>JOMC01000030.1:0-324407 GCA_000812125.1 Aspergillus ustus | reverse complement strand
CCCCCTCCCCTGCCTTGGTCGGTTCATCTCACCCCAATGGCAAATATTCATCCCGAGTCCCCCGAGGACTTCGAGTTCATCGAAACGCCCGCTGCCTCCCACACCACTCCTGCGGAGGACTGCGGCGTGCGGACAACCTCGGTGAGTTCCAAGATTGCTCGAGAGAGACCTATATATTGCTCTGTCTCTTAAAGATTGAGTAAAGGAAGCAAAATTTGTGGGATACTAACGTCTCATCGACGGACTGTAGTACCCGGCCATAAAAAATGCTCCAGTTCCAGCAGACGCTGCTGGTAGCGACAGCTTCTCCAACACCTTGCTCTTCTCCCTCCTGCTCCTGATCCCATGGTATCTTGCTCGCCAAATTGGTGGGGGCTTCTATACCACCATATTCTTCGCAATCTTCACCACAGTCCCGATCTTGATGGCCTTCTGGTCCGTGGCTTCCTCCATCTCCCCCCGCAAAAACGAGAAGGCCAAGTATGCTGGCCGCCCTGTCGAATATTATCTGCACTTCCACAGCGAACATGACCGTGCTACCTACCGCGGGAAGAGCAAGATCCCCATGGAAGTTTTCTATGAGAAATATTTCAATGGTGAAGTCGACTTCAAGACTGACGCTTTGGAAGCTCTGGAGTTCAGACATGATTGGGCCAACTTCCGCTTCACAATGGGACTCTATAAGCATTTCCTGTTCGGCTTTATCCCGGAGATGTTGGTTCACTCTCGTTCTCAGGGTAATATGTTCCATACCCATCTGCTTTGCAATATCTAATTTTCTGTAGACGAGGAACAGGTTCGTGACCACTACGACCGTGGTGATGACTTCTATGCTTGGTTTTTGGGCCCCCGCATGATTTATACTTCGGGAATTATTAGTGATGTGAACAAGGAGGAGACCCTCGAACAACTCCAGGATAACAAGCTTGCTGTGGTTTGTGAGAAGATTGGCCTCAAGCAGGGTGACACTGTGCTCGATCTTGGCTGCGGCTGGGGTACTCTTGCTAAGTACGCCTCTGTTCACTACGGTGCTCATGTCACTGGTATTACACTCGGGCGGAATCAGACCGCTTGGGGCAACAATGGCCTTCGCAGGTCTGGTGTGGATGAATCTCAGAGCCGTATCGTGTGTCTAGACTACCGCGATGCCCCTCGTATCTCTGGTGGCTACAAGAAGATCACCTGCCTCGAGATGGCAGAGCACGTCGGGGTGCGTCACTTCAGCTCGTTCCTGTCCCAAGTGTACGACATGCTCGACGACGACGGTGTCTTCTTCCTGCAGATCGCTGGCCTTCGCAAGTCATGGCAATATGAGGATCTCATATGGGGTCTGTTCATGAACAAGTACATCTTCCCCGGCGCCGACGCTAGCACCCCGCTTGGATTTGTCGTCGACAGACTTGAGGCCGCTGGATTCGAAATCAAAGGCATTGACACCATTGGTGTCCACTACTCTGCCACACTATGGCGCTGGTATCGCAACTGGATAAGCAACCAGGAGAAAGTCGAGGCCAAATACGGCAAGAGATGGTTCAGGGTAGGCTCTTGTTTTTCCCCAGTGAAAGGAGATGAAATGACTAACCATTTTCATTGCAGATCTGGGAATACTTCCTTGCGTACTCCACCATCACCTCCCGCCAGGGCGGCGCTACCTGCTGGCAAATCACTCTCGTCAAGAATATCAACTCGACCCACCGTGTCGAGGGTATCAACAGCCAGTATGGCCTCACCGGCTCTCGGGAAGCCGCCGCCACGAATGTCGGCAACGGCTCCGTGCCCAGCGCTCATATTACGAAGTAAACCGAGAATTTCTCGGGAAGCACTCGACATGGGTTTGTGGATTTGTACGAAGAGCAAAGGCCGTGTATAGAAAATTAAGAGCCTATTGAGCACTACAGGCGAAGAGCAAAACGAGATGGGGGACGCACAAGAGGTGTATCACGATATGATTTAACGTAATACGGAAGATGATTAGGCGATCCAAATTAGCGGGTATTTGTTTTCTCGCTATGCGTTCCATTTGTATCTTTTTGTACCATGTTTCGTATCTATATACTACCTTTTCTGTTTCGGGAGGGGCAAGGGTTCCTGGAGAACATGTTCCCGTTCTTCCAGCAGACATGTACCAACAAGGAATAAAGACATGACGGGCTAAAACGTCTCAAATGGCGTAAGCTAAGTAGGTATCTCTTATCAGAATCATGAGAAATAGCACAAGCTACTGCCTTAGATCTTGCTCCTCACCGAGTCACAGCATGATTCTGGGTGAAGAGTAGACTTATTAAAGTTTTGAGTCGACTGCGGCACATCCAAAGCCGGGTTCTTCGTGAAGAAGCCGTCGGGTTTCAGCATGACGCTAATGCGCTCCATAGGCATGATGGGGAAATCCTCAATCCGGGGGTTGTGAGTAAGACCAAATGCTGGGAGGCAAGTTAGTCCCTGAGACCACATTATGAACGAAGACAGAGCAAATCAACTTACTATGCCACAGAACCACATCTTCGTTCTCTGTACGATCCTTGCGTTGTGCCCACGTCTCCACACCCTGTGCACGCTTGCTTTGGTTTGTGAACTCTCCCGCTGGGTAGAGCTCCCCATCTTGATACTTAGTTACCCAGATTGGCTTCGAAGCAAACTCAGCCCGTTGGTAACCTATTGCCCTCTTTGGCATGATCAGCATCTGGCTCGGTGCAACTTGGAGTTTATAAGCCACGGGCTTATAAGTGATGGGGTTCACAATATTGTCGTTGCGAATCTTGAAGACACGGTGGCGGCTAACGTCGGTATCGGCAGTTCCAGACTTGTCAATAACTGTCTCTTCTGTCGTATATCCGACCAGGTATGGGTTGTGTTCATCCTCTGGAAGAGGTACACTATCCTGGTAGTAAATGGTATTGTTGAATCCATCAATAGCAGGATCGATCCGTAGTGAAAACATGTGTTGATGGAATGGAGCCATAACGCCAGGGCCCACGTTGGTTCCCCACCGAACGGTCTCACCATTCTCATTATCAAAGGGAACTGTTGACAAGATGCCGGTAGCACGAATTTCCAGTTCAATGTTTGCTGCCTGGTCAAGAATGTATGCGAAGATGTACTCGTAGTTTGCCACAGTACAAATCATCTGGAGGACAAGCTGGCGATTGCGAACAACAGTAGCGGCTCCGGATCGGTAATTGGTGTGTTTGTGTTGGAGCCCGTTATCTTGTTCGTGCATGCAGATAATGTTCTTCAAAAGGACCGGCTGACCCTTGGAATCTGACCTGTAGCCATCAAAATACTTGATGTGACCTAGACAGTCACAGCCCAAGGAAAGCTGGTTGGCATTTAGACCAAACCCAACATCCCCAACATCAAATGCTTGCTTTCGATGGTACGGAGCCCGCGGATCTCGTATCCTCATCAGTAAATCACTCAATGCACCTAGAAAACCGGAGAGTCACATCGATAACTCACCTCCATACGGAACGGTCATTTCAGATACCGAAAGCCGATATAGAACATTTCGGTTGTCATAGGTAAGGTTATATAGAACCAACCCATCCCGGTTATTGAACCCGACCCTGAACCGCCACTTCTGCCAGTATACTTGATTGCCTTCCACTAAAAAGGACGCTCCTTCCGGTTGTTGGACAATGTAAGGCTTGAGATCGGTACGAAGAGGCTCCTTCAAAAGGCCATGAGCATATTGAATAGTTTCAACGGGCCTCCAGGGCTGTGTCTCGACTGTTTCGGTAGCGGTACCGCCAGGTAGGTAATCCATACGAACTAGCTCGCGGGTGTGACCATCAAAAACTGGAGAGAACTTGCAGGGCGCGGAGTAGTGGTTGTTTTCAGGATGGTCTACGACGACGATATACATGAAGCACTGGAAGAGCCGTCGTGTCTCATTAGGATTATCGGTCCCGTACATCCATGGGTCATTGCAGACCCTAACACCTGGGGGCAGCTTCAATTTCTCAATCTCTGCCAGCACCGCTGGATGCTTATCACATAGCTTCTCAATTTCAGTGATCTCATCAACGTCCATGGGTATCTGGAAAAATCCTATCAGTCTAGGCATATAAACAGTGGGTGATCTGCATAAAGTACCTGAACGCCAGCTGGTAACTCCTTTATGTAGACAACGCACGCATTATCCACGTTGAGTAAGGCTTTGCAGCATGCGCCAGTATCCAGGCGATGAAAATACGCGTATAGTAGACGAGCAGGCTTTGACGGCAAAGGTTTTCTCAGCCTCTCAGCCTCAATATAAGGAATTACATCTTTCTTGATAGGTTCCTGGAGGTCAATTCGATTGATTCGGATTTGTACGCCAGGGAAAGCAGACTGCAGAATGCGGAAGCCCAAACGAATCTCTTGAGGAGTCAGAGGATCGAAAGGGTGAGGGCTAATGGACTTGACCAAGGCGGGCCCTTGAGATATGAGAGACATTGTTTGGTGTATATGTATATGATGGAGGGATGTCAAACGGAAGTATATGAGAGAAAGATGAAAGTGACGAAGTTGTAAACCGAACTTGGAATATCCCGGGGGGCCGAGTGTAGAATGGATTACAAGTGCTTCAATAGGGGGGAGGAGGTGACTTAAGTATTATCATCTTTGGTAGACATGGTAGCAACTATGGGCAGGGACGCAGACAACACAGCGAGTGAGATAGATCGATCGCTGCCAGGTCCCGGGATGGACCTGCCTGTTCGGGAAGGTCACGGCTAGGCCGCGGGCCTCCTCAGGGTGGGTCGCGTGTAAACGGTGCAAGGCGGCAAAGACAAAGCAAGACTCGAAGGCAAGAGGCTTGAAGCGCTTATTCCTCGGAGAGCCGGGGGCGATGAGGCAGAGAAAAGAGATTTCTCTTACTCATGAAATGGCGTTATCGTTGCTTTCTGGGGAACTCAGCTATTGGGACATCGAACGTCAAATATCAGGCACAATTTGGAAGAGACTTGACTCAAGCTCCGTAGCCTCTGTTTGGATGCTTCGGATATCTGAATATAGAGCCAAATCTATAGGTTCCTAGATAAAGCACAGGAACTTGTCAAAAGTCTTCAAGTACTTCGATGATGGAATTGAACCTTGGGGAAGTGCGTAACTCTTTCCTATATTGGTTTAGTGCGCCTGTCGTCCCCTCATCATCGAGGGATGCTGCGAAAGATATTTCCAGAAAACGAGAGATGATATGGCGGACGCTTCAGAATCGATATTTGTGGAGAGATCTCGCTAGATATTTTGATATCTTATACGCTTGTTCTCCGTTGGCGTATCGATTCAGTTCCGAAGTATATACATCGGCACCAGCGTAATGGCTGGCTCTGATGAGCCCGCACCAGAGCCCGCCGATATGCCAGAGAATAGTACCTGTCAACTACCAGCAAAACGACGATGTAGGAGAGAGGGCGGCAAATGGACGCGGTCAGGTTGTTTAACCTGTAAGCGGCGAAGAAAGCGCTGCGACGAGGCTAAACCCAGGTATCACGTCTGTTGTCATCACACTTACACCTAGAAGGCCGGCTGACTCTAGAATAGTTGTCAAAGCTGCATGAGGCTGGGGCTGGCCTGCGAAGGCTATGGCTCAATGTGGGCAACGCCCCTAGGTCCAGGTGCTCATGTCTTTCAGCAGATTGAGCCATCCAAGCAGCGTAACCCTAGTCCATCCCCTACACCGTCCGTCAACTCTATTCTATCGCCAGGAAAGACCTCGCCAGCATGTTTCTCCGTTCGCTCTCCTATCACAGAGTCGATGCCTGTCACGCCGGTGTCCTCACCCTTAGGCCAATACGACTCGGAAGAGCTGGTGGACCGTGGCCAAACACTGGGCCAGAGAGATCAGCTAGTGGTAGCAACTCCAAGCCCATCTAGACTAATCAGCCATCTCTCGAACTCCGATACGCACTATCTCCAGTACCACCTGGAATATGGATCAAGGCTTCTCGCTAACCTTGAGACTGCCGAGAATCCTCTGCGGTCCTTGCTCATCCCCCAAGCTCTATCTTCACCCCTGCTTATGAATGCGCTATGTGCCCTATCCGCCACGCACTTTTCTAACCGTGCTCATGACAGCTGGTCTGCAGAGCACGAAGGCGCTAATTATTATATTGACACAATGCGAGGGCTCCGTACGGCCCTTTCAAAGTCTCATTCGCGACCAATACAAGATGATGCTATCCTCGCCGTCGCTCTACTTTGCAAGTATGAGATTACGCGAGGCAGTGTGAAGCAATGGGCCGTACATCTAGAAGCCTTAGACTCATTGGTCCTTTCTCGAGGAGGATTTAACTATCTCAATGATGGCACGGCAGAATTTGTACGAGGATTGTATGTGCCCTAATCTAAGCCAACCATACATAATAGCTAACACTGAAGCCCTAGACTGATATATGCAAACAATGTTGCCAAAATCACTAACCAACGAACGATAAAACCCCCTATATCTGTCCTTGAGAATCCATGCTCTCGCAAACTCGACATCTACATTGGGTACACCGAAGAACTCCTCAAAATATGCGCTCGAATAGCGGACCTTCCCCTGTTGTCCGCAGACCTATTAGCTCTCAGATCCGAAATCAACACCATGTACGTATATATCAAACCACATCATATTATAGAGAGGACATGAAAGCTTATCCCATCACAGAGATACGCTCCTCCGAAGCTGGACCTCCACCAAAACAACGTACATCGTCCCTAAGGGCATCACAGAATCCGCCCTCTCCCGTCTGCGCATGGTAGCAGACTCCTTTCGCAACGCTGCTTATATTTACCTGCACTCAACCCTAGAACAAATGGCACCCTCGCAGTCAGACATATCGTTGAATATTTCCCGCTCAAAATCCGCTGCTATCCAGCATCTTCTTCAGGGAATCAAGAATAATCCTATCGATAGCAACTGCGAGTACTCGGCCCTGACATTCCCGCTTTTCATAGCAGGCTGTGAAGCGATTTCTGGGACGGACAGGGATCTTATATTGCAGTCATTGACTACTCTTGAAGCCAACTTTGGCATTGGCAATGTCAAAAGGGCAAAGGAGCTCTTGGAGATTCTTTGGCGGTCTAATGGGGGTATGCATTGGATGAACGTACTTGAGGGCTTAGGGTGGGATCTAATACTCGCGTAGATACTTAAAGCAGTATGTAGCTTACTGGCTAGATAATGTAGATACTAATTCCACCTGGCGGAGTATACCAACCAGCGCTACGCGAATGCATCTCAAGAATAATAATATCAATAATCACAAGGTCATGTCTACTGACATGACGAGAAAAATACGAAATAACAAAACACCATTCTCAACTCGAGGGTATAAGACTAACTCAATCCCATATTCACCTCATCTCCCAGACCCAGCTCCCTCTCCGCCCTTTCCGTACCCCCAGTAGCCCTCGACCCCCAACGATCCAGGCGGTCCTGCGCATCCGAAAGCTCCTTCTCCCGAATACTTAAGCTATCGCTATTAGCTGTACTGCCGTGCGGACTACCGTAACTAGCACCACCAGAGAGCCCCGACAATCTTCGAGACCGCTGGATGCTCACGGGCCTAGAGGGATTTCTGATGGGGGAGCTACTGTAACTAGTGGCAGACGTTATTTTTCCAGGGTCTTCGGAGTCTTTGGCAAAGTTCGGTGATGCGGAGGTGCTACTGTCATTCCTATCGCTTACACTCTTCGTTCCACCGAACCATCGTCGTCGCCGCGGTTTGGAGGATGTGGACGGGGCGAGACTCACGGAATCAGCATCGGTCGTGGAGGTATCGGAGTTGCCGGGCTCCTTTCTGTTCTTGCTTTCCTCAATTTCCTTCGCCAGTGCTTGTGTGAGGGCAGATGGTGTCTTTATCGAGGTGCCGTCAGGTGTAATTTCAACAAGTTCAGCATCGCGACACCACTTTCTGCGGCGTGTATACCGGTCCCATCCATCTAGGCCACGGCGACCGTCATTCCACTGAAAATTATCAACGGGTTAGAAAACTGCTCAGAGCAGTGGTATGGTTGTTCCTACGAAGACGAACCTTGTTGTCAGAGTAGATCCAACCCCCACCATCCGACGCTTTGGAATCGGAAGTATCATCGTCGGCTCCGTCGATATGCCACTCATTGCCCTCGACCCATCGCCATTTCGCGTTTCCGCTCTGCACTTCGGGAAGATCAAATTCGTTTTTCGACGGGACTGGATTCAAATGTTCGTCGGTCCAGGCAGCGCGCTCCGATGGGAACAATGAGTATGTCCAGCCAATACCTAACCAGCGACGCTGGTTCTCGTAGATGATGAAAGTAAACCGAACGCCGGATGAGTCACCGCGGCGCCTGGTGGCGACACTAGCAGCATGACCATGGCTTTGCATGATGTGGGATTTGTCTGCGTCTAGCGCAAATGATAGCCCGGTAATCGCTACGCATATCCGGCGAATTGTGAGAGATCTCCAAAGAATTACACGGCAAACCCTTGCTGTCCGCGAGTGATACGTGAGGATAATCGTGCCCACCACCATGATAACACGACGAGTAGTGATGAGGTACAGAGGGGGTAAAGTTAGTGCAATCCAGACTGGAGTAACGAAAAGAATGCGGACGAATAGCGTAGTAAGAGCTGGCCGCGTAGTCGCTGATGTCGCTGTCCTTTGGGTCGATAAGAAGTCTGTGAAATCCACAAGCGGCTCGAGCAGCATGTTGCATCGAGTAGTGAATGTTCTCATCGCCTCGACGATCTCATCGAGACTCTCATGACGATGCGCCGAGTTTTCTGAAGCTGTTGACTGGTTGTGCTTTTCGGTTGAGAATGCTCTTGTTGATAGGGGGGAATAGCGCCTCCAATACATCCCGAGAATCAGCCCGACGACCACCAGGAGCGGCCCTGCCCATAGAATAATAGCATCACCGTATAGAGCCACTGCCCAGAACCCCGCAACGAGGAGAAAGCTGTGATACGAGTCTCCGGTAGTCCACGTCAACAAGCCAACGAGCCTATTCAGAGGTAAAATAAACGGGTGCGAATATGCTAGCGCTCGCGTGACAGGCGGCGGAGTTGCCACCAACAGAGGGGATTTGCGATGCACGATGATGCTCGATCGCTGCCTGGAAGTTAAAGATGATCCGGATATGGTGGTGGGCGAGAAGGCAGCGACCGTCGGGGGCTGAGAGTCAGCATGGTCGTGGGAAGTTGTTGGGGCCATGGAATCTATCCACGGGATATCTTCTACCCGGTCGTCAGCATCAGAACCGCAAAAGCCACTACAATAACAGGGGTGCTGTTTCAAGCACAAAAGAGCACGGACTGCGCATTGTCTTCAGTAATCACCACATACCGAGTGCTGCCATCCAACAGAGACGTCATACGCAACCAAGAAGGTCATCGCGGGCGGTAAAAGGAAGAGGAGAGAAGGAAGGGAAAGAAAAAAAAGTCAAGGAGATCCCCCGGACCAGGACGAAGATGAAGTTGGCAGAGGATCGCTGCGGGGGCAAGAAGCAGAGCGCGATGAAAGACCCGCGGTGCAGTTGAAGCTTTTCTGAACATGTGATCTGCTCTGTGATGCTAATTGCCGAGCGAAGCACTGGGCAGGACAAGTACACAAAGTTTTAGAGACTGGAATGATCTAATTTCTCGATAGTATGATTTGACACTCAGATACAGAATTCTTGTAGAAGAAAAAAATGGTTTACTATGCCGGTCAGGACAATTCGTTGGCATCGCCAGGGCCTCATCTATTTCTGTAGTTCACGGCCGGTCTTGGCAGGCTCGAAAGCTCGGTCGATCCCATGCTCCGAATTTTTCCCTGCGGCTTCAACCTCCGACTCCGTTTGCTTCCATCGCCATCCACCTTGCTTCAACACAACCGGACCTCACCATTCAGCCCTAGCGCTTCTGCTCCTATTTGGGTCATTGAGTTCTTCTGCGGAGCCCAGATCTCCGTGTTCTATCGGATTTCCCTTAGTTGGGTTAAGTCTCTTGCTTGCACAATATGGTACATTCAAACCCCTCTTAAAAAAACCATATCGTTCTTTCACTTCGCGTCTCGAACCTCAGACCTTGTGGATAATTATTAACCGTATTTTGAATTGACAGGCTCACCGCATCGTCACGCAAGTCGTCGTCACCGGCGCACGAGTCTTCGGCCGCGCCTTTGCCGAAGCCTACAAGCAAGCCTCTGCAGCGTCCAAGCACAAAGGTCAAAACGGCAAAGGGGGCTCCGGAAGCTCCTTCGCCTCTTCCGGCCTAACTCTCGATGAGGCATGCAAGATCCTTAACGTCAAGCCTCCGCAAAACGGCGAGGCGAACCTGGAGCAAGTGATGGAGCGATTCAAGAAATTGTTCGACCTCAATGATCCCCAGAAGGGCGGCAGTTTCTACCTGCAAAGCAAGATTTTGCGCGCTCGTGAGCGGTTAGAGATGGAGGCTCGACAGGCCGAGCGAGCTGCTGCGCAGGAGAAGGAACTTCGTGAAGGCTGGAAGCCGAAGGTTTACAAGGATCGGTGATCTACCATCAAACCCACGGGTGGACAAATCGTTCGACATTGTCTATCGTCTCTTGAGATTTTTATTCGTGGCATAGCATGGCGTTATTGGTGATTCGAGCATATGGACCGGAGAAAAATTAGAACTCCTTGGTGTTTTCATTCTCCGACTCTGGGAAGCTCGCTTCCGTGATGCACATTTTCTGAAAAGGTTGCAAACGAAAGGTGTCCCAAGTCGGAGCTCCATCACTCCGGTTGGCCACTCCCTAATTGTCTGTTCTGTCTGCTCTCTACGTGATATCCAACTTCGGCATTTTTTCCACCTTGTACATTAACCCGCGGCCGAGGCGGGCGACTGCAGACGGCAAATTTTTGGTATTAGTCAAGCTGGAAACTGGAGGGGTGTGGACGAGTGCTGATATATATATATTTTTTTCTTTCGCCAGTGATATACTATTCTCCGCTCCCATGCTCTCATGTATCATAAATACTTCTTACACGTTGTTTGGCTTGCATTGCCACCGAGGATTCTGATCCTGCTGGGGTCAGCTAGCCAGGTCAATGATTGATATGATTTCCAAATGAGTCTTGACTGAATGAGACATAACTACTCTTTCAACTCACAAATCCTCTCCAAGCAATCGCATATAGCGGTCCCTTGATGAGAAGGTGGAGAAAGAGACCTGAATTCTCAAGATGGACTGCCCCGAATCGGATTGTTTTTCTAGCTGATATTCATTTCAACAGACGAGAATTACCTGTTCACAGGTAAGTAAGGATTTAGTAACCGGAGAGGTAGGTCTCGGGCTTGATGTGCGAGAATTGAAACGCGATAGAAGACAGATCAGCTCGTCTCTTCCCAAGGACGTACCGACCTTGTATATTCCGATAATGCCCGGCGCTCAGTATAGCTTTGACGAGGTAACAGCTGCGGACTTTGCTAGGCAGAAACGAATGTTTCCCCGGCTGGTGTCGCACAGTGGCAAACCGGCAGTAACAGCAATCCTAACCCAAGGTGAGATGAACTATTCCCATGACAGCGCGAAATCCACAACACCACAACAAAAGGGTATCTAAAGCTAACTTAATATACATGAGCCCACAAAGCAGGAATGGGGAGAAAGAAATTATCAGACATTGCAATGGTTTGCATGTCCGCATTGCTAGAGGATCGACCTCAGCTAGAAACGGATAGTTCCTTCTCGCGCATAAGAAGGTCTTTATCCATTTCAGATTGTGTGCTGTAGCCGCCTAATTCCATTGCCTCTTCGTTACTGATCGCGAGCGGGATCTTTCTGATATCAGGACGAAGCCGCTTCAAACGAGCAGAGCGATCCTTCGATGCTTGTTTTTTCTTCTGGGTTTTCGTTAGCTTGTCCCTTTTCTCATTGGTCTGCTTTGAGCCCGATGGCGGCCTCGCTGGTAGAGGATGTGAGGATTTCGATGAAGTGGGTGGCGGGGGCGGAATAGGGTTTGTTTGCGGCGGAGGACTTCGGGGAGGTGGTGGAGGCGTGGAGGATCGGCGATATCGCCTGAACCTGGGATCATTCTCAAAAACATCACGTAACTGAGATCGGGATTCTCTGTATTCATCGAAGTTGGCAGCAATGATTGCACCTAGGATGCTTTCTCCGCCGGCCGCATCGGCATCAACCATGGACCCCATGCGTTCTTTTAGTAAACGGTATGCCTCTGCAAATGACTTAAAAATCAATGGCACCTCACGGGTACCACCGGAAATATCATTATCGGGATTGTTGGGGTCTTCAATACAAAGACGAGCGTTGTTGGTATCTTTGTCCTTATAGGCCCGCTATGAGTCCCTGTCAGTCACGGGATGTTGGGAGTCTGGTTCAATGAAGATTTTTGACAGACCTTGTTGAAATACCCTGGAGGATTCAAACGGATTCCAACAGATTCATAGTCAAAGAGATGACCGTAAAAGTGGAAAAATTCCATGAGCACATTGCCCAGATTTGGCGTCATGTTGCCATACGGCATATGTTGAAGAAGGCTTGTCACAAGGCAGGTGATGGAGAACCCACCCAACCCACCAGTGGGAACCTCGTTGAGGCCCCGAAGGAGCAAAAACTGTTTGATAACAGCTACAATGACAGGCATTGCTGGGTATTCTGACCTCCACTGCTGAAATGTGTTGTTCGCGATAAGCCCACTATCATTGTCGAATGATAAATCCACCTTGAGCCCAGTCAATTTGTCCACAAATTTCAAGATGGGAACACGCGCATGGGCAATAGTTTCTATCGACCCTGGAACAGCCATGTTCAGGTTCCTGAGAAAGGCAGCAAACGCGTAAATTTGCCCTTTCCTCTCACCAAAAGTTTTTACACCCGTACGCATGAAATTAGTCGAGAGCAGAACAAGATCCATGTCAGCGGTAGGGAGATATAGCCCAGAAGCGAACGAGCCAAATGAGCGGAGCTGCACGCCATAATAGCGGTTTCGGAAAGCGGCCTGCAGCCTGGCTACTAGGTCGTCTCGTACTAGCTGCTCGTAAGACACAGGCTTCACCCAGTGATAGAAGGCGATGATCTCATTGTGTAGTCTGCAGACGAGTTAAAGAACAGAAGATGTTTTTGGTAAAAGCATTGAACGTACTTTGCACCGACACTCAGAGTAGGCTGTAGTGTGAGCCATGGAGACCCCGACTCCTCAGAATGCCGCACTTTCCATTCATCGAGGATTGAGCCGTCTTGAGGATGCCTGCTTCCCAGTTTTCCAATTGACTTAGCCGAGCCTTTCAGCTCATCGTCACGAGTCCTCTTCCGACTACTAAGTCTGGGTCCTGTGGGTGCATTCTCCGGGGCCCTACTACTCTCTTCCTCACCAACCAAACCGGCTAGGGATATGAAGTCTTCGTTTGAAACCACAGCATCGGTTTGCGCGGCTTGCGCCGCGCTAGCAGAAAGACGCGCCTTCCGGATCAGTTTCACCACATCCACCTTTTTGGTTTGGCTTTCATCTGGAGGCGGCAGGGCTGTGTATGGATCGGGGTTGGACCATTTCGGCGCAGGCACAGCGACAGCAACTGTTGCTGTAGAAGACGCAGTTTTGCTCTCTGGCGCGCGTTTTTTGCGGGGATGTGTCTCCTGATCGTCGTCCGATGATGATACGTCCATCTCTGCTTCCTCGCTGTCGCTGAGATTCTCCAAACGCGCAAACTTCATGGCAGGTTTTTCGGCCCCATTATCGAGTCCTGTAAGTAACTCCGGAGTAACTTCCCTATGTGTTCGTAGGAGCGGCCTCTCCGACGTACCAGGTCGCGGGTATCGAAAGGTGAACTCATTTCTAGCCTGATGTGAAGACCGTTGGTTGCCTCCCCGAAACTGAAAGGCCGGCGGCGGCATCATTAGCCAGGTGGAGTGAACAAAACAAGAAATGCGTATCCTAGTATATGTACGAAGACATAAGAACATTGGACATAACCTCTTGTGAAAGAAACATTTAAGGTGCTGTTGTATAATACTGTGGTGCCGGTTTTTGCTTCCTTTTCTTTTTCTTGCGGCAGAAATTTAGAGCAAAGAAAGGCGGTGAAGCCCATTGTCCCTAACCACGTGCCTTTGTAAGACAACTTAATAGTGCTTGAGTGTTATCCGTATATTTCTGAAGTCAACGATATACAAGTTCAACCCCGCAGAAGCAAATGTACTACCTGCCATTAAGCTCTTAAGTCCAGAACTACTGTCTCCATGCTTTCAAACCAGCCTCCAACTGCTGAATCAACGACTTATCAACCGCCATCTCCGCAAAGCTGGTTCGTCCTGTAGCCCACTCGAGCCATTCTTCGGCCCTTGAGCCACTGCCTGCTTGAAAAAGGCCGACACTCACGTCGATGAGTTGCGGCCTCTTGTCACAGTGCCAGAATACCGATGCTCCGCAGCGACTACAGAACTCACGGTAGACCGCAGGAGAACTCTCATATCGCTTCAAAGTGCCCACGTCATAGGCCAGCGGCATTTTCTGTGCGGTGAGGATGTTTGATTTAGGAACGAATGCCCATGTTTGGATGGGAAAGCCACTGGCAAGACGGCAAGTTCGGCACGCGCAAGTTCCTGCCATATACCTAGTTTTACCAGCACACAGCCACCATTTCACATCCTCTTCATTCTCCGCAGACACCCCCGAATTGTATGGGATGATTATGTCGGGCCAATGGGACCATGGTTCCTCAGATGTCGAGTCCGGGCGGGTGATATAAAGTTCAATACCCCCACAGTGACATCGGGCCAGCAGCTGAGATGAATCTTGTGTTGCCCCTTCCAGCTGGCTTGAAACGGTATTCCGGCTGCTTGTGGGAGAATCGAGCCAACATGGCAGGGTGTTGTCGGCTAAGCTACCGGGAAGAACGGACGATAAACCGCCGTCCTGTGTATCGTCAGCGCTCCAATGTCGGACACTCTTAGTCTGCGGTGGATTATCTAGCAGTCCTGCTGCAACGAAATATTTGCCAGCATGCATGGAGTAGGCGAAGGCATGTGAACCGCAGGTCCCGCAGAAGTAGCGACTGAGAGTGCCAGACTGCTGGTACTTGAGTAGGTTCTCAAGTTGTGGTTTCCCTTGGAGGGGATAGTAAGAGGTGCAAATCTGACCGGAAACGGCCTGACACATTGCGCAGTGGCAGAAATCCAGTTCATTGTTACTGGATGGGTTGATATGCACCTGCTGTACCACTTTGGTGCAAAGACAGGAGATAGAGTGTGGCATTTTGTCCGCCCGTTGACAAGAAGACCGGAAGTTACGAAGGTTAGTTGTCGGTTTGGATTTTTGGGTTGGGGTCTAATACGAGAGTTTCATCCGATTCCTAAGTCTTGTTAGTGACGCAGCCTGCCTTAGCGGACATGGGTATACTGGTCTCGCGCCCCGAAATCGACAGACTTCAATCCCGTTGAGAACCGCGAAATAACCTTCCATAGTCCAGAGTTGTCCGGTTGGGTTTCAAAAAAAGTGAAAGATCCGCCTCTTTGCAGAAATCTGCTCACTTTCACAACCGTATCAGAATGTCGCAATGGGCCCAGCGCGGCCTATAAATACCCGGTACATGACCCCGCCTCACTGTTCTTCTCCCTCTTCCTTCAACACCCGACTCAAAAACAAGTCCCGCGACCAGAACCCGTTTCTCCAACTTCAAAGCAGTATTCTCTTGAAATACCATCACCTTTCAAAATGGGTACGTTGATTATTCTCCTTGCGCCCACTGGGTTCCTGTTGCGGGGTCGGATGGCGGGGTATCATCACATCCTTGTCCCGACAGACTGTACCCGGGTTTTGCGCGAATGGCCTTTAGACCATAATGCTAACGTTGGATCTCGCAGCCCACGGATGCTCTTGCGGTGACTCTTGCCAGTGCCCTGCCGGTGCCTGCAACTGCCCTGTATGCCACCTGATGACTATTACCCCGTTCCTGGCTAACGGAGGAGGATAAACAGAAGAATTAGATTTCCGATAACGAGCTCTTGGCTGCCGGAGGCAGATCGGAGGATTATGATATTAGATGGGAAAACAGAAATGACAAAGTCTTTTTGAGAATGATGTTTGTAGACCAAAAATCCAGATATATTTGCCCACGGAATACAGATCCAGTTTGGTTCCAACTGCCCCTCTCCATGCACAAGGACCGACTACAACAGGTCTAGCTAGTCACCATGAAACTCAGGCATGCCTCCTGAAGTAATACCTACGACTTGTCTTTCAATATCTACTGCGTGCGGCTGTCGCGGGTTAAGAACGCGAGGGCCACTGCGCCACTATCGCTAATGCAGGAAATACTCACATCCATGACGAAGGATACATACGCCTACCCCACCATGGCAAGGAACGCCTATCAACCAGAGCAGAGGAAACGACAGGTACCGGCTGAACCCTGCTATCGCTCCTATTCTCGCTCTCATGATCCGCTAACCAGGATTATCCTACCTCTGTTGATCGCATTTGCATCCTCCCATCTTCGTCAAAGAAAAGAGGGGCCAAATGGGGCGAGTCGTGCCCGAGCTCAAGCTCCAGGTGACTCCCCTGGTCATTAAGCCATCGATCTCACCAATAACCGCTCGCAAGTGTGGATGGAGAAGATAAGATGGTGCAGGGCTAGCGCATAAAACGCGCTTTTAAGGCCCAACAACAACACCAAGTGCCCAGTGTACACTCTACTGACTACTAATAAGATATCGTAACTGATGAGCTACCTAGAACTGCAGAATGCGCTCTTATTGCTAGCCTCACTTTCTGATCTGTAGTCTTGTGGAAAGGCCTCCAAGTTTCAACAGGCAAATCTTCTCCTCTTCTCGAACGTGGCATGACTGAATCCTGTTCTGTGGGGAGTAATCCTACCTAGATACGGAGTACGTCGTTGGGATTTCCCCTCCAAGAAGCCCGGAGGAGAAAAGAATCCAACCTATCATGAGATCCAAACGACCAAGACGCTGCCTTGATTCTTGCGTTGTATCATAGGCCCACGTCCGCTCTGTAGGCCACGGAGAATGACTACACTGCATCCGGCACAACTCCCCAAGTCAGAACCCCCCACAGTGTGTAGCAAGTTGATAGCTACCCCTCCTCTGTCTATTCCCCGGCAGCGGGAAAAAGCAAAGATAGCATCCCAGAGTTTGACTTTCATCATGACTGAGCAGGGGCCTTCTTTCGAGAGAATAAAACAAATCGGAAGACAACTGGCGATGGGGGCCGATGCCTTTGCGTGGCTCGATTGGATTGTTGCAAGTCCACCCACACCTGTTGGCACTGCACGCCCTACCTGCAACTGTTTGGGCCATGCCGAGCTCCACTCACTTCGAAGTTTTTGCTTGAGAGCCATGGATGGATGTAGTATGAGATGGGCGGGTGCTAACATGCGTAACTGTGCATGTGCAGCTGCGTCTGTCAGCATGGTGAACTCTGAAGCAAGCCGTCGAGTGAAGAAGGGGCAAGAGAGTGGGGGCAGGCTAAGTAAAACCATAGACAACATGGCATAGCCAGAGAGAACAGGTATATAAAGGCCTCTCCCCCCCTCATCTGTCCGGCTGTTTTCTCTTTTATCCTCTATCTGCGAATCTCTTCCAGCCACTCAGCCAAACAAACAACTATCTACTTCCGGTTTAATACCAACCCATCACAGAACATCACCATGTCTCCCTGCACCTGCAACTGCTGCTCTGGCGAGTGCAACTCCTGCGCTTGCAGCAGCTGCACCGTACGTTGCCCATTCCTACTCTTCCACGTCCGTCTGTATTAGATGAAACGGGTAATACAAACAAGGTCAAGAAGCTAACTTGAAAACAGCACTAAACCTGTCCCTGGACTTTTCGAGCGAGCCCCCCTCACGTCGATAAATACCTCGAGATCAATACTCAACGCCCGTTGGTGATGATGAGGAAGACAGTTCCTGGTTGCTATCGGAGTTTCATGGGGTAGTTGAGGGTGTTGTTTGTTCTGCTTCGGGTGATTTGACAACGTACCTAAATGGCATGTTTTGTTGGTGAACGCTTTTAGTAAATCGAAGTCCATACGATATTCAAGTAACTGCTTTTCTTGCCCTCTCGGTTTCGTCGCACCGTCTTGTCGTGACTGAGGAGACGAGGACGATCCAGTCATTATTTAGTAGACCATCTATTGAAACATGTAATAAACTCATGTTCAAGTCCAACTCGTGAATTCCAACGCTGTTTGCAAGTCAATCTAGCAGGCAGAGTGCACTATGTGTTAACTCTTTGTATACGTACATCTATCTCCATCACAGCTCATCCTTAGCCCTGGGTGCCACGTTTCCTGGCTCCTCCCCGCCAGCGCAAACGGCTGGCGTGGTAACCTTCATGGAGTACACGCATTTCTCATCCTCGGCAATCTTCAGGATCTCATTCTCCTCGCCACATTCTAAGATGACGGTCGTTGAACGAGCGGGCCCATTCCAGCAGCTTTGGCCCTTGGTATACTCCAAAGACGTCTTTTGGACTGAAATGATTTCTCCGGTCTCGCTCAGCTCGTCAACGCTGACGGAACCGATACGCTCGAACTTGCCCATTCGTGCAGAGGATCCACCTTTCTTTGGAATTTGCTTGGTCTGGTCGAGGAAGCAATGTTCGTAGGTATATTCACCAGCGTCCTTTGAAACGCAGACTCCCTTAAGAGCACGGAAGATAGAGGATGTACCGTAGTCAGTCTCAAGGTCCGCCTGCTGGCTCTTGAGCTGAGACTTTAGATCTCCAATGGCCTTGTCCGCGGCCTTCACGGCTTCGCGGGCCTGTGCCACAGCTTTAGACTCGGACGATGAGGGCTTGTCCTTTGGAGGTAGGAAGCCACTGGTCTGGAGGAAGCTAATCAAATCGCTAACCCTGTCTTCAATAAAGCTAACGAGCGACGGGGGTAGGTAGGCCGCAAGTTTATAGACTGAATATTCAGTTAGATTTTTATTCTCGAGAAACAGAAGAAACATACCAGTATCAGGTTCCTCATCGCCCTCGCCCTCCCACTGCTCCCAATTGATCCCTGATTGCTCATCATCAGGTTGAGAGATCGCCTCCCAATCACGATCGCGGGCACTGTTCAAGATTGTGTCCACAGTTCCTCGAGCAGCATAATCCTCCCAGCTGCGCACGGCGCGCTTGACACCCTCGTCATTGAAGTTAGGGTTGTATTCAACCTTGAACTTTGACAGAACATCCTCGAGTTCTTGCACCCGGGACCGAATCTCATCCCGCTCCTTGCGTACCTCCACCAGGGCATTTCGGAGCTCTTCTACTCGGCTCTTGGCCAGCTCGGCGAGCACGTTCACCTTGCCAGCCTTCTTCCCTTTCACAACTTTGTTCGCCTCCTTCTTCTGAATGTCCTCCAGATCAGCCTCGAGGCTATGCAGCTGCAGTTCCTTGGCACCAATCTCTGTAGTGAGGCTCTGAATGCGATCCTCGACTTCCTTTTGCTGCCTGCCCGCTTCCACGAGAAGGTCCCGCTTCTTCTTCAAAGCCGCCGTCATAGATTTCTGTCTCTTCTCCTCGTTTTTGCGCCACTCCTTCCCAATCTCTTTACACTTGTCATCGCACTTCTTGCCACCCACGCGAGCCCACTCATCACTTCCATCGCAGCACAGTTCGTAGTCACAGATGCCGTCGTTGACCCTTTGGAACGGAACATATGAAGGTTTATGGCCCTTGTTCTTACAGTAGAACCCCGGAAGCGCGGCCTTGAGGTTATCGTTGCTATGTCCAGGGCGATGGGCGACATTCAGTGGAGAGTTTCCAGAAAGATGAGCGCAAGCCGCAGTTCCGGGTTCATCACTACCATCCGGACAATCGCAAAAGTCATCGTTTACAGCGGAGAAGGGAATTTGGATCGCTGGGTGAGTGATACATGAAAATGTCGTTGCGTCTTTGTAGAACTTGGCAACTGTCGGACGAAAAGGCGAGGTTAGTCAAGATACCAAGGGTCCCCGTGACCCACATCCGAGACTTGAAAGTCCTATGCGTTCCGAATGACATGCTCTGGGAACCCGGACTGTCAGTTGCGGAGGAGTACTTACACTCAGGTCCGACTCCGCGGGGTCGAGCGGAATCGTCACCGGCAGCCACAAGCGCTGAGCACGCAGCTATGCCCACAAGGAGGAGCGACTTCTGAGAGAAAATCATGGCTGCCGCATTGAGCTTGGATTTCAATGCCGGATAGCAAATATTGCTAAGAGGGTTGGGGTACTCTCAGGATCAATACTTGAAAATGCGGAGATATTCATGACAGCTTCTGGCCAGCTGTTGATAACCCTAGAGGAGCTAATCTGGGGAACTATGCGCTTAGTCATCAATCCATCCCGCGGACATCTTGTGGCAACCCATTTGATTGAGGGATTATTCTTTTCCTACGCTGCAAAACTTCAAGTGCGATTTCGCAAAATGGGTAATGATGGTGGCAGGTAAGCTCTCGCTTTTTGGAAGACATTTATTTTGCCAGTGCTGATTGAAGCATTCAGTATTCCCACTCGCCGCGAGCTTGTCCGCGAAGCCGCCCGCGCTCCGAGCACTGCGCAACTAAAAGAAACTCAGCGCGAGCTCCTGGAACATTTCTGGACGACCTGCCCACTATCACATAAAGCGCTCCTGCGACCTATCGTTTCGGACTGTGCGGGGAACCTCTACAACAAAGATGCAATCCTACAGTTCCTCCTCCCAGGCGACGAAGTCGAGGGCATCAGCTCCAAGGCTGATTGCGAAGAAATATTGGCCGGTCGAGTCAAGGGGCTACGGGATATCGTCGAATTAAAGTTTGAGATTGATACCGAGCACGAGGGGCACCCGAGTACGAAATCTGAGAAGCGCGAGGGATGGATTTGCCCTGTGACTGCGAAACTGCTCGGCCCAAGTGTGAAGTCAGTTTATCTTGTTCCTTGCGGGCATGTGTTTTCTGAGGAGGCCATCCGGCAGTTGAGGGAAGATAAGTGCTTACAGGTCAGTTGCCTCGGTCCTATATTTCTCCCAGCAGTAGCTTACTCGCTCTAGTGCAACGAACCTTATACGGAAGACAACGTCATTACGATCCTCCCAACGAAAGAAGATGATAAGCAGAAGCTTATTGCCAGATCTGCGCGGCTTGCCGAGCAGGGTCTCACACATTCACTGAAGAAGGCGCCCGGCTCTAAGAAGCGCAAGAAGAACGGCGCCAGCGAGGCAACCGCCACAACCGAAACCAAAGCCAACGGGGACTCTTCAAAGTCCACAGTATCCAAAGATCTATTATCAGCAGCAGCCAGCCGAAGCAATACGTCGACGCCCACTTCCTCCGCACCAAGTGGGATCAAGAACGCCGCAACAGCTATGCTAACTGCACGGGTTTTGGAGGAAGAGAACGAAAAGAAAAAGCGGCGCAAATTGGTCGGTGCGAACGACAACATAAGTAGTCTCTTTACAAAGGATTCCAAGGATGGGAATTTCAAGAACACCGATTTTATGACTAGAGGCTTCACCATGCCTGCTACATCTCGGAAATGATCACAGTTGCCCTTCTTTCAAGGCGTTTGGTCCAGCATTTTGGGAATATTATATTGGGTTAACGGACGGTTTTACGCTTACTTCATCAATGTCTTCCGCGGTCCAGTGATAAATTTACATACTTATATCATTCGAAAAATTGACTTAAAAGGCTGCTTCTATAGTACACGAAAAGTAAAAGCCGGACGGCAGTGTTTCAAGGACCTCAGAGTACAATCGCTCAAATGAGACCCCTCTCACGGAGCTCAGCATCGATGAGCTTCTTCCGCCCAAGCTCTTCATCGTTGTGCCAAGGCTTCTGTTTCTTTGCGAAGATCTTGACGTTCGGTAGACTCTGAAGACTCGCATCGGCGACGAGATGCTCTGCAAGTTTCTTAGGCTTAGGGTTCAGTTCACCCTGGGAGTGCTTAAGAACCTGCTGAACGGACGAAAGTTGGTGAATGACGGGATCGGGGAAGAAATGTCCAGTCAATTGCGAGAATCGCTTCAGGAACTGTAACGCAACATTTATCAGCACAACATCAAGGCGAGAAAGGAGGATGGAGGAATTACAGCAAACTTCGTAGCCGGATCATCCAGGGACAGATCCAGAAAGCCCTTGTCCCTAACATCTTGATATCCAAAGAAAGGCTGCGTTGGGGGCTTTGGGACAGCTTCCTCATACTCGGTCGCCCCGGTTTCGGATACTTCAGCATCCTCCGCCGTTTCGGAAACCTCTTCCGCAGCAGCCTCCTGAGCTCCGCCGATCTGCTCAAAGACGTAGACAAGCGCATCCTCAGTCTCCTTGTCCGGGAATACGACGGCCGAGTCCCATTGATTGTTCGACTTCGGCTGAATCTTGCAGTTCCAGATCAGCTTGAAGACAGGCTGTTCGTGTTCGACAACATCGCAGACGTTCGTGAGTGGCTTCTTGAGCGTGTGCATCAAGCAGAGCTCAACTGCGGTTTGGTGAGCAGCCAGGGACAATTGACTAGGTTTGGTGAGTCGGCGATTGAGGGAGAAGCTGTATCGGCTATCAGCAATGGTTCAAAATATGATTGTCCGTAAACTCCTCTAAGAAAGATGTCCTGAATGACAAATGGGGATCAAGGCTCAACACAGGAAAACATACGAAGTGTATGCGTCAGCCTTTGACGGAGGGAAGTCACTCCATGCGCCTAGGTGTCCAACACGCTGTAGACCCTCCCACGTCGTCGCGGGCTCATATGAAGGGTCCTCGGATACAGCCTCCTCCTCAACTTCTGTTGCGGCAGCGGGCTCAGTCTCCTGTGGCGCCGATCGGCCTCTCCCGAACTTCTTTTCAAAGACACCTTCTCCTCCATATGGGTCCTTCAAGCCCGGCGGATTATCCGTGCCCCAGAGCTTGCGGCGCACACGTTCGGTGATCGGGGTCGAGTCGGAGGCATGGCGCAAAAATTGACGAGCGACGAACGGGCGTGGACGCGCTTCGTGTCTGCAAACTGAGCAGACATAAAGTGCTCTCGACTTCTGAGAGGAAGTGGCCTCTAGGTTCAACAATCGCAAGGAGGAACGCATGGTTGCGACGTTAGACACCTTGCTCGACAACTTCCAACACCTACGAAAAGTTTGGGGATGCTGAAAGGCGAGCACGTGACTTTATCAGCCAGTCGGGCTTGGCAGACACATGACCTAGTACGTGCATGGGACAATTATTGATCGGATACGGAGATATCAGTTACATTCGGAGCAAAGTAGTAAAAGTAAGTTTCAGACGTATTTGCTCATATACAAGTATTTGACGCTAAAGGAGAAGAATCATGATGTCTCGGACACAATTTACTCCCGAACGAACATGCCAGCCATTCCCATACCGGTTCCGATACACATGCTAACGACGCCGACTTCCTGACCAGTACGCTCAAGCTCGGGAAGCAGGGTTGCCAGCTGCCGAGCACCAGTGGCACCAAGAGGATGGCCGATGGCAATGGCACCACCCTTAGGGTTAATCTTGGCCTCGTCAATTCCCAGCTTGCGAGCAGAATAGAGGGCCTGAGAAGCAAACGCCTCGTTGAGTTCCCAAATACCAACATCCGAGACATTCATATCAAGGAGCTGGAGAAGCTTAGGGATGGCAACCGCAGGGCCAACACCCATCTCATCCGGGGCACATCCAGCAACAGCGGTGCCGACCCAGCGACCCTTGATTGACGAGGTCAAGCCTAACTCTGTCGCGGTAGAGCGACGCATCAAAAGAGTGGCAGCGGCACCATCGCTGACTTGAGAGCTGTTTCCTGCAGTGCTAGAACCAGTGGCCGAAAAGGCGGGCTTAAGAGATGCCATTTTCTCAACAGAGATGTTTGGTCGAACACCATCATCCTTAGTAACGGTGATCTCCTTGGGAGGTGCATCAAGGTTCTCGGGGTCATAGGAGAGAGTCTTCACGGGAACAATTTCTGAGTCAAACAGACCGGAATTCTGCGCAGCTGAGGCCTTCTCGTGAGAGTTGACAGCGAAAGCATCCTGGTCCTCCCTGCTGATTCCGTACCGAGATGCAACATTCTCGGAAGTAATACCCATAGGCATAATGCAATCCCTAGAATCCTTTGAAGGCGACTCCTTGAGCTCAGGCCATAGAACCGTAGGGATAGCGCGAGAGCCGTAGTTGCGCGTCATGGATTCCATGCCTCCGCCAATACCGACATTGAGAGCACCCGCACGAATGCCGTTGCCAATGGTTGAGATAGCAGCCAAGCCAGAAGAGCATTGTCTGTTGATTGTGTGGAAGGGAACTGTGTGAGGGAAGCCCGCGTGAATCTGGGCCATGCGACCTGCTTTGGCACCGCCGAGTTCCTGGAGCACGGATCCGATGCAGACATCTTCAATTAAAGCGGCATCGAGGTTCGGGTTTGCTTCTAACGTAGCCCGCAACACATTAGCGAGAAGCTCTTCCGGGTAAGCGTCCTTGAAACCGCCCTTCTTTGCGCGAGCGACGGGCGTGCGGAGGGACGAGAGGATAACGATATCCGAGGGGGACTTTTGCAGAACCTGGCGAAGGCCCCGCGGCACTGGAGAAGCCATTATGTGTATCTAAAATGTTGTTTTCTAGAAGACACTGAGTATTAGCATTTGCGACAAGAATATCGTTTTCCGAAAACCTAGACTCACAGGGGGTATATCCGAAAGAAACCATTTGACACTGAATAGGGTTGTATGTAAGTGCTCGCAACCACCTTGGAAGGAACTCAGGGTGCAGCCAAATACTTATATTTGAAAACGAGCCGTCCGGCTGGATTTCCGGGCCTGGGGTCCATCTTAAAGAGCCCGGCGCCATCCTCAAGTTGCCATCGCATTGCCGGCAGTGACGATCGGCTAAGGGCTGTTCCGCCAAAAGGAAATCTTGGGGATGTGTGGGGAAGGCAACCGGCAAACCGTATCAGGAAGCGATCCCGAGGCTGTAAATTGTTCGAAGCTATGTACGCTTAAAGTGTCTCATAATCTTTGTGTGCAACCAAGCGGGGGAAGCTTTCAATTTCAGCGCAGCTGTATTTTCACCAGGTGCCTCGCATGTATGATGGCCAACAGACACCGAAGGTGTTCATTCTCATCCAGAACATCCGAAGCGGCGTGATTATGTCAGCTGACTCGGAACCGATTGTCGGAAGGTGTCGTATCGTTTGGCCTGCACCTCTCTCTCTACAACTGTTCTCCCTCGAGTCTCCGTTGAGTAAACTCAAATCTATGTCGGTAGCAATATACTCTATTGCTAAATCTAGCCCTTAGTTCTGATGATAAGGAGTCACTTCTCATAGTAGTATACAAACTTCCCTCCGAAACTCCTGGTATCCATGACAAAGCCATATAAGTGAAAACCCCTTTTACTAACGCCATACCGTCATAACATCGTTTATGTCAGGATATTTATCCTAAAGCGCGCGCCTGAAGGGTTCAGGTCAGACTGAGAAGAAAGGGGTAGGGAAAAGAAAAGGCATCAGCCTCTAATGATATGGCTGTAATGTCCAGGGACTCTGCGCCGACACTTGTCACAATCAGCGCGATATCCCATGGAGAAGGCCAGCTTTTTGGCCGATTTCACACTCGAAGGAGGCTCCGCGTTACCCTGATCTGGTAAGTCTAGGGATGACAGCCGTTTCCGCATTACAGCAGCCTCTGCTTCCACGGCAGCTGAATTCAGCAACGAAGGAGACTGTTGGGATGGCACATCATCAGCCATTTCCATGTCACCAGAGTTGTCTTTGCCGCGTGTATCTCCGTTGTCGCTCACTGGGCTCGGCAGACGCGGACTGCGCCACGTCACAGTATCCCGAGACACAGAAGGTGGACAAAGAGTATCTCTCGCGCCGGCCATCATTTCTGGTAAAATTATTGTTTGAGCCGAAGCAGATGGAAATGTGGCGATGTGGCCGGCATTAAGTGGCTGGCGGGTTATATATGGAATTGGTAATAATTGGGGTGTGTTATCGTCGAGTCTAGCAATCGATAATTGACTAGTGCTGCCTTTGTCCACATCTCCGGTATCTTCACATGTGTCTATATCCATCGAAGTGTCGAGATCCATTTCAGGGGCACAAAACTCTTGGGGTCGCTGAGCGTTTGCCCTATCTGGTTCAGTGAAGATTTGCTTGCTAAGCACGTCTTCATCTTCCGAGGAGTCAACGGGGGTTAATGCTGACAAGCAGGTAGGTTCTGCTGTCTCAGCAAATTCTAGTCGCCGGTTTGATCTTGGGGAACTGCGGAGTGGCAAAGGACGGTGTTTCTAGAATCCAGGCAGTCAGCTTGACTGCATTAAAATTGGTACGGGAATATACGTCTGCTGGGGTCGAACCTTGATCTCTCGCGATATATCTTCATTATAGGCCGTAAGCTCCTCGTGTTCTCTTGGACGTTTCGAGGAATGGCAAGCCATCGGGGTCCGGATGTCGAACTGGATAAAAGGAGCTGGGGGGAGCACTAAGCAGGAATTATTGTAGTCCATCTGTCGCTGAACAAAGCAGCCAGAGGTAAGCTTTGGCGGACCCACGGAAGCCGTGGTCGACAAACAACGCGGGGATGGTCAAATCATACAGATAAACAATAGTAGGGAGCATTAAGTCCAGTCGGCCATCGAAGCTGTTCCAGATTCACTTTCGCTGAGCGCATGAGCTGCCTAGGCACGCCAAAAAGGAAGCTACCACTAATCAAGCTTAGCTCACCGGCGGACCTACAGAGGTACAGCACGTACTGCACCATACCATCAAATACTGTACAGTACATTAGTATTTGAAGGCTCAGGCTCTTTTCACAACTTAGGTCTGCAATAATCAACAATGGACAAGACTCAGGTCTTCAAGAGCAACTTTCAGGTAAGGCTCAACTCCTAATGCGCATGTACCCCTGGAACGTTAAACCCAGTACTAGGGCATCTGACAGAAGTTCCGAGTACTACAAGTATAGTTCTGTGTACTAGTATGTAATGTATTTGATTTTTATGATGCCATAAGTAGTATGAGCCTAAGCTCACTACTAAGACTGCCCATCGACCAATGCGTTCATTTTACCTTGTAGTCCTAAGATCAGTATCTCACTACCTTATCAAGCTGAACTCTTGCATGGGGTCATCGAGATGGCAGCCTTGCAATGTGGTTTCGCAATAGAGACCCCTGCCTCTCGAGGGCTCGGCTTTGCCTTTGCACAGCAACTTCTAGCCAATACCAACTTCCCTGTCATCGCAACAGCACGAACAAACTGCGATCAAGTGCGCAGTCGCTTACTCGATGGTTTGAAAACAAAGGGCTTAAAGGCGGAGTACTAATTCAGAGTTTTCAAGGTCGATGTTACTGGTGGATTCTCCCTGTCAATGTTCTCGAGACTATAATCATCCATCTCTAAACGTTTTCCCAGATGAATCTACCATATCTGAGATGGCATCGGCGATTCATAAACTATACCCAGGGAGTCTCTTACGGCTAGCAATAATTGTTCCCGGGATTCTCCGTGTTGAAAAATCCCCGAGTCAGATTGATGCAGACTGCTCTCTGCAGAGCTTCCAGGTCAATGCTCTAGGTCCCATGTTGCTGATGAAGCATTTATCGTCATTCCTGCCTACAAAATCATCACCGCAGTTTGAAGACACCGAGGAATACTTAGACCAGTTTACCCCCCAGTGGTGCTTACCTGCAATCTCATGCTATCTATGCGATGATGGCAGCTAGAGTTGGCTCCGTCTCTGATAATGTTTTGGGCGGATGGTACTATTATCGTGCAAGCAAGGCATCCGTCTTTCAGCTGGCTAAGACATTCGACTTGCACCTGCAGTCTCGGGGCAGAGAACGTGCCATAGCAGTTGCTATGCACCCAGGAACCGTTTAGACAGATTTTACAAAGGAGTACTGAAACGGAAGATCAATGCTACAGCCGGGGGAGTCAGCCACACTGCTGCTAAAGCTTCTGTGTTCCATGGGCACTGGCGTCAATGAAGGACGGGGTCGATGTTGGGCTTGGAATGGAGAAGAGGTGATGCCCTAAGGCCGTTGCCCTATGTACAGACCCGCGAACGCCGAGGCCCCAATATATATTCCGACACAATGGTGAAAGAGGCTAGTAAAATAACCAGCCAGAATAGGTGCGTAAACGGAACTCAGGATATCACGCTTACCTGTGCTATGTAAGAATGAAATAATTCGAGAAACCCATTGTACAGTGAGACAAGCCCCAGAATACAATGTACTACTAGTGGGGCATTGAGTTGAGACGTGGCCGCAAACAACCTTGGAAGCTGCCACGAAGAACTTTGGCTAGTAGTTTATACTTGCGAATTTACTTCCAGCATCTAGGCACCTACTTTCTACCATTCATGCACCTTTCAAAACAGTAGTATTTCGATTTAGCACTGGCACATGGCATGACTCGAAGATGTCAAAGGGCGGGATCCGCCATACAGCATGATACCGTTCTGAAAATACCGTGACACAAGCTCCCCTCGACCCAATTTTTGACGGTTGTGTGGAAAACCTTGCCTATCATTGGCCCACCAGAGAGGCACTTTCTGCCCATCTTGATCACCGATTTCGGTTGCTTTTTATAAAAAGTTGCGTAGAGAATCACACGGCATTCCTCTTCATTAACCCCTTTCCCCTCTTGATACTCAGCCTGCTTTTCGCTTGCTCGGATTGCTTCCGTCTGCTTGCAATCTTAAGGTGCAGTGCCTCCACAGTCTGAAGCTTCTCTTAACCATATACTTTTTTTATAAGTTATACCCCACTTTTCCAAGTTTGTCTCTATAAACTGCTTTGTTCACAATGCCTCTCGTCAACACCACCGAGGTTAACGAGGACACTCGCGGTAAGTATCTATGGTGCGCTCCTCAATTCGGCTCTTCAATTGCTCACGGGGTAATTTAGTCCTCGGCTATGATCCGTTGCTCTCCCCTCAGTTCCTTCAGTCCGAGATCCCATCTGTGAGTCATACTTCTTTTGAGGAAGTCCTTCCATCTCAATTGAATTCAAGCAACGCCATCTAAATGGCCTCGACGAAGCCATAGACTGACAATTGATGAACTAGCCTGCCCATGCTATTGCAACCGTCCGCGCTGGCCGCGCCCAGGCCATTGAGATCATTGAGCAGCGTGATGACCGTCTCCTAGTCATTGTCGGCCCGTGCTCTATCCACGACCCCGAGACAGCTCTCGAATATGCCAACCGTCTTAAGGAACTTTCTGGGCGCCTTTCTTCTGACCTATGCGTTATAATGCGCGCCTATCTTGAGAAGCCCCGCACAACAGTCGGCTGGAAAGGTCTGATCAACGATCCCGATATCGACGAGTCCTACAACATCAACAAGGGCCTTCGCGTTTCCCGTAAACTCTACGCGGACCTCACTGGCATGGGAATGCCAATCGCAAGCGAGATGCTCGACACTATCTCCCCGCAGTACCTTGCCGATTTGATCTCCCTAGGCGCCATCGGTGCCCGAACCACCGAGTCCCAATTGCACCGTGAGCTCGCCTCCGGCCTCAGTTTCCCCATTGGCTATAAGAACGGTACGGACGGTAATCTCACTGTTGCCATTGACGCTATCGGTGCGGCCGCCCACCCTCACCGCTTCCTAGGTGTCACCAAGCAGGGCCTCGCAGCCATCACCAAGACATCCGGTAACGAGCACGGTTTCGTCATCCTTCGTGGAGGAAACAGGGGTACAAACTACGACCGCGAGAGCATCCAGGGTGCACGTGACGCTCTGCGCGGCAAGAAGCAGCGTGAGGTTGTCATGGTCGACTGCTCCCACGGAAACTCCAAGAAGAACCACCGCAACCAGCCACTTGTTGCTAAGGAGGTCGGTGACCAGCTCCGCGAGGGCCAAGATGCTATTATCGGTGTCATGATTGAATCCAACATCAACGAAGGTAACCAGAAGGTCCCTGCTGAGGGCCCTTCAGGACTCGCCAAGGGTGTTAGCATTACGGACGCCTGCATTGATTGGGAGAGCACCGTTACTGTCTTGGAAGACCTTGCCGAGGCAGTCCGCGCCAGACGTGAGGCTATTAAGTCAAAAAGCGCCAATGGAACCTCTGCTCAATAAGCGGGAGCCGATATCTCATGCGGTCAAGATTTTCCTTTCTTTTTGATGGCTTGATACATTTTTGATCTAGATACCAGAGCCAGAGTGTTTCGTTCTTCTTTCCTATCTCTTCATATCTCGGGGTTCAATGCCAAGCCTATCACCTGTGTGTTCCTCGGTATCTGCTGATGCAGATAGCCGTAAAAAGTTTGAACTATTTCGGCTCAAAAATGAATTTTATGATCAGCTTTAGAGAACTTACGTACCTGATTTGTTGATGGAACTAAGCTCACTGTACGCAGTCTGTTTTCGGCTTACCTATGGCATTGTGATGCCCTTGTGCACTTGTGAGTTTGATGTTTACTTCCAATACAAGGCTTGTACTCTCTCATACTTCCTCAGCCATTACTGCTTGAGCGCCAAACTCGGACCATCATGTCCAAGGGCAATGAGCAAAAAAGAGTCATTCTTACCCACTGCCCTGAGCAGCAGGCGGTGAAGAACCCGCACAGCCGAGCGGAGAAAAGTAGACAATGCCAAGATTTCACCCGCCCACCCAAATTTTTCGAGATAACTCGCGGTTTTCATTCCTTCGACCGATTTGTTGCGAAGCGCTCTGCACGTCCCGGTTCCGGTGTTGGATTTGGATTCTTATTTACTTAAATAAATCCATTGCTGGTCTCCGCAGACTATACAGAATATCCACGGGGAGGAGAGCGATTATGGCTGATATCGAGGTATGATATCCAGACATTATTCCCTGTCCTGCTCGCGAGATTGACGAACTTTTCTTTCATCAATTCAGGAACGGCTGCGCAGCCATGCACAAGCATTTAACGGGCTACTTTCGTTAATCCCTGCAAAATTCTACTATGGAGAAGATGGCAGTGTACGTCCTATCTAGTTTTTTTTTCTTTTCATCATTCCTCTGCTTCGGCATTTGCTCCGCCATGCTTGTGCTTATGCATGATGCTGACTTGAACGTCTGAATAGGACCAATGGAAGAAAAAGAAGCAGACCAAAGAACAGGCTCGGGAAGCGAAGCGAGCGAAATTAGATCCTGACTCTGCCAAAACGGCAAAGGACGTTATGGATGAGAACGCACGGAAGCGCAAACGGGAAGAAGAGCAGAAGGATGGTACCGAGTCCTCCGATGACGGTGACCTAGGTTCAGAGTTGCCAAGAGAGGGATTGAAGCGCGCAGATGCCTCAAAAAAGCAGAAGCAGGCCCAGACGCCGACAACCACTGATGGTTCCGCTGACAAAAGAGCGGAAGAAGCCGAAGCCCGCAAGAAGCTAAAGGAAGAGAAGAAGGCCCAAAAGAAGCAGAACCAGAAGGAGAAGAAGAAATCCAAGGAAGCCGCTAGGAAAGCGAAAGAAGAGGATAAACGAGCCGAAGAGGCCAAGAACTCTGCGCCTGACGCTGCCGAGAGCAGCAAGGTTGATGAACAGGCGCAATCTTCCGAAGACGAAGACGAAGACGCTGAGGAGGTCGACGGTGATGAAGCTGCTGTCACTACAGGGCTCTCCCTCGAGTTCAACGAAGAAGAGCATTCTCTCTCCTCGGCCCCAGAATCCCCGGGATTTGATAACTCAAATCCCCAATCTGGAAGCTCCTCAATATCCTCGATTGTCCCTCCTTCTGCTGCAAGTGATGCTACGAAAACCTCAAATTCCGAACCAAAACCACTCAAATCTACACCCGAAGAATTAAAGCAACGTCTCCAGAAGCGCTTGGATGAGCTGCGGGCAGCCCGTCACGCAGATGGGCTCGATGGAAAGCCGGCCCGCAACCGACAAGAGTTGATTGAAGCCCGACGACAAAAAGCCGAACAGCGCAAGGCACACAAGAAGTTGCTGCGCCAAAAAGCCAGGGAAGAAGAACAGCGGATAAAGGACGAAGCCATGACCCGGCGATTCTCACCAGGAGGCCCAGGCTCTCTGTTAGCATCCCCGCGATCCCCAGCCGACTCGGTCGGCTCAGGAAGCTACGCTTTTGGCCGTGTCGTCTTCTCCGACGGACAAATGGCTGACGCCTCCCTCTCGAACGTGCGTGAGAAGCCCAAGACAAATGGTCCCCGGGACCCAGCCTCTGCGCTCAAAGCCGCCGAGGTTAAGCAAGCCCGCCTCGCAGGCATGGATGAGGAGAAACGAGCAGATATTGAAGAGAAGGACATGTGGCTCAACGCCAAGAAGCGCGCTCATGGCGAGCGAGTCCGTGATGACACCTCACTGCTGAAGAAGGCGCTTAAGCGCAAAGAATCTGCCAAGAAGAGATCTGAACGGGAATGGAAAGACCGCATCGATACCGTCAAGAAGGGCAAGGACATGAAGCAGCAGAAGCGCGAAGAGAATCTCCGCAAGCGACGAGAAGAGAAGGGTAATAAGGGCGGTGGTAAAAAAGCAGGGGGAGGTAAGGGTAAACCCCGACCTGGCTTCGAGGGTAGCTTCAAGGCCAAGGTTGGCGGGGGCAAGAAGAAATGAGTATAGGTATGTCGCTGGGTGTTGTATCTAATGATGAACGTGTATACTCTTACTTTCCGTGACGAGAACAATTTCTCTCCTCATGAAGGGGTCAGGGGAGAGATTGGCGCGCGCGGAACTAAAAGCCGAGGAGGTGGGCACTGGAGATATGGTGTTTTGGTATATTGTTTCTCTGGGGGTCACTGTCTATTTAAGTGCATATATGCATTGGTAGCGATTTGTTCATACAATCCAAGGAGTTCTTTTGAAAGTGGACAACTTCATGAAACTCGGCGCTGTAGAGCAATTTCATCATACAACCTTGGAAGTCAGAGCGAGCTCCTTCTTCCCCGAAGCTAGACATACATCGCCAAAACATAGACAAGGGAACAAAGGAAACATACGGCTCAATTGAATCCCTAAACGATATTAAAACACAAATCTCTTCCAACATCACAGGTACAGCAAAGGAAACGGATGCAGAACCGGGGTACCAGAAACTTCCCACGGATCCGTCGAGTACATAGTGGCAGGGAGGAGGGAGGGTAGGAGGGTTAAGTTAGGGTCGGTGGGTTATGTACAAAGTGGGAAGATAGAAGACTGCGGTGCACGTGGAGTGTCCTAGCATATCCTCTGATAGGAAAGCTGGCTTTTGTCTCGAACAAATTTTCTCCTTGATATCATTTATAAAAGCACTGCGTTTGGTTTATCGGTAAGGAGCATCGGCTCTGGCAGCAGCAGCAATTTCAGGCTCCCACTTGTCACCGTTAGCGAGGAGCTTCTCCTTGTTATAAAGCAGCTCTTCGCGGGTCTCGGTGGCGTATTCAGCGTTGGCGGCTAACGTACTATGTTAGTGACTTCTCTAATACGAGATACGGTCAACATACTTTCAACAATAGCATCCACTGGGCAACTTTCTTGGCAGTACCCGCAGTAGATGCACTTGGTCATATCAATATCATATCGGGTCGTCCGGCGACTTCCGTCCACTCGCTCCTCTGCTTCGATAGTGATAGCCTGGGCAGGGCAAATGGCCTCGCAGAGCTTGCAGGCGATGCAGCGTTCTTCACCGGTAGGGTAGCGCCGTAGAGCATGTTCACCGCGGAAACGGGGGGAGATGGGTCCCTTTTCGAACGGGTAGAAGATGGTGTAACTGACGGGTGGCTGGGTTAGCAGTTGTTCCTCAAAATCGAAAACGCAATGGATCCAGGCAAACAGTTGAGATATTCGACAATATCTGCAATTGATTGCGGCAATCAATGTCCGGGCCGCGAGGGAGACTTACGGTGGTCGGAAAAACTGCTCCAAGACGACGTACATGCCCCGGAAGATCTCTGCCATGAGGAAGTACTTGCTCGCCTTGTCCAACGAAGACTCTGGATCCTGGTCCCATCGTCGAGGAGGAGGGATACGGAACCCGGAGGGCGGGGGCCCAGCTGGCGTGGCTGCTCGGCTCACCGAGGAAGAGAAGTTTGCAGTCGAAATGAGTGAAGGGGGTGACACAATGGAGGGCATGGGCCGTCGGTAGGCGAGTAACCTCGCCGCAGATCTGGAGGTAGCCATCAGGGATGGAGTGCAGTCGCAAGAGCGAAGAAAGGAATGAGGGGAAGGTCAATTGGGGGAGGAGGAGCAACTGGAGCACCTGGAGGAGCACGAAGTTCGGTGGTTGCTGGAGTGGTTTTGCAGCAGCTTAGGTCATTGCATTCTGCCACCCGCTGATTGGCTGGCAGAAGGGATTTTGCTTTCCCCGAAGCCGCAACGCCAAATTCAGGTTCAACTCTCCAGCACCAGAACGACTTCATCCGAACCCTTCGCTGTCGCTGCTCCCTTCTTTTTTTCGAGGTAATTAATATAGCTTTATTAAATTTACTGCCATCTAGATTTTTTTTTAACCTAAATCTAGGCAATTTATCACCGCGCCCTCCTCCACCGTCATCATGTTCCGTTCCGCTGTTGTCCGCTCATTGAGGGCCTCTGTGCCTCGCGCCATTAAGCCCCAAGCTGCTTTCCAGATCCGTAGCTCTCCCGTCGCTCGCCCGGCTCAATTTGCTCCTCGATTTACTTTCCAGGCCGTCCGCCTCTACTCCGCCCCTGCTGGCCTCAACAAGGACGAGGTTGAGGGACGGATAGTCAACCTGTTGAAGAACTTTGACAAGGTACGTCGAGATATCGGCGACCTATCATGCTAGCTATGATTGAATTTGGAATGAAATGGTGACTAACACATCTTTTGAACACAGGTCACCGATGCTACTAAGGTGCGTCGCGCGATAGCTAATCGATCATCGGCCTAGGGAGAAGGGTTCTAACGTAATGGAATAACACAGATCAACGGCGCCTCCCACTTCTCGAATGATCTCGGACTCGACAGCTTGGATACCGTTGAGGTGGTGATGGCCATCGAGGAGGTACGACATGCTGGGCTACCATCTTCAGCAACACTGATATTGACTTGCTACAATAGGAATTCAGCATTGAGATCCCTGACAAGGAAGCTGACACCATCCACAGTGGTAAGTCTCAGAACTATTAAGGAGGAACTCGGCGCTAATGGGACCCTTTCTACAGTTGAGAAGGCCGTTGAGTACATCCTTGCTCAGCCCGATGGTAAGCTCGCACCCACTTCCTGGCGTTCTGCGTCAGCCAGCTGCTGACTGACAATTAGCTCACTAAACTACTTATTCGAGGCTTGGGAAGAGATATTTAAGGGGCTAGATAGAAAATCCGGGGACGTCGGGCGTGCTGCTATGCAGGACTCTTTAGAGTTAGAGTATCTGGGTAGTGTGGCGCTATCTGTATGCTGCTACGTTCGGTACTTTCGCCTTACTATAACATGTATATCACTTTCAATGCAGTTTTGATTGATTTGGAGCATCATCAGTATGGCGGATTGAAGCTACCAGTAATGTTGTTATCAGACTGAGTGTATTATTAACAAAGCAATTCAGGGATTTACTGAGCCATCAATAACATCTTCAATCAGTGTAAAAGGCAGGCTAGCCAAGACTAGGGGAATAAAAGGCAGTGCCCAATCTTCAAATGCTGGTGAGAGGCTTGTCACCACTGGCGACGGCTCAAAAACGCGCGTTAGTTGGAGCCAGATAGTCTAGAGCGCTTTGCCGAGACTAGGACGATTGGCATTCTTGTCGTTGCGCAAGATAATTCTACAAGTAAGCTGAACTTTTATTGTGATTTCTCTATTGCTTACTCTTCAATGGAGATTGAGCTCCCGGTGCAACCTCCGAGTCAGCTCACCTCGTATTGCGGTTTGTTGCTGGCTATCTGAGCTGCGCAACAGGCTTCGGGCGGATCTTTTTTGTCTCCCTGCTCACTTGTCTTCCCGTCTGCTCTTCAACCTCCCCTATAACTCCACTCCCTCCATCGCCTTTTTTTTGGAACGACTTCCCCTTCCAGCAGCTCACCTTCCTCGATTTTTCGTGAAAACAGAGCAATATACATTCTCCGCGTTGGCAATAGTGGCATTCGCTTCGGCTCCGACTCCGACTGCAGCACCACCCTCCTCCTCCACCCCGCTCCCGAAACAAAACCTCCATCATCCTAATGGCCTCAGGCGGGGGCTTGACTCGCCGGAGAGGTGGCGGTCGAGCCGCTGGCCCAGACGATCACGATGACAGCAGAGTTGCTTCCCCTGTCTCTCGAAATGGCTCCGCGATGGACAATCGCATCCCCGAGACGTCATACACAAACTCCGAGAATGGGCATAAAATTGCCTTCGACCCCCGGGACATCAGTGAGACAGAGGAACGAAGCAAGCAGCCGAAGCTTACACTCATGGAGGAAGTACTATTGCTAGGCTTGAAAGACAAACAGGTCAGTTTTGTTTCCATCTCGCCCGGAAAGCGATATGCGCCCCAGCGGCATGGGCAGACGCTGACGACAGGCTCAAATTGTTCCAGGGATACTTGTCTTTTTGGAATGAGAATATCTCGTACGCTTTACGAGGATGCATTGTCATCGAGCTGGCTCTCCGCGGTCGGGTTAGCATGCAGAAGGATTCTTCTCGGCGAAGATTCCCCCTGGCCGATCGGGTGATTGAAGTTATTGACGAAACATTGACGGGCGAGGTCTTGCTGGACGAGGCATTAAAGATGATGAAGTCGAGTGAGCAGATGAGTGTGAACTCCTGGATCGATCTCATGAGCGGTACGTGGAGCAACCTCTGGCAAGCTACCCAAACGAGTGCGCTGACCGTAGTGCGCCCACTACAGGAGAAACATGGAACCTGATGAAGATCGGATATCAACTTAAGCAAGTGCGCGAACGCCTCGCCAAAGGCCTTGTCGACAAGGGCATTCTTCGAACTGAAAAGCGCAACTTTCTCCTTTTTGATATGGCCACTCATCCCGTCGCCGACGGCGGCGCCAAAGAAGACCTTAACCGTCGGGTACGCAACATTTGCAGTAGTCGTACTGTAATCCTTCCCGCCAACCAATGGCTCCCTGAAGACACCGAATTTCGATACCTGCGCACCATCACTATGGTGTGTGCTGCATACGCAGCCAACGTCCTAGAGAATGCGCTCGTCACAATGAGCCATGAAGCCCGAGAGAGAGCGTTTGCACAGGTGGACGAACTGCTGGCCGAGTACTCACAATGGCCATTTGCGCGACGCCCTGGCGGCTCCCAGGCGATTGGAGCCAACCTCGCCCAGGCAATCAACGATGAAGTGAACAGAGTCCCGGACAAGGAGCTTCAGCTAGAGGTAAATTCTCGCCATCGCCTTGGACTTACACAAATACTAATCACTTCTAGGTTGTTGCTGCGTGTCTCAGCGTTTTCACTAGACTCGATTCCCTGCTCTAGTCTCCCATAACGTACTTTTATTTCCTTTTTTTCCCATCTATTGCCAGATCATCCTATTCTCTCCTTCCATATTCTTGTCCTCATGCCGTTCCCAACAATCAATGAAGCATTGTTTCTACAACGGGATCTGGAAATTTTTCCCGTTGTTTATATGAAATAGTCGGCGTCCGAGGTTAGTTTGGGCAAAGGACAGTGTTTAATATGTACCCGCTAGCGAAAGCGAGACAATGTATTACTCTATGAGATTCAATTTTTTTTTCTTCTTCCTCTTCCATATTTCCTATACTGTGTCATCATATTTTTCTACCTCTCCCTTCCGGCAATGCCGCTTCGAAGACCAAAATCAAAAGAAATTCAATGACAAGAGATCTCAACACCAAGATAAGGACGACTATGTCTATTTGTGACTGGCCTTTGACGGAACGTCGTCTAGCAGTTACCTGTTCCGATCTAAAACCCTCCCTCAAAACGATTGTAAGGAGGTATGGCCGGAAGCAGGGTGCATAGAAATAAGTCAGTCAAGCCAGCAAATTTTATGTATTAGTGTATAGCCGAACAGCAAAATACCGGCTTTATGGTATGCATGGACCAGCTCGCCTAGTGGCTTATGGTGTCGGTTACGTCGTTGCCTGTAATTCTAGTAGCCTTCAATTTTGTTTTGCCTCCGCTTTCGAGCTTGCTCGCTAGGCTTGAATTCCTCTGTCACTGGCTACATGATATGTTGATTTGGCCATTTGGATACAAGCGCGCTTTGTATTGGTATAAATCATTGGTCTAATAGAGGTGTATAGAAACAACTGGAGTGACAATAAAAGACAATTTGTTTTGGAAAGAATTCAAGGATTCACTCTAAACACAATGATCCCGCTTTTCCCCTTTTCACCAGCTGCAGCTGCATCAGAAGATAAGCAATCTGCACCATTGACGAGATCGATGACCGTTTCAACGCGTCCGCGAACAAGGTTATCCTCCACCATCTTCGCAATCAACTCGAGCGTTTCCCCATCTGGCTCCACGGAAACGAACTTCGTACATGGCCCTTCGTCGTCCTTCTTCCTGGGGTTTATATTGAGCACAGGGTTGGCATCTGCTGCTGTCAGAACGGCTCCGCCATCCTTAACAATGACTGGGCTGTTGGCCTGGTGGAGGATGTTTTCGCCAGTGCAATCAAGCACGACATCAACGGGGTCCCATTTGTTACTGCGAAACACGGAGGTCAGGTCAAAGTCTTGGGGTGCGGGATCAGGAACTAGGATGGTCTCGTCGACTTGGTACTCTTTTTGGAGGGTGTCTTCTGCATCTTTAGTGGCACATGTGGCGCAAATCCACGGGCGATGGCGGGGGAATAGATCAGGAGACCGGAGAAGGTGTAGAGCTTGCGTGCCGACTTCGCTCGAACGCACGTTTGAAATGAGGACGCGGAGTCTGTGGCGAGTATCCTTGTCGTGTTTTTTAGGGTCAAGGCCGGCATATTTAAAGAGGGCCTGCCAGGCTGTAAGCGCAGGCAAGGGAATGGTAGCTGCCTCTGCGGCGGAGATGTTCTTCGGTTTGTGAGCGATTTGGTCCTCTGTTGCGAGGACATAGTCAGCTGCTGCACCATCGTCGGAGTAGCTGATCAATCCGAAGACGACTTCGTCTACTTTGAATTTCGGGCCATCTGGCTTCTCGTGGTCGTCGGTTGGCGTACTTATAATTGTACCGCAAAAATTATGTACTGGCACTTGTGGTATCGACTTCGATGGATTTCTTTCCTTGGCTAATTTGAGCTCGTCGTACGAAAAGGCAGCTGTCTGGACGTGAATCAAATACTGACGGGACGATGGCTTTGGTGTTGGAAAGTCTGTATCGAAAACCACTTCAGAGTCCACTCGTGGTTCATTCAACGAAGTATCGTCCCGGAGTGCAGTAGAGGCTGGGCACCAGTATAGAGCTCTCATTGTGTCCGGGACAAATGTCTGCTCGTCCATTGTCGTGGAGCGCCGCTTGGCAGGCTTCATTGTTGCTCAATTGGACGGATCGCCAACTTCAGTTGGCACTTGTCAAGCAAAAAGTTCTTGTTTATTGAAGTTGATGAAGTTTAACCCTGCAAGCCAATTCATCGTTTGAGTGATTGTTCAGAAGCAGCCGATATAAAGTTATGTTGGGGTTTCGCCACGTCTGAGACGTTGCGTTGACGTAACGCCCTCGACATCATCAATTGGCGACCAAAAAGCCGAGTCACAACCAACAAAGAATAAATCACGATGGGCGTTGACGACAAAGGCACCTGTGCATCTGGTATCTAAGGAGAAAAGCTTGCGTTATCTCTCGCTCTGATCTCATCAAGCACACTGTACATTTCTCTGGGATGTTCAAAAACCCTCCAAATGTGTTTCGGAACATCCTTGAAAGCCTCTGCGAACCTTGCCGGAGAGTTTTGTTCCTCCATATGGGGCACATCCATGACCTTCCGAATGAGAATTGCATGGACCCAATCAGGGTGTCGTCTATAGATCTCCGCATAGGCCTCGGGGTCAGTCTGAGTCGAGTCTCCGATGCAGAGTGCTCGCCGATGCGGAAACCATCGCCGAATCTTCCTAATGCGATCCACCTTGTATTCCAGTGTGTTGACTGTGAATGATTTGACTAGTTCGCTGATATCAAGCCAGGAGGAGTCTCGAAGGATCAATGTTCCAGGGCTGAAATTCTCACGAAGGAAACCACGGAGGAAAGGATACAAATTGTAAGGTGAGGCAGAAAGGTAGAACCATGTCGGCTCGAAATGCCTCTCAATGCGAGCATACAGTTGGGGCATCCCTGTGATCGGCCTTGGTTCCTCAGCGAATGTTGTGCGGATGATTCCAGTGGTATCTGAAGTCTTGGTATATTTGATAGTGTCGTCAACATCGGATACCACCAGCCAACCTTCTGGGCCTGCAAAGGTTGTCTCCATGTGTGCCTTGTCTCTCACCCCGCGAACATGGGAACGTACTCGGGCCCCATCAGCAACTTGACGAACCCCAGTGTTTATGACTTGTGATACGATGCCATTGTCTTCGGTCGGCCCGAGCTTATGGATTTGAGTGGTGTGGTTAGGCAAGGGTACTTCAAGCATCATTGAATGCTCTGGCACGATATGATATAGGAAAGGTTGCAATCGGCGCGCAATCCGACGCCGGATCTCCTTTTCCGTGCCCAGTGCTCCATCGAGTCCGATAAGATCTGCAATCACAGCGACAATCTTGCTAATGTCTCGTCGGCTATCTTTCCGGAATACGCAGGCCACCACCTCTACTCGCCATGAGTGGGGTTCGCCAGATACGTGAGACGCTGGGTGTCGATAAGCAGTATTATCGAACAACCAAACCGTATGTTTGTGGCCTTCAGTCAGCTGCGAAGGCTGCCGCAACAGTGTGGATGAGACGATTCGTAGCATGCTGGAATATCGCTTCCAAGTATGTGAAAAACGCTCCACCTTCTCGGGGACGGAAAGGTTCTTTGAACGGATAACGGGGGAACCCATGACGCTAAATAGTGTGGCGGCTGTGCTAATCTTCACTTCACCCTAGAAGGATTGAGGTATACCCCGCAAAAGCCGATCGCAACGAGTGCGGTAGAGGGGACAATCTAGTAGTTCGTTCAGGTGAGGGCAGCCGTTTGAGTGGGGTCAAACTGGGGCAAGATGATGCTAAATGGATTCTTTTAACCTTCCCAACTGTCCTAGGTGCTCATATTATTCTTATACAAAGCCGCAAGACCTGGGGCAAACTGCTCGGGTGATCTTCACATCTCGAGCCCCAAGCCACAAGGCAGGGAAAGGTGTGTGTGCCAGGCACAGCCTATTCTGAGTCACCTTTCAAGTCAAATATGAGTCAGCTGGACTAAAACGAGAAAGTGAAGACTGCTGAGGTTCAGGGCAAAGACAGATCGTCGCTTGGCGCCTAAATCTGCGGATGTCAGCCTCGTGATGCTTGTGACCCTTATCAAAATCAGCAGTTCTCCCCGGGGGCGCCTGACTGTCCAACACGGCCCTTTTAGCATACAGAGAAGATTGCCTAAAAGGTCAGTTGCCAGATCCTCTTGATTTTGCGCGTCTTGTATGAGAAAAGTGTCGTCCCCCATCGAGCATTAGAACAAAGGGTCTTCTTCATAACTTCTCGTAAGCTTATATTCGTATATAATCGTGACATGTTCTTTATAAGACATCCAGCTTTAGCCAGAGTTGCGCTAAGATAAGGCCTTAGAGCATAGTCGGATTTTTGAAACATGAGTTGCTAATTCCATGATCGGTTGATGTTTGGACAAAGCAAAGTTGGCAAGAACTTCAACATGCGGACCTGGAAATATGTAAAACGAAATTTTCACGTGATTGGTTGTTTTTGATCCACTTTTTGGAGTTTAAATGAGGTGAATCTAGAGCTCCCCTCGACGATCAAATTGTCTAAATAATCTGGTCAAGCTACACGGACCGATTGGATTATCTAAGAACGACAATCATTACCAACTATTTGATGGAACCTCTTGAGTGACGCGTTGTAGAGCGTCGAGTCTGCCACAACTAGAGTCACCATTTCGTCTCATTGGCAGCAATGGCTCAACGAGTGGTGGACAAAGTGTCCGGTCAAGAATACACAGAAATTGTTTCGAACCCCGCCAGTAGGTTCTCTAATGGTCCAGCTTGGATCCATGAATCCCCATACTGGTCAAAGGGATGGGAAGAAGGCTGTCCCCATGGAGCATCTCCGCTCAAGCATATCGCGATGAAAACGCTTCTCTGCGATCAACGGACCTTGACATCAAAATTATTTGAAAACGTACCGTGGCAATTGGCTAGCTACCTTTGGGACTGCTTAGGAAGAAGGTGAGGCCCCCTTGTTCCATTCGAAGTCCACCTTGGTTCATGTCCAACACCTACAGTAAGAGGAGAACCCTACACATGTGGAAGGTTTTTGCCACTACATACCCTTCCCAGTTTTCGAAGATTGAACCTTACCGCTCTATGAAGATCGAAGGGCCCCAGGCTTCAATGCGAGATTACTTGCGCCTAGCGACGAGTGAATGCCTCAGCTGGCAAACTGTCTTGACCTTGGGGCAATCGTATGCTCGAGTGCATGATCTTGTGGAAATGGGAACTATAAAGAACCTGGCTGCACTTGAGATCGCTACTCCAGAACATCTAGCAGCAAATCCCGAAGCAACGGAGCCTCCGGCGACGGCTCTGACTGACCGAATCATTCGATGCTGGGATGAAGAAGCAGAAATAACAGACAGGTTCAAGTATCTTCGGGTTATGGTCCTGAAGAACCAGCGGCTTTTGTCCGAAACATCACTTCTCTACCTGTGGAGATTGCCGAGTTTGCAGTACCTCGTGGTGTATGGATGTCCCGGACTTGTCCCTGAAACTCCATCCAGGCTCAAATTCTATGGATGGATGGTAGTGGACGAAAAGCCATATCCACCGCACACGCTCTATGAGTTCTATCAGGTCTGTTCTGAGGGATTTACCGGGGACAGATCAATGCTAGCAGTTCCAGTCCTTGACTTCCAGATTGGCCAAATGCCGAGTCCACCACCTGATAAACGAGGCAAGGCAAAAGACCAGCCGTCCGCTATATATCTTCAGCGTATCGGTGTGAGCGCGGAAGCCAAGAAAAGAAAGGGACACCAATTTCATGGCAGTCATAGCGGACAACAGCAGCCACGGAAGGCCGTGATGAAGAATCGCACGAAAGATATCGGCGATATGCTCAGTGACTTTTTTTAGAAGTGGTGACTATTGGGGTTGGTTTCTAGGTTCTATTGCTTGGCAAGCGTTTGTAGATCTATTCTGGGGATTTGATTCTGGAATGGGGACTGATTCTATAAACTACTAGTAATTGGGAAATTCAAGTTCAATCTCAAGTATCTATCAAGTTTTATGAAAGAAAGGCATGGCGTGGGGGTTTGCCTACCGAAGAATGGCACCGCAAACTCGCAGAGTAATCATAAAATTGAATGAACCAAAAGATCCCTGCTACCTAGGTAGAAAACGTCCCGTCTGTCATTGAGGGAGCTATCTAGCGCCCACCCAACCAAATTTTGAAGCGCGATAGCGTGCCCCGCCATGATTGGCCGATTCCCCGCAACGCCGCGTGATTGGCAATGAGGCGAGAGCTCAACTTTCAGCAACCTGGTGAATCGAGTCTCAGAAATTATCTTCCTTTTTTTTCGTGGCCTTTTAGTTGTTTCTTCAACGATCTGGTTCTTTTATCCCAGAGTACGCAGGTTGAAACCTTGAGTTGCGATTCCCACAATCCAAGTGTTTGAGGGAGCAAGTCTCCCCCGCAGCAACACTTGCTCTCCGAGAATCATGGCCGACCGCCAGTCCCTCGACGCAGCAACAGAGAGCTCTAATAATGGGTCAAACGTGACATCTCCCCGATCCAGCATGGACTCTCGTCCGCCCTCCGTCGGAGGACGAACTCCACGGCTTTCTCACGTTTCGTCGAATCACCAACACCGACAGAGCTTCAGCGAGTCTCTCCGCGCAGCCCCCGGATCCCCGCGTGCACGCCGCCAGCCCTCGCTCACACAGGCTGCTATTCAAAGCCTTATCGACCATCCCCCAGCTCCGAACCATATAAACCCGGCCTTTATTGATCGTGATTGGCGAGAGATCTCGATTGGTGAACTGGTGACCCCGGAAGACTTGAAGTTTGTAGAGGTCAATACCGGGATTGAGGAGGCCACAAATGTGAGGGGCCCATGCGGCCTTGCAGCAAGGAAATTGGACTAATGTGTACGGTGCATGATAGATTCTGATTGATACTGGCGCTCCGGTTCTATTGATCCGCGAGACCCCCGAGCACAAGACGGCCGTCGGGACTTTTGATTACAGTGATCTGAATACCTACCTCTTGCTCGCCGCAGGTCTAACGCAGCCTGACGAAGAGCTGCTTCCTGCTTATGATGAGCTTGCCCGTAAGGCTCGCGAGGGTATTCCAATTCCCATGGAAGACGTCAAACAACTGGGTAGGAAGGACCCTCTGACCACGCTTTCGGCGTCGGCAAGTGTGATGACAGCCGTTGAGACTTTTGGAGGTGGAGTACATCGTGTGGTTGTAACTGATGAGCAAAAGGACAACGAAGTGGTGGGTATTTTTAGTCAGTTCCGACTGGTCAAGTTTCTGTGGGAGAACGGACGATGCTTTCCGGTTCTTGACCAACTATATCCGCAGTCGCTGCGAGATTTGAAGATTGGGTCTCATGCAGTTATCTCGATCAAGTAATGCTGCCCCTCCCCAAACACACGATATTGAGGCCTCAAGGCTAATGTGAGTAGTGGCGACAAGCGGCTCTGTGAAGCCCTGCAGCTGATGCATAACGAAGGCATCTCGTCTGTCGCGGTGATTGACAATCACGCCAACGTTGTTGGGAATATATCTACCACAGATGTTAAGGTACGGGTGTAATTTTATCTGGTATTCGGGAGCCCTACTAATTATTATTTCGTAGCTACTTACGAGATCCTCGTCCCTCCCGCTTCTCCAAAATACCTGCATACATTTTATCTCCATAATCCTATCGACGCGGGGTCTACAGGAGGGAAAAGATTCTTTTCCTGTCTTCCACGTTCACCCGGGATCAACTCTGGCCCACACGGTTGCTAAAGTTGTAGCTACCAAATCTCATCGGTATGTTCCCCCTGTTGCTCTATGTTGAGACGAAACTAAACAGTTTTCGAGACTATGGGTTACCGATCCTCTATCACCATCGTCATCAGGACCGCCAACTCCTTCCCACTCCATGGTCCATATCCCTCTGCAACAGACTAGCAGCAGCAATAATGCAATTTCCCCGTCGCCTCCGCAATCGCCTGTCGCTGCCCCGAATCAGGCCACACCGCATCTACCAACCCCAACCCAGTACTCGGCCGCATCATCTATCCCAGCCTCAGCCCTACCCGGTGCACGTCTCTCAGGGCGTCTTGTCGGCGTGGTAAGCCTAACAGATGTTCTTAACTTGCATGCTCGAGCTAGCGGGTTGAGCCCCGCCGACCCTGCAGAGAGCCGCAGCCGACGACGCCGAAGCAGCAGTTCGAGCCTGAGTGTACGGCGGAGCGGGGAGATCGGGCGGGAACTGTTCAGTCGATGACCTGTCTCGTTCGAATATCACATTTTATCACAGATGTTTCAAAACGCTCGCTTCAGGGAGGCTCAGCAGCATTATAGCATCTAGTAACATCACGTGCATTATGCAACCCATCTCGAATTAGGCATCAACATACATATTCATACACAGCATCAATCAATTCATTACTCAAACGTTGAAACATTGTCAGAAAGTTCACATTCACCATAGACTCGGCCGGGCACATGATAAATCGACCCCGGCAACTTCAATCGAATGAACGAAAATCCGGGGTTGAAAGTCCAAACGCACTGCCCCACGATCCAGGGTCACGAGTCGCCATCAGCCACTATGATTATCAAGAAATACCTCAAGGCAGTGCACGGACTTTTGCACACTGAGCCTAATTATGTCCGACTAACTCTCCACAGGACATAGAAAAAAGTACTGTTACAACAGTAGCCCAATCCAAGCTACGGAGACTCAATTGGTAGGTTTCACTCTACCAGCCTGCGATGAGAAGCTCAGTTCCTTTTTTTTTTTCTGAGGTAAATGAGGCAGACACACAAATAAGGCTGGGCTGTTTCGCTTAAGGCCCCGAGGCGCACCGGAATCCGTGAGTCAAAGCCGACATATCGACAAGCCGACTCTCCCACCTCGAGGTATACGGGGCACAAGGTACTTACTACCAGTGGAGGTAGATACATAGCGTTCAACCATCCACCACGAAGACGAAGGAAAACCTCAAGCGGGTCCCATCCATCCATTGGACCCCCCCCTCCCCCTTCTTCTTTTACCTTTCGCTAGCCCACGGACTCCGTAGTATCTCCCTTGCCTTACCTACCTCTTCCAATCCCACAACCAGGAAGTAACTCGAGAAACCCACCGTGTTCTTAGAGCTCGATGAAAGCATCCATCCAGATTCCCTCATTCCAGATCCCGAGCAACATTAGCCCAGACTAGTACTAGGTAGCCAACCCAAGTGCATTAACCAAAAACAGTCTAGCTCCGATGTGATCGACGAAAACCTTGAGCTCCATTGCGACCAATGGCGATACAGTTGTACCGGGCGTGGGCCCTGAGGGGAAGAGGCGCGCCCCACACAAGCTCCTCACCAGGTCGAACTCCAAACCAGGTTCAAGGTTCGACGTTGTAACCATGGTTCCTAGAATGTGCTCGCCGCGAGGCTCGAGGTAGCGAGATGTTGTATATCCCCACTTTTTTGAAGAACCGTGGGATTCTACACGACCGTGGTTTGCCAGTGGGGGTGATTTTTGTGGGATTTTCAGGCTCGGACTTGCTCGGGGGTCTGTGCTGAGCTCTTGATGGTGGTGAGGGGCTGGACGAGGGGCGAAGGAGACAATACAGGAGCTAGGGGACAATCTTACAACATTTTAGTTATGGGTTAAATGTATATATATATATAGGGTTGTTGAATAATGTTATTGATTTAGTGACAAACATGCAGTAGCTTAGCTTTAGGTGACATGTGTTGCATGACAGAATTGTCACTTCCGTTTGCGGAGCGAGTTACCTCAAATTGAGATCAGATCAGGGCTAAGGCACGGTGGGGACAATGCAACGCTGTGTAAATCATCCCTTGCAGACTGCAGAAAGCTTGGACTCCGCAAATCTCTGTAAGGTTTTTGACGATCATTTCTCATTATGCACATTGGGTTTGAAGTCTGAAGATACCCGTGAGGTATAACCTATGTCGAGGTAATTGGACCATTGGAAGAGTGGCACCAAGGGGGTAAAAAAGAAAGAAAGAAAGAAAGAAAGTAACAGTACAAGTTTCGGTCATAATAGCACTGAAAAGTAAAATTGTTCCCAGGATATAGTTAGAACGGGCGAGAGAAAAGTAATAGCAACAGAACGCCAAAAAGCAGCACATCATAAGTTGGCCGTATACTCATCAATATCCGGTAAATCGTCCAGATTGGATTCTGCGGCACCGTTCAAGTCCAGCTGTACTGGCATTTGCATGGGAATCTGCATGTGTGGGTGTGCCTGCGAATGGGTAATATGCCCGTTGTCAAGTGTCGACGCAAACTGGCTAAAATCAAGATAGTCCTGGTCCGCTGGCTCATGAGGGAAAGTTTCAAAGCCCATGTTCAAATCAAGCTCATGTAAGAAGTCTGTACCCCACTTTTCTGCGCCGTTGCCGATATTGGTCAGGTCTAGACTCGAGAGGCGGTTGTTGTTGGATTCCGATACTTGCGAGGCAGGCGTATGTGGAGATGCGCATGGGTCTGGCGTGGGCAAAAGGTCACTGCAAGAGCTTGGGTCGAGGCTTGGAGAGCTAGTGTATGGTGCGGTTCCTACTTGCAACGACGAAGAAGAAGTCGAGGAAGACGCAGACAGCGGAGTGGTGTTGGGCACAGCAGTGGTTCCGGGTTCCGACCGGACTCGAAGATGCTGGCTTGTTCCGCGAGAAGCGGGGGGTGTAGCAATGATGCTACCTGTTTGTGCTTGAACGGGGATAGATGGGGCGGATGCAAGACGGTCGCGAAATGGTTGAGCAGGCATAGGGAGTCCTCCTATGGCCGAGGGAGAAATTGGGTTGCTGTAGAGCCCATCCAAGGGCTGCACCAAGTGTGGTTGCTCTGGTTGTACCCAAGTGGGGGTACCTGAAGCAACGTAGGATGGTACCTGCGCATGGGCCGGGCCCTGGAGGTGAGGTCCGGTTGAAGAGATGGAGTACCTCGGGGAAAAATGGCTTCCAGTCAAGGGGCTGGTCATCGACTCGGGCAGAGTAGTGCGCAGTTGAGACAGATCAAGGCTCATTCTGCGGCCACCATGCATAGGGCCTTGGGAAGCAAGGCTGCTCGCACGGCGTTGATGTAGGGCTTGCGGGTTGTTGCGCATGGCGACAAAGAGCTTCCGGTTGAAATCTTGTTCCAATTGCATAGTCTGAGCTTGCATCATGCGCTGAAGTTTGACCTGGTAGTTCGAGTCAACTTCCTCGTACATGGCCTCGCTCTCGACAATCTGCCTAGTGATGTGAAGAGCTCGCCCAGTGCGATTCTTGTGCAGGGCCGATGCCCGATTGGCAGATTCAATGCGCGCATCTAAGCTGCGGTCTTTGCGTCTCGACGCAGCGATAAACGCTCTACAGCAATCAGCACGTATACAGTGAGAATACGGGATATGGCAACGTACCGCTCTTGATTCTCCTCCTTGGTGCGGTGGTTGGCAGAGACATCGAAGCTGGGTGTAGGGGACATACTGTCACCTCAGCGAAGTATATAAGGAGTATGATACACTTTGCGATAGAAAAGCCAACTCTGTCGAGAAGCGAGAGGCGAGGAAGAGAGGAGCAACGGAACTTAAATAGGGAGCATGCCACTCAGCCAGGGCGCCGAATCTGAGGACGAGCCATCCACGGATGAGGAGGCAGAGCGGGATCCATGGCACTGCAAGCTGTTAGAGTTTCCCCCATCCTCTCCTCCTCCAGTCACGCCCACGGGCAGTCTAGAAGAGCCTGCGCCGCCCTGTTGCTGCCACCTGCATTAACCTCGGGAATCGAAGACTCCTTCTGCCCGGGTCCCATCGATCTGCTCTGAAGACTACTTACATTTCTTTGTCTTCTGTTGTACTAAAAATGTCGTTGTTACTCTCGGGACTGGATGCAAACCGTTCTTCACGTACACCGGCACATTGCAGAAGGAACTGTCGCTGTTCTAGCCAGTGTACTCTGCAGTGCACGATTAGCAGTAGTACTACCACGTCGCCAACCAACCAGTACAACGTACAACGAACAGCATCAGCCAACGCACTGATCAAGTCAGGATCATGACCCACCACCGATCGCCACTTTTCCTGCCTGGGGCTCTCCACTTTTGCTGGCTGTCAGCTCTGGCCGGGCCTAATACGCCTTGACCTTCTTTTCCAAGTTCCAACTTGGACCCCCAGGGAAACTCGGCAGAGTCGGTACCCTCGTAGAGACCTCCTCGCCACACTTTCTAACTTTTATTCTCGAGGGTCAGGGACTTTGGTTACTCCAGACCCCATATTCTCCGAACCAGCAAGCATTGGCCGCAGCAGCCGAGATTTGTCCTGCGGCGGCGAGTCATGAAGCCTCCCAAATGAAGCGCGAGCTGCAGTTCGGTGATGTTCGTATCTACGCCAGGGCTCGTGGAAGCCACACGATCCGCCCCCTTGTAGAGCCAATCACCCGCACTGTTTCTGGTCTATTAGGTTGCACACATTAATACCCGCCCACGCATCAGATGCAGAATGCGCTAGCGCAGGAACTATTGCACAGTTCAAGCCTCACCAACAACGAATTATAACGCAAGTCCACCTTTTCTATATTATATAAAGATTAAGAACGGCTTCTCAAACCCCTCCTTTAACACCAGCAATTTGACCGGTTAGAACCTCCTCAGTGCCAACAACCAACCTTCCAATAGGACAGCAGTCACCAGCAATGCTACCAATAGCTTCTACTACGAGTATATAATATATATATATATACATCTTTCATAGCTCGTAGTTAGATCAGTCCACTGACTCTTTCAACTCCATCCGCGGTTCTTCAACTTGGACTTATATGGCGCACACTCTCTCAGACCTGGACACCACCCAGGGCTACACTCTCTCCGTTTATTACCGCATCACCTCTCCTGTCCCGTTCTGCCGTTAGTTCCAGACCCGCCATCATCACAAGCCGCCCAGTCACTTCGCCTGCTTCGTCTCTAGTGGTGCTGGCCTTGTCCTTGACACTATTTTTAAGACCTGTTATCCCGCCGTCCTCTCCTTTGGTTCTAACTATTCCAACTGCGGGAACCACCCTGATAGCTTTATTGACTACTATATCTACTATACTAGTGAATAGCGGCACTACTAAAGGAACTGGGAGCATAGTAGGGTCACGGGCGGTTTGACCATCACCAAGATCTCTCCTCCTAATATGACAACCCACACCTGCACAATTACAGCGTGCCCTATAACAGTCCCTAACTGCACGGCCTTCTCGCGCATGACAAGTCTTGTAGCCGAAACTGTCGTCGTCTCTGCAACAATCTGCCCTGTCGTGCCCACTAACCGTGCTGAGACTACATCTACACTTTTCTCAACCCGAACGGCAACAATCACCGCATGTCCTTCTTCTACTGTCCTTAATTGCCCATCGTCCGAGCAGACCACATACCTGGCTATCGAGACTGTCCTCGATCTCTACAACCCTCTGTCCTATCACCCAGGCGACAACAGGTCTACCGAGCTCTGGCTGCCCGGCCCTGGGCCTACTGGCCCGCTCCCACTACCATTGGCGGAGGAAATATTCCTACCACGGCGATCGCGAAGCCCGACCACACGGTGTGGTTACAGAGGAAGGCCGTTGTCACGGCATATCTAGCTTCCTACTTTTGGTGCCTACCTCACATTTCTTCGCTCTCCTCATGAATACCTGGGTTGAGCGGTGTGTGCTTCATCGTCTATCGTGCCGAATAACTCTCGACAGAAGCTAGATGTTTGAGTGAAACATAAATCTAGATGTGAACCCGTAGAGCGCCGTCTTTTATAGACTTTTCTTCTTGTTTCTAACTTAGGGTTAATATATACTATTGTACATATAGTGTTTGATACTCACACCAACAACATAGAAAGAATTTATTACGATTCTCATCCCTTGTTGAAAATTTCTAGGATCAGTAGCAGCAGTAAAATGTCGGTAAATGAGAAAACAAAGCGGCATTCATTTTCTTTTTGCCACTATCTACTAGTATCTTTACCTACTAGTAGTATATGGTTCACCCGCACAAACCCAGGGTACTGATACCATGGAAAGATTTCAAGCTATCAAATGCATGCAATGAAGTCAGCCAACCCCTTACTGTGCTAGTGCTAAGAGGATGATCCAGGCCCCTCCATGATATATTATCCCCAAGTCCCATTTACCTCGATAGATAACCGATCCCACCACCGCCACCACCAACCTGACAATAACATTGGCACGTCCCAACCGACCGACCCATCACCGCTTCAATAGTAGTAGCACTCAGATCAGACAGAGAGTTCCAATTTAGCAATCAAGAACTTTCCTCATATTTCCATGGCATACAAGGCGTCCAGTCCGGGCCCGAGACCGGGAAATGCTCGGGAATCCCCCCCTCCAATCAGCCAAGCCAGCTTGCCCTGTTCTGGGGTTCTATTGGGATCTAGAACTCGGGCTGTCGCTTCGCACCGATGTTTGATGATTTATTTATATGAGTATTTTGTGATATTATTCTGGCTTCGACCAGCGGGTTTGTGATCGTTCCAGCTACGGAGTAGTGTGGGTATAGATATGGTGGACATAATGAACGAAGGCAGGGTGGAGATTCCAGAAGATCTATGTTTGGTGCCTAACTAGCTTGCATACTACGTAGCTTATAGTTTGCTTTTGAGCTCGTGTGGAAATGAGGGCTAGACAAACGGGAAGAATAAGTGTAGTTCAACGCCAACGATGAAGAACTCTGGTTCTTGAGTCTTGGATAGATTCAGAAATATAAACAAGAAAGGCAGGGCTAGAACTCTTGAGGGGATAGTGAAGGGGATCAGGACAGGATTACTAGTAGCTATGCTAAAATCGACGTTCGATGGTAACAGTGGTGGGCTTAAGCAATTCCCAGCGCTGGAACCATCCCTTGCTCTTCTTTCGCCTCGTTGCCAGCCCGGTATGACACCCGGAATCGGATCTTGACAAAGTTGCCCTTGCCCAAGTCGATGCCGTCGATGATCATTTCCTGCTGAACACCGTTTGTTTGGAGGGGTGCAATATCGCGCCCGGATTGGGGGCGGAGGTGGAGGGTGTATGCCTGGAAATACCATTAATATTTAGGGGAATTTGCAGGGATTGGAAAACGGTACCTTTTCTACGGCGACTTGGAAATGAAGGTCGCTAATTGCTTGGCTTGTCGCGTTTGAGAAGCGGGCCACGATGTGGATCTGTCGTTGTTGTTGAGGATGCCGTCTTGCCCCGAATTCGACTTTCAATGACGAGTTCAGCACTTGCACCCGGTTGGTGCTGGGTAGAGCGCTGCTTTCCGGGAGGGATGACGTGAAGTTCCACTCGTCCTCATCTGGGGCCTTGCCTTTTGGCTCTGCTCCAGCAATGTCGAGAAGAGAAGAGGGTGCGGGCGGCCGAGGGCTGGGGGAAGTGGCAGGTGGAAATGGGCTTGAGTATCGAGGGCTGGCAGATACCAATGACGCGAACGGGTCGGCTGGGGCGGGAGGGGGAGGTGTCGCGGCAGCGTTTTGGATTTGCGGGAATCCAGGAATGGGAGTGGACGACTGAGATCGAGGTTGAGATGCGCTTAACGAACCAAGAATATCAAAGTTTTGCTGGAATGCAGGAGCGTTCTGGGGTATCTGAGGCCTGGGCGGACTCGCTTGTCACGGTGTTAGCCACGAAACCATTTACTCAACGGAAAAAAAAAAATAACATACTAGGTCCCAACGATATTCCGCCTGACGGTACTGGCTCATCGATGGACAGGCCAAGCAAGTCGTTCTCGATAGAGCTAGACCCTTGCGGCTGCTCCGTGTTGCCATTAGAACTAGGTTCCGGGTCGAAATCAATAAGAGAAAGCTCGTTGTTCGCATTCTTCGACACCCCCGTCGTGGTGCCCAAAGTGCCCTTCGGAATCTTTGACGCTGCCTCGTAGTCGCCCTTCTTCACAAGCTTGTACCGTTGAATAGTCCGATGTATACTATCATTGATTTCCAAGAGCTTGTGCACGGCCTCTGGGTCATCTGATTCCTCTTCACACATTTTCTGGATCTTGGGGTGCGCACTTTGAAGAGCATTTGCCAGTTCCTAAAGACATGTTAGGTAGCTTTTCCCCTTCATGATTCGTGATACCGTACCTCAAATACATCACCCTCCGCAATTTTATCACCGGGCGCCTGGCTCTGCAACATCTCCTCCAGAAGCTTAGCCTTCTCCTGAACTTTAGAAACTTCCTCCGCGGCCTTGGCCCGATAGTCAGTTTTATGCCGAGTGTCGAATCCCGCCATGACCTTCATCAACCGGTTCGCTTCTTGCAAGTCCGCAGGCGTGCCTCTCCGAATTAACTCCTGCAGCTTAGCTGACTGAGCCTCTCGCTCTTCCTCTTCCATTTCTTCTGCCGAGCGAAGATTCTAAAAAAAAATCAATAACCTTCGGAAATGGCTTTCGGAAAGGACACATACGTCACTCGGGTTCAGAACCGCTGCATCTTCACGCCGGATCTCAGGAAAGACATAACCCTTATACAGGAGTAGCCGGTGCATATCACGGATATGCCCTAGGTCCTCTTTATACCTAGACGTCTGACATATAGTCTGTCTCCATTCCTCTATCGACTCGAGAATACGATGCTGGACCCTCGTGGCCCGCAGAGGCGGCCGTTCGGGGAAGCGGCGGACTAACTCATTCAAAAATTCCTTGGTACTTATCTGGAGGTGGAAGGGATACCCGCAGTTCTTGACACATATGTCCAAAAGCTATCGAATTGCGAGTCCGTCAGCCAATGCGCCAACCCACCAAAGCGGGGAGCTCTTACCGCCAATGCCAGTAATGAAACATTCTGATTCCGGGAGTTTATCAGGCGGACAATATCGAATGCTGCTTCTCGGGGGCTGTAGGTGTGTCAGAAGAGCACTCATGCATGAATTGGAGAAACAGTGCGGGACTCACGCATTGCCTTTCTTGGAATTGACCAGGTCTGCAACCTCGAGGTTTAGAGCGAGATTCGGTTCGTAGTGTGATAGATCGCAGGCGTTCCCTATTGACAGACGTATACGTGTTAGCATCGCGTTCCGCTATCAATGTGTGGTGAGAACGTACGAATCGCCCGTTGGAGAGGGGTGAAGCCTAGGTCAGCATAGGCACCACCAAAGCGGTCCCTAGCTGCCATCCGTGCTGAAGCGGCCTCCAGGATGACGGCAGGAGGCCAGGTTTAGAATGATAAATAGTTATTCCAGGGATCCCGAGTAGGGCGATAGCTCTTGAGAGCTGGAACGATGAGCGGACCCGACAGGAGGGGAGATGTGGTGGAGTTCAAGTTGAGTGAGGCCCGATGGATCAATCGCCGGCCGGAGAGAGCAAGCCTGGCGCCGTTTAGCTCTGTTTCCACGTGTTGCTCAAGCATTTCTTTGACTCAACCGTGACCTCTCTACCTTGTAGAAGTTCTTCAATCTCTTCATTGCCTTTGTTTTGAACTCAATACATTAACTACCTCTGTTATATATTCTTCGAACACCATGGTCCGCCACAAGAAAGACAACTTCTCCCGCGGAGGCAAGAAATTCTCCAACCCCCGCCCACGCCCAGTACCCCGCGATGAGAACGACTCCGGCTCCTCGAGGCCTCCCTTCAAGGCCGCCTGTTGGGATCTTGGTCATTGCGATCCGAAAAGATGCTCGGGAAAGCGATTGATGCAGTTCGGAATGATGCGAGAGCTAGCGATAGGACAAAAGTTCCAGGGTGTGGTTGTCTCGTAAGTTGCGCCCGGGGGGAAAAAACGTGTACTGAAAAGACCACTTATCGGACCCAGTCCCAATGCGAAAAAGGTGGTTTCTCCGGCCGATAAAGATCTACTCGAACAATACGGCGCGGCAGTGGTCGAATGTTCCTGGGTGAGGGTCAAAGAAGTACCCTGGTCACGGATCGGTGGAAAATGCGAACGACTCTGTACGTCGAATCTTGCACCAAGTACATTACAAACTAACGGATATAGTGCCTTATCTCATCGCAGCGAACACTGTCAACTACGGGAAACCATGGCGATTGAACTGTGTCGAGGCTCTTGCGGCTTGCTTTTGCATTTGTGGACATGAGGATTGGGCTCGCGAAGTCCTGAAACATTTCCGATACGGTGAGGCCTTTTTGGAGATCAACTCTCAACTCCTGAAGCGATATGCAGCTTGCGAAACGGAAGAAGATGTCAAACGGACAGAAGAGGAGTGGCTGGTGAAAATCGAGAAGGAGTACGAGGAGAGCAGAGAAGGCGGCGCGGACGACATGTGGACGGTCGGGAATACGAATCGACGCCTACAGCCAGACTCGGATGGTGAGGAGAACAGCGGCAGCGAAGGAAGCAAGAAAGATGACGATGAAGACGAAGACGAAGACGAAGAGGAAGAGGAAAATAAAGATCCGTACGCTATATCCGACGATTCGGAAGACGAAGCCGAGATGGCTGCCATTCGTGCCAAAATTCTTAATTCAAAATCTTTTCAGAACCCCTCTGCCTCCGATAAACCGCAGCTGGAGAAAATTGAGCGCCCAGACCCCGGGCCGCTGGAAGACTCTGATGCAGAGTCTGGCTCAGCCGGTGGGAGCGACGACGAAGCTTTCGATAAAATTATCAACGCGACGCCTGTCACTGATCGAACGGGCATCATCGCAGCGTCAAGGAATAAGGGAAAAGAAACATTTAGTGCATCGTTTTCGAGGACAGTGGTTAACGCGCCAAAAAGGTGGTGATATATCTCGTGTCTACCAAGAGGATTTACTGAAAAGTTTATTATACTTATTATGAGTGTATGAATAATATATAATCATTTCCATTTAATTTCATGATCAATGTAGCTGCTACTGTGCTTGCAGTATATGGTATGCAATTAGTGAATTTGATATTCTTCGAGTTATGCTCTTTCAAAAACGCGACCCTTATAAAATATAAAACCATGCCATACTGTAAGTAGAGACATTGAAGCGGGAAATTGAAACATGCAATAAAGGGATATTTTGAGTGGAAGACGATACACGAAAACAAACCGAATTGAGGACAAAAAAAGAAGCCAGACCTTCCAAAACAAGCCTAAAAATCTGACAGTCCAGCCACAGAGTCCCAGTATTACATCACATAGAGGAGGTTCACATCTATACCAATCTGTCAGAATAGCTCTCAAACAGAAGTCCACTAATCGGGAACAGAATACGTACCCAATGGGTGACTAGCACTAAGCTGTGGTTTCTGGGAGTACTTGGTCGCCAACTCGTCTCGAATGCTGTTCAGCAACTGCACATAGCTTTGTTGCGGGTTTTTGCGGAGAGCTGTGATGAAAGCCCAAGACATTGCGCCAGTGGCCTGACCAGCAATCTGGGCGTCTTGGCTGGTTTGAGAGTCCTTGCTTCCTGACCACATGATGACATCTGCAGGGCTGGTCTTGGTCTGCTTGGTTCGCTCGTACGCTTCGTCGCCCTTGGCGGCCTTCTTCAGGAAACCAACGGCCGTCGACATCATACCGCCCATATCGCCACGAGCATACGATGAGATGACACCGAGCAGTCCTTGGCCTGCTTCCTTGGCAAGGTTGGGCTCCTTGAGTATACCCTGTGTGGAGTAAATGTATGGCAGATCCAAGGCAGATCCAGAATGGCACGAGTCGAAGATAGCTGTCAGCCGAACGCCTGGCCTAAGTGGCTTCACCATGATCCGGTGCATTTCGTCATCAACAATATGGCCCGCCACACGGAAATCCACCGGGTAGATCACTTCATCATAACCGTCGTCTTCATCACCGTCCAAATCAGGGGTCTGTCCACCGTGTCCAGAGTAGTGGAAGAAGAGAGAGTCGTTGGGCTGGGCATCTTTGACCAACCAGTGCATCGCGCGCAAAATATTCGCCTTTGTCGGTTGGCTCATCGGGTTTTGTTGGTCGTCTGTTAAGAGTACCATGTCCTCACGGGCATAGCCAAAGTTCTGGTTCAGATACGTAGACATGTTGCGCACATCGTTGATACACCCGCGCAGCTGTCCTTTCTGGCCAAAATAGTTGATACCAATCAACAGAGCCTTCCTTTTGCCAGTGCAGCGGGAGTACTGGAAGCTATAACCCTGAGGCGCGCCGTGGCCAAAAGCTTGAGGTTGTGAAGGTGGAGGCGCGGGGCCACCGGAATGGTGGCTTGGGTACGACGGGTCTAAACATTCGTCAGCGTATTGAACAACAAGCAGCAGGACTTTACATACTTCGTCCATGGTATACCTGGTTCCCCTGAGGGGGAGGGCCAGACGATGGAGCGTAGCCGGACGGAGGACGCTAGACGACAAAAGTCAGCACGTAATTCAACCAAAAGATTCATCTCGATGACTCGCAACACACATTATAGCCGTTATTGGGATATGGCTGGGGAGAAGGGTGGCCGTATTGGTAAGGGTTGTTTGGAGGGGCCTGTTGCTGGCGATAGTCCTGGCCCGGATAGCCGCCGCCGTAAGACGGTTGTTGTTGATGGTGGTGGTGCATTTGTCTAAAAGGATAATGGAGAGTGATCAGTATCCGAGTACGCGCGCTTGTTGAAGAAAGACACCCAGGGTAGGGTGACAGAAGCAAAGAGAGCAGTGGGCAAGAAAGCAAGCAAGAGGCGCGAATCTTACTGATATGGAGGCGGGGAACTGTAGTTTTGAGCAGGATACTGTTGCGGCGGCTGTTGCGGGGGGTACCCGGGCGCACCGGAATAAGGAGGGTAGTAGGACATGACGAGTCAGACGGGCAGGCCGGAGACAATAAGACGATGCCAAAATTAGACAAGTAGGAGCGGCAGGGCTGAGGCCGTAGAGGCAGTACCTAGTGCTCAGTGAGGATGATTCTGGGATCGCGGAACAAGACAGCGGGCGAGAAAAGATGCAGCCTGAGATCGAGTGGGGAAAGAACCCGCGCGAGTGGATTACGCATTACATTACTTACAGTACTCGTACGGGCTCGAACTTTCTCTCATCACCGTGAAGAAGCCTGTGTCGAGTGCACACGGCCTCGCCGACTCCTCAGCCAGCCGAGGCCACTAGTGTCATCCTGTGAGGTTCGGCAAATCCAATCAGCTCGTAAATCCTGCAGTTCGCAGACCATCGATATGGCTAGTTCCTCACTTTTTTTTTCCCATGATGGACGACAATCTTATTTGTTTCCGCATCTGAACTTGGGCCGCCTCCTGTTCCGTTCCTCTCTTCAGCCTTACCATGGGATGGCTTGTCCCGCGCACGTGAGCTCCCGAAACCCGCGGACCCTTTGTTCAAGTTCCTTTCTTGGAGGACCTGCATTGGCGATCTACCATGCTCTGTTCACAAAAAGAATGAATATGAGAGTGCCTGGTTACAACGTACAACGCAGTGATCCCTGTCGCAGGCCAATTTGGGCACCTGGCAGCCGCTTGCAGACCACGTATGTATGTGCATGAAGCGCTGATCAATCAGGGCGCATTGCCATCATGCATCTGGCCTTCAGGAGCAGATGGCTTGGACTAGTCGCCACCAGCAGGAATAAATAATTTCGAACATGAGATGATGAGATTGAGGGTGAGATGCACTGACGTGCTGTTCTAACATTGACTATTTTGATCTCTTTTTCGCAAGTAGTAGCGGTTCATACCCACCAAGCCACCCTGCATGTCGTGGCATCTATCGTCCTCGCCGCGGCATACCACGGCCTCGGCCTCCACCGAGAGCGCGTTGTGCAGCACCCGGAGGCAATCCGCGGGTAGGTGCCTGAGGTTGGGCAGATTCTTGATTCTCTGTTGAAACCATGTAAGCAGGGTAATCGAAAGACAGACTTGGGGGATAACTTACTGATAGTTTCGTCAACGCTCAGAATCAGGCAAGCTGCTTCCACAGCTGCTTGGATAGCGTTCACCTTGACCAAACTCGGCTCCCACACAAACGCCACCATGTTATCCCGGACGCCCTCGTGGTCAAAGTCTACACCTGCCCAGGTGTTACCCTTGTAATGTTCCACCCGCAGACGGTTTAAAATATCCGTGGCGTCGAAGCCTGCATTGTCGCACAGCTGACGGGGAATAACCTCCAACGCCTTGGCAAAAGCCTTCACAACAGCTTGCTGCTTGTGGGGAACATTTCGGTCGGCATACCGATGGAGGTATCCGGATAGCTCCAACTCGCAGGCACCGCCACCTGCAACAATGGTTGTGTTTCGCAGCGCACGCTTGACGATCATGATGGCATCATGCAGACTGCGCTCGACTTCTGCAATGAACTGCTCAGCTCCACCACGTAGTACGAGCGTACATGTTTTCGCCTTGGGGCACTCGGAGAATAGGTTGTAGCGGTCACCACCGATCTGACGCTCCTCGAACGAGCCACAGGTGCCCAGGTGGCGCTCCTGGATATCGCTGCACGTCGACTGAATAGCAGCACCAGTTGCCTGGCAGACACGATCCATATCATCTGACGCAACACGACCTGCACAGAAAACGTCACGGTCCGCAAAATATCTGGGAGAAAGAACAGTTAGAGAGCAGGAACTTTCCACCATTGCACTGAATACATACTGCGTAGCCAGATCCCCAATGGGCAGCTTGCTGAGCACAACCTTGGCGCCAGTCTTGTAAATAGCCTCAAGCTTGTTGTAAATGATTTGCCATTCAGCATCAACAATGGCTTGGTACTCGGACACTTGCTCGACCCGGACCTCGGCATTGTCCTTTTCGCTCTTCAGTTCCAGCTCCACATTCAAGCACACAATCTTTGGGTCCTTAAAAGACTTAGGTTGTTGTTCGAAGCCGGCGTAGGAGAACGTCTTCTTGAAAGCGACACCGTTCACAAAGAGAGAGTCCTGGAGACCACCACCAGTGACCTTTTTTATGCCAATTAATTTCTCGTTGAGATCGTCTTGATCAAGCGAAAGGACGGCGTTCACAACCACTAGTAGCAACAGTATAAGTTAGTTGCCTACACCTACCCCTGAAAGAGTGCCACTTACTCTTGGTGAAGAACTCCGAGTTCCTCTTGATGAGTTTGCTGTTCATGGCAGTACCAGCCAACCGCCGGAGGGTCTCTACCTTCTTCTCCTCGCTCTCTGCAGAGTCGATCATGTCCACAGCGATCTCTTTAATTTTGTTGACGGCCATTCTGCTCGCAGTTCGCAGTCCCTTGACGATGGTTTGCGCGCTCACACCCTGCTCAACCAACTCTCGAACTTCTTTCAGTATTTCTCCCGCCAAGACAACGACTGATGTTGTTCCATCTCCAACTTCGGCATCTTGAGAACGAGCAATGTCCGTAAGGATTCGGGCGGCGGGGTGAACAATATCCAAAAGCTGGGGAAGATGGCCGGTCAGTAAGACGCGTCCAGAACGTCGTCCATCACCTGTGATCTAACGCACCTTCATAACCGTAGCACCATCGTTCGTGATTGTCTGCTTCCCGTTGCTATCGACGAGTAACAGGTCTCCTCCGTAAGGACCGAGAGTACTCTTGACCGTGGACTGGACCGCCACACAGGCATTGATGTTAGAGAGGATCTGACCTTTTCCTTGTGAGGCATCGGTGCCTATAGGAAAACACATGAAAAATGCACGGTTAGCAATAATCAACAAAATCGACACACAAAGGCGAGGAGGGGCTCTCGAAATGCGGGCGGAACCCACCTTCTCTAAGGACGACAATAGTAGGAGTCTGGCCGGCGAAGGCCATGGTATCGTTCGTATTGCGGTATTAAGAAGATAAAAGAAAAGCTAATGTATGTAGAACCACAATAGGGGGTTGGTAAAGAATCGGGGGAGAAGCAAGGCGGTCCGTCAATAGTGATCCGAATGCTCTCGACCAAAATTTCCCCAAGCTTCTGGTTGAACCTCAGCAACGGAGGCGGTGACCAATCATGTCTGCCCCGCAACCCTACTCAGGTACTCCTAGTACTACTAGTACCTTATGTATAGAATACGGATACAACAACATAGTTCAATAAGGTACGAGTCTCTTGGAAGACACATGGGAGCAACCTGTTGAACTCGCTCCTGTATGTCAAAGGTTTCTTGGGCTACCAGGTGTCACCTTTTTGCGCAATCAATTGGTCCCAAACAACCTACTATATATATGCTCAAATATGCAGAATCAGAGCACCACTTTCATAGGGAATATCGATTTGAGAGTAAATGCTCTAGCAATGACGCTAGTCTAACCAAGTATACACTGAAAGATTAACATGCCTGATCGAAACAAAACAGAAAGAGAAATGCTCGCTGTCTAAACGCCTCGCTAGACCAGTAAACCGACAAAAATGAAACGAATTAATCCAACAAGCCATGTCTATCTTTATACAAGACCCCTAGTCGTCAAAATGAGGAGAGACCAGAAAAATAAATTTGTGGTTGAACGGATATCTGGTTGCGAGTATCTGCCAACTTCGGGGCGGCGGTCCCTTGTAAGGCCTCAGCCGCCACTCGCCATCGGCGCCAGCAATTGGTTGACTGGTGATAGGTGTCACCACAAAATGTGCAACGCAGAGTTGCCGGTCTTGAATGGGGCAGGTTTGTTCTGTGCCTTTCTGGCTGGCTATGGCTGCGTGCCCTTGCTGCCTGCTCCTGGTCTCGACGCATCTGACGAATCACGTAGTCATTGATCTCCTCTTGGCTAGGCCGCTTGGTATGACCACGAAAGCTGCAACTAGAGTCCTGACTGAGTCGTCGTGACGCACGCTGGTGATTCATTTGCTGGACAACGAAAGTGTTGATGTCGCGCTGAGTAAGGGCTCGAGGTTTTGCTGTCTCTTCCAACCGAGAAACATACTCACTATCGCCTGAGCCGCTCCTGCGCTTTGTCTGACGCTCTTGGAGAATCCTCCGCTCTTGCTTGACTGCAAGGTCTCCGAGCTCCTGAAATGACATACAGTCGGTCAGGTTGGACGTGTTGATGCGGCCATCCCGCAGCATAGCCATGGACCAGTCCCTCCATTCTGGGCGCGACTTGATCTTGGTGAGAAAATGGAGGTTGATTTGGGAATCGGGAATCTGGAGGTCTTCATCGATCTGGTTCAAGCCCTCGCGGACGGCGTCTATAAGGGATATGAAATCTGCTACACTATGCGGCTGCGCGGAATCAACATCGAGAAACTCGTCAATCTGGTGTAGTAGTCGGACGTTTCGATTCGAGGAGTCCATTTTGAAGGAGGGGTGAGTGAGGTTAATTAAAGGTGCTTATCATTTGTTTTCTGCTCTTCTTCTCTTGGGCGCTTGTTTATGTGACGTCATGTGAGCGCTTACTTACCGTCACATAGTGGTTAAATACTCGTACATTTTTGCTTTTCTATGTGTGATGGCTGTATTGGGTTGTATCGATATCCTTCCAAGGCCCTCCGAGTCTTGTGGGGATGCACCTTTCTCTTTAACATCCCCAATTAGATATTGACTTCATATCTCGGCTCGATAGTCACCGATTGCAGAGATGCTGCTCGTTTATTGGTCGTACTAGTGACTTCTAAGTTCTTTCAAACGTGATCAGAGACCGGGGCGGATGCGCCCAATAAAACGCCCCATCACGAGGGAGGAGTGGCAGTGCCGATGATATTCTTTGGCCAATTTATAAGATGACGATGGTCCGACTTCTCGTCTCCATTAGCTAAGTCATCATCTCTCGTCTGCTATTACATCTTGAGGCACTCAATATACCGCGCCATGTGCAAAAGCAGATAACCGACATGTTCACTCCTGTTGCAACTGCGACCTGGAAATCTAAAGTATCTTCAAAAGACTGGTCAAAGTTTGAATGATGGATACGGTGCCTCCGTCATATCAATCGGCAACCACTAGAGATGCGTGGCCTATAATTGCTCAGTATATCCCCTCAAGCGACCTCTGTGCCGTCACTCTTGTCTGCCGAAGATGGCACAGAGTCTTCGTACCGTTCCTGTGGGGAGACCCAGCGTCTCACTTTGGAACGGAAAACGACGAGGTTTACGGTATGTCACATGGACCTGCCACTAGATGCCCGTTAACGTTATGTAACCGACAGTTGCCTTGACAAGGTTCAGAAGGACCCTCAAGTATGCTCGTCTCGAGGTGCGGATGCTTACGCATACTCTTCATATGCCGCCAGCGCTGTCAGAAATCTATGGCGGTCCACGGCCGGAGTGGTTAAGGGAGATATTCGAGTCTCTGCCTTGCCTCCAGTCCTTGATAGTTTCCGAGTTGCCCTTTTTTGACCATAGTGCCATGATGGCTCTTAGAGGTGCCGTAACTAGCGGAGCTAGCTCGCGAACTTACAATATCCGCCTACTTATGGCCGAGCGGGAACCGAATACAACGTCACAGGGTATAGCTGAGACCTTGATACGCTTTCCAGAATTGATATACCTTGACTTGTCATATACAACTTCTGCAAAAGACCAGACAGTTTTGTCTGCACTATCTCAACTCGAGCGTCTGCAGGTGCTTAAACTCCGAGGTATCGGCTTGAAAGATATTGATGCAGAGTTTCTCGCAAATGCAATCGGGAAGAGAGTTAGATATCTCGATGTGCGGGACAATAAGTTCACCGACACTACTATACGGTCGTTACTTCGGGTCTGTTTCTTGCCGCCTGGCCATGCTGCGTCTAGCCATGGCCCACTAAGTCGTACGCTCCCTGCACCAGCCTCTTTGAGTCAGTTCTTCCAGCATTTTCCAATAACAAAATTTCTCGCTTCCCCCACAGTGGACGAGGAATTTCGGAGAGCGTTAACCATTCCCTTGACGGGCCGCTCGTGGGTTGAAGATCTGCCGAATGTGGGCATCACGCACCTCTACATTGCAGGTAATCAAATTACGGTTGACGGTGTAGCGAGTCTTTTGGCGACGGCTCAATTTCACGTGATTGATGTAGGAACTGTTGGCGCAAATTCGCCTGGAACAGGACTTCATGTTCCCGAACAACAGGTTTATCCCAGTGCAGGAAAACTGATACCAATTCTGGGAATGCTTGCAAAAGACAAATTGACCTACTTCCGAGCACATCATTCTATCTGCACCTCTACTGCACCATTTGAGACATCTCAGCCATTGGATGATTTCCTACCAGAGCTTCCGTCAGATAACAGGATAGAAGGATTCAGTGAGCTCGACACTGCCTCAGCAGAGATACATGAGCTACCTGCAGACCCAACCCCGGTGTTTGAACTCCCAGGAAGCATACCCCTTCCTCAGCCACCGAATAAATTTGACAATCGCGATAATACCAAGACGGCACCACTTCCAAGACGAGGGTCAATTTATGCGCCTGAAGTGTTGTCTCAAGCGAACGATATTAATCTCGAAGAACCAGATTCAAGCCCGTCAAGATCCAGCCATGCATACTCGAGTTCGCCCATACCATTATGCAGCTCTCCAATATCCTTTGAGGACTCACGAGCTCGCAAGATCCAAGAGCTGCTTGCTAAGCGACCCAAAGCTCAGCAACCTCGGCGAGATGGGCGGGAAAGCTACATCGCCCATCTCCACCCCTTCCACGTCCCCAACTTAGAGGTTCTGGTGTTGACAGATGTCCCGTCTCACGTTCCTGCTGGCTCGCCAATATTGGAATCATTGATGAAATTTATAACTGCATGCTCAGATGAAGCGTTACTGGCAACTCTCCAAGCAGGATCAGACTACTCTCTGCCACCTGGGCAAGACCGGGCAAGGGTCGAGCAGGAACGAGCGAAATCGCTTTTTGCGTTGCGCCGGTTGGTGCTCGAAATCACACCTGTTACTAACGCGTCACTACCCTTGAACCCAACAGCTTGGAAATCCGTTAGTTCTCACCTAGGGCACCAAAAGTCCACTACAGGCGACTGGGATCTAGAGCGTCTGTGGTCTGCAGCCTCAGACGATTTTAGTTTCTTTGGTGAAACTGAATGCGGAATCCCTGAATATTCTCAAGCGAACCCCTTCCCCATGGCCGCGCTTAACGAGACTGTTACACTTACGCCAGATAATGAAAGGAGTGTCCCAGAGCTGGCAGCCTCTTTCCCGACAAAACTACCCTTGCACTCCAGGAAGGGGTTACCGGCACGCGTGAGATCTCAATCCCGACCCAATCACCGCCAATTCATAGCTGAACCTTCCCCTATCGTCGACCTCGTCGCTGAACTAGCTTCCTTCCGGCGTAGAAAGAAGAGCCAATATGAGCAAGCTGTACGCGAGAACTACCAACGACGGAGCATGAATGATACCCTATCGCCGCAGTCCTGCTACGCAACAGGCTCATTCAGCACCCTGTCTCCATCACCAACCCTCAGGGCGCCAAGCCCCGTACCCGGTCCCATTACATCTATCGCCCATCATGTTGAGGGGCACTGGAAAGGAGAGGTCAAAATTGTTCGAAATGCGACGCCAAAAGGGAGAACAGGGATGGTGGACATGTATGGGAACTATTTCGAGAAGGGATATTTATATCCTTGAAATGGATTTCTTGAAGCTGCAGAGGACCATTATGCTTCATATCTTAGAGTGTATATATAATGGGGAACTGCATTCTGTTTTGGTTGAAAGATATTTTAAACCACATTAATAGTTAAGTCTAGGAGGTAACTATTTGTATATTATTGTACGGAGTAATCAGCTCTCTGTGATTTACCCGCTTCCTACATAGGCCATTTTCACCTAATGCTTTGACTAAAGGCCTTCTCAGTACGTTGTTATACACCTTGTAGAGCGCCTTGGCAAGTCCCTGTTTGGGGCGATGAATGACCTCAGGAAGCGTTTCGTAGACACTAAGTAAAACTTGCTGTTACTCTTTGAAAGCCAAGTACCATGCCAAAACGCATTGAAATAGAGGTGGTGGTCTAGTGCACCAAAGGTATGCCGTGGGGATTTTTGAGGCAATCAGGCGCTGGTAAATGTCTCAAGTCTGAAAACAAGGTATCATGATGTGCAGATTGGGAACATCTGCTACCTCGTATGCCGAGCAGTTCTATACGCACCCAGGAGCAGAGATATCATGATCTTATCTTCATTTTTGGTATTGTCTTATAGAGTCTCATGCTCCGAGACCATTATGCCTTTTCAACCCCGAAAGAGAAACCCATTCATTCCATTTGAATCGAGTAAGAGTCTGGTCACAAGAAAAAGGGAAATGTAACATTCAATGTCGTTTAAACTAATTCCATTTTCCTGGTGCTCCCTTATAGAGCCTTAGCGGCCTGAGGGGGGTTGAGCTTCTTGCCGTCCTTGTTGTACCTGATGCGAGGAGGAGGGGCACGGTTGCGGCGGCCTTCCCGGGAACGGACACTGTAGACACAACATTAGAATCGTCATTGGATAATTGTTGGTTGCGGCAAATGAGGAAAGGTCGTACCGAACGATCTTGCCGTGGATAGCGCAGGAGACGCAGTACTGCAGCTTGAGGTACATCTTGGGGACGGCGTAGTCGGTGAAGACGGAAGCGTCGGAGATATCACCTGAAAACAGAAAGAGTCCAAGTCAGCCCGGGTCCTAGTCGAGATACCATATCCTCCGACCCGTGCGTGATGCTGTTGGCATGCTCTGCCACTAGCGAACTGCAACCAATTCACCCAGCCCATCTCTTCGGAAAGAACAGCGCGACACGGATCGGAGATATATCGGTTTGCGGGGCGAACGTACGGATGGCGGCGGACTCAACCATGTTGCGGATGGTGAATCTCTTGATGGCCTTGTCCTTGGGGGTGCAGCGAGCGCAGTTGGAGCAGCGCACGGGCTTGACGTGGCCGCGGCCGTTCTTGTTGCGACCGCTGTAGAAATGTTAGTTTATGCCATCCTTTCGCTGTTGGCTCGCCTCAAAAAAGGTTGCACAATTCATTGGCCTCTTTTTTTCTCTCGTTCCTGATCGCTGTGACATGGGGCCGAAAATATATTCATGGCGAGTCCGCGGCGAAATTGCATCGGCGTCACATTCGAGTCGGGAAGTCGATATATAAAAGTTCCAAATCGTGTTGGGTAGGGAGGGGTTGCGGTCTTGATCTTCTGAAAGACTTACTTGGAAGACCTCTTCTTGACCATCTTGACGGATTTCTCTGTAAAGTCGGGTTAGAGAATGTCAAGTCAAAGAGTTGGGGTTTAAGGAGGCTGTCGTACTTGGGTGTCGGGGTTGGTTGTCGTAAAGGCTCCAATCTCGGGACTCGCTCTGGTGGAATGAATGGATTGGATTTTCGTGCGAACAGGGCTTAGGGTTTGTGTTTGACAGCCAGACAAACACCTTGAGGCTGTCACGGGACTAATCAACGAGCAGTGGAACCTCATGTGATAATTGCATTCCGTAGAGGGAATAGCGGCCGCCCGCGCCAACGGATTGCTCGGTCGGCCAATACGGGGATTTTGTTTACTGACTACACGATGTCAGGCCATGCCAGAACAATAAGACAACGGATTAGGATCAGCTGTTAAGAGAATTTACGGCTAGAGGAGGGCTTGGGGAATGATCAAACTTAGCACACGTATATATATAGAGATGGGTCGCGTGAAGGTGATCGTGTCGTGTATCTACCCAAGAGCCCAAGTAGTTCCTGTGCAAATGGAAGTCAAACTAAGCGGCGGACAACAAATAGTCGATCTGGGCTAAAACCTCCACCAGGAACATCCCCCCCTGTCCAACCCGTATCTTTCTCGTTGGCTCGCACCTTTGTCCCTCTTTCTCCGCCAGTTACCTTCTGATTTTTCCTTTCTTTTTCTCTGTTTCATTCAAGTCGGTCGATCCTTGAAAGTACCCTTCATCCCTTGTTCCTGTCGTCGTTCGCGGATCTATCCCTGAAATCTTGCCCGGTTCCGAGATGTCGTCGACTCCAACGTTTAAAGGCACGGTCAACCACAGGACTGTTGGACGAGGCAGGTTGCCTGATTTTGAGGGCAGCTCAGCATCTCACATCCCACGTCCCCGACCGGAGTCGTCCTCGACCATTACATCTCATAACACGCCATCTAGCGATATCGGCAGTTCCACAATGAGTGCCGCAAGCAGTCGACAGAGGCAAAACCAGTCGAAGCGAGATGAGGTATGGATATTATCTTCAGAATCTTAGGCGAACGGAGAGCTGTCGGAACCTAGCGCTAATTCGCTATGTGTACACTAGGCGATTCGACGAAAGATGGAGGCGGACCTCAACAAGAAGAGACACGCCCCAGCGAGAGCAAATCGTACCCGTAAAGCTCCTCCGGGCACCGTTCTCGCCTTGAAACCTAGCCAAGCGCTTCAGATCAAGCCCTCAACAACCATCGCGGAAGCTGCCCAACTGATGGCGGCAAAGAGAGAAGACTGCGTTCTCGTGACGGATGACGACGATCGGATTGCCGGAATCTTTACCGCAAAGGATCTTGCGTTTCGGGTGGTAGGCGCGGGCCTCAAGGCTCGAGAAATAACGGTTGCGGAGATTATGACGAAGAACCCCCTGTGTGCCAGGACAGATACTAGCGCCACGGATGCTCTCGATCTCATGGTTCGTAAAGGATTCCGGCATCTACCTGTTATGGACGAGAACCAGGATATTTCGGGTGTATTGGATATTACCAAGTGCTTTTACGATGCTATGGAGAAATTGGAGCGCGCGTATAGCTCATCTCGGAAGCTATATGACGCGCTGGAGGGTGTGCAATCGGAGCTCGGCTCTAGCCAACCCCAGCAGATCATTCAATATGTGGAGGCTCTCCGGTCCAAAATGTCAGGTCCTACACTCGAGACTGTCTTGGACGGGTTGCCTCCGACGACAGTCTCCGTTCGGACTACTGTCAGAGATGCTGCTGCAATGATGAAGGAACACCACACCACTGCTTTACTTGTGCAGGACCAAGGTTCTATCACAGGTATCTTTACTAGCAAGGATATCGTTCTCCGTGTGATTGCCCCGGGCCTGGATCCCGCCACTTGTAGCGTTGTCCGTGTGATGACTCCCCACCCCGATTTTGCGCCGAGCGATATGAGCATCCAGGCCGCTCTGCGCAAGATGCATGGTTAGTATTTCCTAAGCCAGTCGCAGCGCGTTACTAATTCTCGATAGACGGCCATTACTTGAACCTTCCTGTGATGAACGAGGGCGGCGAGATCGTGGGAATGGTGGATGTGCTCAAACTCACATATGCCACCTTAGAGCAGGTTCGTCAAGAATTTTGTTCTTGAAAGATTGACCTCTAACATCCCTGCTTTCAGATCAACTCCATGCAAACCCATGACGACGAGGGCCCAGCATGGAACAAATTCTGGCTGTCAATGGACCACGAGTCCGACTCTATGGTTTCTGGCAGTGCTGCCCACCAGCCCCACACCCCGCATAGGTCGATCGTTAGTCCCGAGTCGCCCAAAGCTAGCTTCGATGCCCGAGATAGTGTGCTTCCTAACGAGTCTGCTTCTCACCATGGTGGAGACGAACACTCCGAGTTCAACCACGGCGAACCCGTCCCTTTCCCCTTCAAATTCAAGGCGCCGAGTGGTAGAGTGCACCGAGTAAACATTCTCCCCACCGCCGGTGTGGCTGAATTAGTCGCTCAAGTCACTGCGAAGCTGGGCCCTGAGGTGGAAGCTGTTGGTGGAGCGGCTACATCTGAAGATGGCTCACTGAGCAACACGGGCTACGCTTTGAGCTACGTGGACAACGAAGGGGATACAGTGTCTATCACCACTGACCAGGATCTCGCTGATGCTGTGACCATCGCGCGCCAAGCTCGGAAGGACAAGGTAGACTTGTTTGTTCACGATCCCTCGCAGCCCCCAGTCTTGCCTACCCCTGTTGAGCTTGCTCCTGCCAAGCCGGTGGAAATCAAGACTCCAGTTTCTGAAGATCAACAGTCCGAAGAGCCCCTTGTCGCCAAGCCGCGGATACATCAACCATACGCTGCTCATCCTCCCGAGGAGCAGTTTATTGCTGGCGTCCCTAATGAGCTGCTGCTTCCTGGAGCAATCGTCACCTTGGCTGCCGTTATCGCAGGAGTGTTTATTCTGAGCCGGTCAACCTCGCGGTAATCAAATTCTGCACTGTTTTTGGCTAAAGAAGGTTAGAGTTGTGTATCTGCACATTTTGCCTAATATGTATTGCCTTGACCATGTTGTACACCCCAATAGCGTGTTTTTGCCTATTTAATTCATCTCCTCTTGGTGTTTGTCGCTTGCATAATTCTGTTCGTTAGATACCGTGGTTGGCAATTGCAAAAGCTTAGTTGGCATTAGGTGCTAAATACCGTAGAAGTTGGTTCTTTCCTCTTATGGCCGTTGATAAACGCTTAACTGCTCAAGACCCTTCGTGTGGAAAAGTGGTCATCAACAGGCCATTCATTGCATTGTGATCCCCTCTCTATAATCAACCTATTTCAAACCTTCCCAGGCAGGGCATCGCCGATGCAGTTTAAGAGGTGCTTAATGGGATGAGATGCTTTTAACTGGCTGCGTAATTCGATTAGGTATCAAAACCTGATATTATCATCTACCAAGAACGGACAACGTTCGTAGTATTGTCACAGTAGGCATGGATGAGGTTTACTGGTCAAAAGAACGTTGATAAATTCTATGATAAATACCTAACAAGGGATTGAGCTCCCTCACTGTAAATATTCAGCAGGTAAAGTCGAACAAGGTTCCAAGCGTTGGAGAAAGACCTACGATCGATATAGGGTTGGAAGGATCCTCCACTCCTCCTCAACTGTGGTGAATGAGATGTTAATGAGCTGCTTTACCTCGCATGACTCTGGGTAAAGCGTTGGGATATCATACCAAAATGTACTCAAAACAGAGACGGTCTTGAGCTATAACGGAGCACAATGTTGTACTTTGTAGATACTTGTATTTGACAATCGATAAGAGAGGTAGAAAGTGCATTATCTTCAGGCAACAGACAGTTTATGCCTTAAGACAAGTCTTATCACTAGTGCCTACCTGTTCCGGCTAGCGCGTGACCCTACCTCTAAGGAGGAAACAGTGATTGAGAGCCTAAGAGGCTTCAGTGTCAGCTTTAAGTTTACCTAAGTCCTTTGATTCCTCCTTTCACTGGCTTGATCTTTCATCTTCACTCAACTGCTGAGCATAAAATCTTCCAATCTTCGAGCCTTGTTGCCCGTTGATACGACCCCCTCCTCGACCTCGAAAGTACATCCACCTCCCACCGCCTCCCCCACCAAAACAATTTCCTTTCTGGAAAAAAATATCCTCGACGACACCACCACCGCTACTCTTAACCACTTGGTTTACAATTTGGCCCGCGTTCCGACTTTGCTTTAGGAACGCGATTTGACCTTCTTTATCTGTCTTGGCTTGGCTGTTGAGGGTTAAGCAGAGCAGGCGAGATGTCGCTGCTGCCTCCCGAAATCCACTCCGCCCTCTCTCAGTTGCTGAGCGGACTGAGCACAGCAGACAACACAATCCGTAGTCAGGCTGAAGAGCAGCTGAATAATGACTGGATCCAAAACCGCCCCGATGTCCTGTTAATGGGGCTCGCGGAGCAGCTTGAGGGCGCAGAAAGTACCATGGTAAGCACTTGATTTGCGTGAAAGAAACGTGTTGAGGGGTTGTTCCGAGACCAGGCAGGACTCAAACAACATTCGTCGCGACCATCGTCAAAGAGTCCTTCCAATCGAATGCGATGTATTTATTCTAACAGACTGGTTTTTTTATAGACACGTTCGTTTGCGGCTGTTTTGTTCCGGAGAATCGCAACCAAAACACGAAAAGACCCTGTGACGAATGAGGCCAAAGAACTTTTCTCAACCCTCAACCGCGAGCAAAAGTTGATTATCCGGCAGAAGTTGGTCACTTGCCTCACAAATGAATCTGCAAATGACGTCCGGAGGAAGATTGGAGACGCGGTGGCTGAGATCGCAAGACAATACACCGACAATGGTATGCACACAATATTGGGGTTGAATGACTGGGTATCAAGAGATGTTCGATCTGACGAGTGGCTTTTTGCTCAATGCTAGGCGATCAATGGCCGGAACTGCTTGGTATCCTGTTCCAGGCCAGTCAATCCCCCGAAGCAGGTCTACGGGAGACCGCGTTCCGCATTTTCTCAACAACCCCTAGTATAATTGAGAAGCCTCATGAAGATGCTGTATTGGGTGTTTTTGGTAAGAAGATCAAGGACGAAGTCGTGTCGGTATGTACCTCGTTTCGTTGTTGCTGGCGCTGGCGCTGGTTTTGACAGCATATAGGTCCGCATCGCCGCTCTGGAGGCGTTCACTTCATTTTTCCGCTCTCTCCCGAAAAAGTCGCAACCTAAGTTCTTCCCACTCATGCCCGACCTGCTTAACATTCTGCCTCCTTTGAAAGAGGCTTCTGAGAGCGATGAACTTTCGTCAGCATTCCTAGCCTTGATCGAACTGGCGGAAATTTGCCCGAAGATGTTCAAGGGCTTGTTCAACAACTTGGTCAAGTTTAGTGTTAGTGTTATTGCCGACAAGGAACTTAGCGATCAAGTTAGGCAAAATGCCTTGGAGTTGATGGCGACCTTCGCGGACTACGCCCCTGCGACGTGCAAGAAGGACCCTGATTTCACGCAAGAGATGGTGACGCAGTGTTTGAGCCTGATGACTGACATTGGGGTGGACGATGATGATGCCTCCGAATGGAATGCTTCTGAAGATGTATGCCCCATTCACTTATTCTATTGCGATAGGACTGACTTTCGTAGCTTGACCTTGAAGAGAGTGACCTCAACCATGTTGCCGGAGAGCAATGCATGGATCGCCTAGCCAACAAGCTCGGAGGGCAAGTTGTCCTTCCCGCCACTTTCTCCTGGATTCCTCAAATGATGTCGTCGTCCGCTTGGCGGGATCGTCATGCTGCATTAATGGCGATCTCTGCTATCTCGGAAGGATGCCGCGATTTGATGGTCGGCGAACTAGATCAAGTGCTGCAGCTCGTTGTTCCTGCTTTGCGTGACCCTCACCCACGTGTCCGATATGCTGGCTGCAACGCTCTCGGCCAGATGAGCACAGACTTTGCGGGCACGATGCAGGAAAAGTATCACTCGGTTGTCCTTAGCAACATCATTCCGGTTCTTAACAGTGCTGAACCTCGTGTGCAAGCTCACGCTGCCGCTGCACTCGTTAACTTTTGCGAGGAGGCAGAGCGCAAGATTCTTGAGCCCTACCTTGCTGATCTGCTCCAGCATCTACTGCAGCTCCTCCGTAGTGACAAGCGCTATGTGCAAGAACAAGCTCTGTCTACGATTGCGACCATCGCTGACTCTGCTGAGACCGCCTTTGAGCAATATTATGCAACCCTGATGCCGTTACTTTTTAACGTTTTGAAGGAAGAGCAGTCCAAGGAATATCGCTTGCTACGCGCCAAGGCTATGGAATGTGCTACATTGATCGCTCTTGCTGTTGGCAAAGCTAAGATGGGCCAGGATGCCTTGAACCTGGTGCAGCTTCTCGGCAACATCCAGCAGAACATCGTCGATGCAGACGACCCACAATCACAGTATCTGCTCCACTGCTGGGGTCGAATGTGCCGAGTCCTTGGACAGGATTTCGTTCCTTACCTTCCTGGTGTTATGCCGCCACTATTAGCTGTCGCTGCTGCCAAGGCCGACATTCAACTTCTTGATGATGAGGATCAAATCGATCAGGTGGAACAAGATGAGGGCTGGGAGCTCGTGCCACTTAAGGGCAAGATAATTGGAATTAAGACCAGCGCCTTGGAAGACAAGAACACTGCTATTGAGCTTATCACAATCTATGCCCAGATTCTGGAGGCTGCCTTTGAGCCGTATGTGCTGGAGACAATGGAGAAGATTGCAGTTCCAGGGCTGGCTTTCTTCTTCCACGACCCGGTGCGCGTGTCATCGGCAAAATTGATACCACAGCTTCTCAACTCTTACAAGAAGGCGCACGGTGTGCAGTCGGCAGGGTTCGCGGCCATGTGGGTCAAGGTTGCAGAGAAGATCATCGAGGTTTTGAGTGCGGAGCCAACGGTAGACACACTTGCCGAGATGTACCAGTGCTTCTACGAGTCTGTAGAGGTTGTTGGTAGGAACTCGCTGTCCGAACAGCACCTACAGGCGTTTATCGAATCCGCTAAATCGACACTGGAGGACTACCAACTTAGAGTCAAGGCGCGGGCAGAAGAGAAGGCAGAGGCCGACGATGGCGAAGAGGAAAACCCCGATTACGAGTACGCCATAGAGGATGATCAGAATCTTCTCAGTGATATGAATAAGGCATTCCACACGATTTTCAAAAACCAAGGCACATCGTTCCTTTCCACATGGGAGCAGCTGATGCCATTTTACGACGCCTTCATCACAAGTCAGGATCCTACCCAGCGCCAATGGGCGTTATGTATCATGGACGATGTGCTTGAGTTCTGTGGCCCAGACTCATGGCGTTACAAGGACCACATCATGCAACCACTGGCTGCCGGACTGCAGGACGCCAATGCGGCTAACCGCCAGGCTGCGGCTTATGGTGTGGGAGTGGCTGCTTCCAAGGGTGGTGAGCCGTGGAGCGATTTCGTTGCCGCCTGCCTCCCGAGTCTCTTCCAGGTCACCCAGTTTAGCCAGTCGCGGACAGAAGAACATGTGTTTGCCACTGAGAACGCATCCGCAAGTATTGCCAAGATCTTGCACTACAACGCCAGCAAGGTCGCCAATGCTGCAGAGATGGCTGGCAACTGGATTTCCACGTTGCCCATCACTTACGACGAGGAGGCCGCCCCCTATGCATACTCCTTCTTAGCACAGCTGATTGACCAGTAAGTAACATCCCAAAACAGAATCTAGACACCACGACTAACGCGACTAGACAAAATCCTGTTGTCATGTCCAACGCAGACAAGGTATTTGGCTATATTGTACAGGCTTTGGAAGCCGAGACTCTCCAGGGCCAAACCGCCGGGCGGGTCGCCAACTCGGCGAAGAAACTGGTGCAGGCAACAGGGCTGAATGCAGACCAGATCCTCGCAGAAGTCAATCCAGACAACCAGGCAGCGGTCCGCAGCTATTTCCAGTAATTATTTTATTGACTGATGTGATGATTTCCTACAACGAGACTCTTCCCTTTTGACCTATTTGTTTCTCCATGTCTAGACAATGAATGATGTGTCGAATAAATATGATTATGAATTATCTCACTAAAAAGTGGAAAGTTAATGAACGGGTCCTCTAGGAAAGCCTGAGCTAAGGCATATATGGCTAAATTAAGAGTGTCCCCATAGATATCATTGACGGAGCAAATATCACAAAACAAATCAAAGTGATTATGATCATCAAGGCGCCCGAGCAACGCCATCTTGGAAAACTTAGATCACCGCAAGCCTCCCCAATCCCAAGTCATCATACATGTAGAAGACGAACGGTACAAGAGAAAGCAGGAAGAGAAGAGCAAAAAGATAAAGACGTAAAGGATGGAAGCTACTCCTTTTCCTCCGCTACTGCAGCTCGCAGCTCCCAGACGAGATCGTAGCATTCCGCTAGTAACGCGTTTACCCCACCTTGTCCCTCGGGGATATCGTTGCCGACGTAAAATTTCCCATCGACACGCATGTTGTCGATTGAGTTAAGCTAATACTTGATTAGCCATTGAGGAACTCGTTAGTAAGCTGCACTGAATCATACCTTCATACTGTAAGGGTAGAGTTCTCGCGGGTTAGATACACCGCCAGATTCCTTGACCTCAAACAGGCAGCGGCGTAGGGTTTGGAGTTGGTTGTACACCGGCAGGAGCGCCTCTGAGACCGGCTCGGACGAGATAAGGAGGGCATACACATATGCATAACTCCTCCTAATAAGGTAGAGAAGGGTCTATTCGAGCTTGGAAGTTAGCCCTAACCTTCAATATACCTGTTGCTCGGAGGGAGCCCTTACCCGCTGCGCGTGAAGATCTGCTGGTTTCCCCTCAAAGTCGACAAAATTGCCATTTACCCTGGATTCATCAATCCGATCGAGCTTGCGCTGGTATACAAATAAGTCCGTCTCGCGCAGAGACCAGGCTTGCGTCACGGAAAGCCGGTCTAGTTGATTGCGGATATCGAGCAGTCGCTCATACTGCTCTTGGAATCGCTCATCGATTTTACCCTCCCTAATGTAAGGTCAGTCAGAGTTTGTTTACTTTTAATGTTCGGGAACAAACCGTTCTAGGACTATGTCGCTCCAACGCCAACAGCGTTGGAGCAATAGCTTAACGTCTTCCTGATTAGGTAATAGGTTGCCGCTTACATCTACAAAATTGCCGTCTTTTGTCGTGTCTTCTATCTTCTTCAACTGTTCTCGAAGGCCATTGACCTCTGAAGCGGAAAACTAGGACCGAATAGCGTCAGTCCGGATTCTCGTGGAACACGTTGTTAACGAACCTTGGAACGAGTATTGACAGCAGAAGTTGACCGGAGAATCGATACCAGAGTCTCGTGCGTCGAAGCAAGCTCGGGGCTTAATTTGGCAAGTCCGCTCTGCAGTTTCTCCAATTTGATTTGGCATTTATCTAGACGACTCTCCAAAAGAGTTAACAAAGCCGGCGAGTAGGTGTCGCGACCGCGATCTAAAGTCTCGTGCATATCCGCAAGAGTCTTCGTGATCGAACTCAGGTCTTTGCTACTATAGAAACCAGCTTCTTCCAAGTGGTCGAGGAGTCGCTGCAGGCTCAGTCAGCAACGAAAGCAGGCGTATGGGCAGGGTTTTGCGGAACATACTTGTACTGTCGCTGCAAGAGAGTATCTACATGTGATAATGATATTAGCCCCGCTGTCATCTGTTTCTACCTTGGTAGTGCAGTAGTACTCACACTGCCGGGGCCTCATTATTCCTTCCAACGGTCAGAAATAGCAGCGAGATAAGTTGAAAGCAGTCATCTAGGACGTAGTCCACTATTGGGTACCGGGAGATGCTAAGGTCAGCATAATTTATGGCGGAATGCGCCTGCGTCTAGGGTACTGACATCGGTTATGTGCAAGACGACGATCTTGTTCTTTTCGAAAAGTATTGAGCTTCTCCACCTCTCCAATCACCTTTTCGTAGAGCGGGAGAACATCACGCGATCTAATATAGGATGATTTGTCCTGTTTCAACAAAAGGAGCGCATCCCGAAGTCGAAGCACGGATTCCAAAATCGGCTGCTCTTTCGGATCAAGCGGGGTGAAGATGGCGGGGGATTCCATCACGGAGAACAGGGAACGAGATGGACTGAAGTATGAGAGGTACGGCTCAATAAAGCACGGGGGAAAAAGAAAAGAGAAAGATCACACAGCGGCACGGAGCACAGAGCAGTAGTACAGCCCTCTATACTGTAGATTGAACCCATCGACCTTCCGACATTGCCTATGATGTCTTTCTTACCTAATCCGGCCGACACTAGTTCCGGGTCCCAGGGCTACTCGGAACTCCAGGGCGCTTGACCGCCTTCACGTGAGCCAAGGGGAGCGGGCGCTAATCCCGAACAGCCCTTAAGCGAGCCCTGAACGCACCAAGGCGAGTCTGGCTGTTGGTTCTCTGTTCCGACTTCTTCAAAGCCAATCCGTTCTTCTCTCTCTTTCCTCTCCATCCCTCTCGAGACTCCAGTACAGTCCAACGACAACCCTCGACCACAATGTCTACCGCCGAGCTCGCCTGCTCCTACGCCTCCCTCATCCTTGCCGATGAGGGCATTGAGATCACCGTATGTATAACCTTGTTATACCCTGCCGGGGACAGTGATCGGAGAACGGGGAATTGTCGCATACGGTGACGGGGATGGATTTGGAAGAATTTTTTGAACGAGGAACTGGATATAACGGACGGCGCAAACTGGATTTGCAAGAATTTGAAGGGCTGATTGTTCTGGAAATTTTTATAGGCCGACAAGCTCCAGACTCTCCTGGCTGCTGCTAAGGTCCAGGAAGTCGAACCCATCTGGACTTCCATCTTCGCCAAGGCTCTTGAGGGCAAGGACATCAAGGACCTCCTGACCAACGTCGGCTCTGCTGGTGCTGCTGCTCCTGCTGCTGCTGGCGGTGCTGCCCCCGCTGCTGGTGGTGACGCCGCTGCTCCCGCTGAGGAGAAGGAAGAAGGTAAACAAAAGTCCCAGGTGCAACTGGAATTGAATAAATTCAGAAACTAACAATGGGATACAGAGAAGGAGGAGTCCGACGAGGACATGGGCTTCGGTCTTTTCGACTAAGCGTATCGCCAATTCCCGTTCGGCTTACCGTTTATTTTTCCTTTTTGTTTTCCTTACCTCGCTTCTTTCCGACCTCGCTTTTTCTACCTCGCCCTCTTACATCTCTCTGTACCCGATACACCACGACCCGAAGATCAAAAAAGGGAAAAGGCAAAAAAGAAAAATCTACGGACAAGGACATCTTTGGAAATGGGCGCTGTGCTTTGCATGATGGACTCCGTCATGGCAGAGGTACTGGACCGGATGACGCTAGGATTTCGGCTTCTGGGAGCATAATGGTTTACGGACAGACAGCATGTATGGTAGTCCGCGGGCGAGCTCTATTTAGCCGCCCCCGGTTCTCTATCTAATATATGTTGATCAGCTACTATATTTTTGGAGCTTGGTGCCCGGCTCTTATTCGATGTCTGTCATGTGACCATGAACAAAAGGTTTCTGTCTGCACTAAGTTCGCGTAGTGTGCTTTTTGAGGCTCGTGTGAAAAACGTAGTTTTCTTTCCGTCTCAAAAATCGTTCCCGACCCGCTTCAGGCATGTCTCCCCTGTTTGGATCCGAGCCGCCGCTCTGTTCTAGTATCGTTGTTCTATTATAATAAGTCGGGCTCAGAAGGTGTCCGAAAGCTTCACCAATGTCGTCACTGAGCACCTTGGCAACTATATTTTTCTTTCTAGACACTTGATAATTTCAATAGGTGGAGGGGAGTTCCAGAGTTTGGAGCCAGCTAATATCGATTCTCCAGCTGTACATCTAAAGACGGTAATCGTAGCATTGAACACGCAAAGGCCGGCGCCAGGCCCGCCCAGGGAAACCAACAAACAGCACATGCGATATGCCAAACCAACATCAATCATACAATCGCATCGACTGCGTGAACCCTGATTTAAGCCGCAGTTGATCTCTGACTTAAGCCACAGCCGCGTCAGAGTCTTGAATCGCGTATAGACGGAACTGAGCGAAGATTGTAATATCCTCCGCCATTGTACCCAACGAGCCAATTAGCCAAGGAAGGTTCGTAATGATATAGTTCTTCTCTGTGGAGTGGAAGAGAATCTTTGAGGATTTTAGTAAGCTTTCGCATAACTGAGGAGGATGGACTCACTCCAGCACCATAGGTCAAGTTACCCAGAAGAGACAGAATAAAGAATAAGAGTGACAGGCCTGGAATAAGGGTGATCAGCTATCGGAACTCGCACATTGAGACAATATGCGCTTCTTACCTTCGCAAGACTTGTCACAGTAGTTCTTATAGATCTGAGGTAGTCGAGCCCTAAAAACCACCAATATTGTCAGTCACCTGGAGAAACCATTGACGGAAACTGATAAAGCAAAACAACGCAAGGTGGACAAACCCCAGATAGCAAATGGCAGAGATATACCCCAAAACCTGGGCTCCGGGTGCCATGTCGACTCCTCCATTTCCGCCTTCCAACGGCGCTGGCTTCCACACCCCGCTCTGCCACGCAAACGTCCACCCCATCATTCCAATCACACAGATAGCCAATACGCTGCTCATATTTTTGAACCAAACACCCCGACCTACACTGTTCTCCTCAACAAGTTTGGCAAGCGTGGCATCAGGTCCTTGAGAGGCACCGCTGGCTCCGGCCCCAGGGATAGCACTATATGAAGGCCTGGAGCCCCTTCGTCGCCGTCCACCTGTCACTTCGCCAAGCGCATCACTTGGCCTCCGACCCAGAAGCGGCGTTGTGGGCTCCGAGTTGGTATTGGCCCTAGAATGCTCAGCGAGCGCAGCGCTGTGTCGCGAATTCATAGCGCGGTAGTACAAACATTGCCCGATCAGGACGCCATCCGCGAGGCAGAAGTAGACGGCGATTGCGACTATTACGGGAACAAGCCCAGCCCAGGCGCTACCGGCAAGGTTTGTGATGTCGCCGACGAACCAGACGAAGAGGAAGAGAAGGGAGATGGCCTCTGCGTTGCCGTTGCGGTAGTTTTCAATGAGCTGGGGGACCTATTTGAATATTAGGAAGTTGTTTCCTTCATTGATCCATAATATGTGGCCGTAGATTGGGGAGTAGGCATACCAGAAGAAAAATCCAGCAGGTCAATGATATGGAGCCAAGCAGTCCTGAGGCCGCTTCTCGTGGGGTTATCTGAACAGATTCTCCCGCCATTGTGCGAGGACCTAATTGTGGTACCGATAGGAGCTGAAGTTGTATAGATATGATGTGGTTCGCATGGGCGCAAAGCGGTAGTGGTAAGTAAAGACCAATGAGTCGCAGAGATTTTCATGAAAGAGCAGATCTTTGAAGCTTCAAGGTTCTCCGACGTTTGATTGCGGGGTGGATCCGCCATGAGTCAGTGACTCTTTGACTAAACGGGGGAGCTCCTTAAATGGGTATGCTGCCTTTTATGGTCTTCTGTCGCAAATATATCTATAGAAATTTCACATCCATGTTGTCCATATTTTTGTAGCATATGCACGATAATGACGTATATGCAGGTATTGTCGGACGATCGCGTGGAGATCGCGTGGAGGATTTCGAACGGCCAATCGGCGCCGCGGTACATAATTCTACGACTCGCATAAAATAATAGGCGATCGCCGACTGACGGAATAAGCCAGCGGCTCCAGGGTGTACAACTTGAAGTATTTACTCCGTACCTCCGCACAGCCCAGGTATCACTCGTCACTGTCTACCCGTAAGAACTCCAACTCCTCCTGCAACAGATCTACGACCATTGAGCCTAGAGCTTCCCGGACCGAACCATCCAGTAACCTCTGCCGGGCGGAGCTTGGCTCGATCACGTTCAAAGCGTCTGCGTACTCATGTAGTGGTGAATAATCGATCTCAAGATCCCAATTTCCTCGATCAACGCCGTACTGGCGGATGAAGGCGTCAAGACTGTGCAACCCATCTCCAAGAAGCCACTGTTCGAGCACTACTTGCTCCTCAGGTCCAGAGGCTGGGAGGACATGGTCTTCTATCGGGCCCTCTTCCACAGGTTCATCCCCTTCGGCCTCCTCTCCAAGCCCTGCACGAAGACGAGGAAAGTGGATGGCGCCGTTGTTCAGTTGGTCCAAGAGGTTTCGAAGCCACTGAGGCCGCCCGGCCTCTGGAATCTGCTGCACATAAGACGGGGTTGGGTCGGACTGCTGCCGGAATGCTTCTGAGTCGTATGGTGGAAGCGGGTCAGACGCAGAAATTCGGCCAGACACAAAACGTGTCGGCAGATGCGTCGTAACGCGAGGGATATCCGAGAGTACAACATGGCGCGCAATATTAAGACTTATTTCTGGCGGTTCGATAGGCTCATCTCCTTCCGGTAGTGTATCTGCCACTTCCACAATGAGGGATACCACCTCTGGTGTGTTCCATAGATCTTTTGTACGGATTATGTAAAGCTCCGTGAAAAGTTCGTGGCCGTCGGTCGGTGGTAGTTTACCCCAGATCCGTTTCGGGATTGGTTGGATATCGAGCTCCTGTGCGATCTTGCAAAAGACCCATGGATAACGAGCCATTGCAACGCGGAGCTGCTCTCGGCACTCCTTGGGTTTATTCAGACGCAAATAGGCCAACGCTAGAGAGCATTGAATGTTAGGGAGGTATTTCCACTCCCTACTAAGCCTGGTTTGCGTACACAGTTCAATGAAACGTGACCATTCCCTGCCACGCAGGGCCAAATTGTCGATCATAAGCCTTATGCAATAAGGATCATTCGCATCGAGGCTTAATAGAAATTTAGCCCATTCATACGCAGTCCTCCAAGTCCCCTTCATTCCTAGATTGGCAATGTACCTCCAGCCGACGAGCCACAGCTCGCGGTTTTCTGCATGAAGAAAGTCGAGTCTAGCGCCGCCTTCTTTCAGGCGATTTCCAAAGGAAGAATGGGCAGAGCGCCCAAAGTTGAAAAGCGCTCGTTCAAGTAAATCAGCAGATACGGCGTGGTCGCCTTGGTGTTTTGCGATTTCTGACACCTGAAGGAGGGTTGAAATGTGATAAGGGTTGTACTGCAGTAACTGAATCATTCTTTGCGGATCCATAGATTCCACGCAGAGTTCAAACTGCCGCTGAACATCTTTATAGGCAGAATTGTGAAGGATACGGTAAACGGTAGCACCGCTTGGAGGTGACTCTACCACTTCCATTCCAAGACCGCCACTAGGGGCTCGTGGCCATTCATCCTTGCCTTGGAACAAAATATTGCGGCGCTGTGTAACTCCACCGAGACTCTGTCCACGGCTTGCCGGGCTGTATCTGCCAGTCAAAGCGCGACCTAGGTCTACCGTTTCTCGTGCCCTGTCGCGCCTTCGGCCTGAGCTAGAATCCGTGTCGAAGTTCTCCAAAACAACATTGCCAAACAATTTTCGCATTTCATTCGTCGCGTTAAGGGCTTTTGGTTCGATGGAGAGGAGATCTTCGGGATTTTTGGGAAAGTAATCATCGAGTGTGGGTTGTCGGGTTTCGACGCCAACGTCTCCGCTTGAGTGAATAGCTAGCTCCTTTAACGCTCTATCGATCTCGTCCAACTCATCATCAGACTTAGAATTGACATGCCCATACTTCGCTGCATTCTTCTTTTTCCTGTTCTTTGCCTTCTTCTTCTTCTTCTTCTTTCCGGAGTCGGTCGGTGGAGGAGTAGCGGAATCTTCTTTGGTAGGCTCGGCCACCAGCTCAGCTACTTCATTATCTGACTGCTGCTCGTTAACATAGTCATTGTCATCATCATCGTCTGCTGCGTTTAGAAGATCAAAGGCGTTCAGTTTTGGTTTCGTTGGTCTTGTAACCAACTCATCTTCGCTTGAGTCATGGTTTTCTTGTTGTGCTCGCCGCGACTCTTGTTCCTGCAGCTTTTGCAGCTTGCGAATTGCACGTGAGGACATTCAGGACGGTTGAGATAACAGCGAGAGAGACTCAATTGCAAAAAGGCACAAAACACTTGACTGCACATTTCTGTAACGAACAAATTTGATTTGAACAGAAAATGACTGCGGGGAAATGACGCAAGGGTATTCTGCCAATCTGTGCTTACCGCTCCATTGACCGCTTTCATGGGAGACCATAGCCTCGCCCATGTCTCCTGGTTTCATTTCTTAGTTCAAGGTTTTAGTGTTACTAAAACCTCGGTCTCTTCCCGCGCTCTATTCTGTATCTGCTGGCTCAATGCGTCGTGCAGCTATTCAAGCGTTCCGTACTGCTCGTCGTGCACCGGTATGGCGGGTCGCTGGTAGGAAACCACTTGCTATATCGTTCACAAGCAGCCATAGTCTCCGGCCCTACACCTCGGCCAGACATCCTGCTTTCCTTTCCGCTTCCCTGCAGTCCTCGATGCATCTACGAACATTTTCCGTCGCAGTAATCTCAACAGTCGTCGCCTCCGGAGCTTGGTACGCTTATCAAGGTGACAGCTCCCAGCAGACTCCCGCCGCAGCTGGTGTCTCATCCTCGCAATTCCGATCATTAACGTCGAGTGCCCTCGCTGAGGACGCCGCTGAACCAACCCGCCGCGCACTTTTGGTAGATAATGATCAGTTTTACACTGCAACTCTCTCCGGAGAACAGCCATTGCACAAACACACCGACGACTCCGATCGTCGAGTCCTGGAGATGTTGACTCCTGAGCAGGCAACGCAGAAACTGAGAAAGAACGAGGAATCATACCTTGTTAATCGGGGTAAAGGGGTTGTTCGCTATGATATTGTCCAAGTACCGAGTAATTCCCCGATTGAAGATGACCACGCGGAGAAGATTGTCGAGGTGCCCGCGTCCACAGCTACGGCGAATGAAGGACAGCCTAGCAGTGACTGGATGTTCTGGGCGGTGTTTGATGGTCACTCGTGAGTTTCGCAATCCTCAAGCGGTGAAGCATGCCTCGTAGCTAACTATTGTCTGAAGTGGTTGGACGACGTCTGCCAAGCTACGCAACGTTCTCATTTCCTACGTCGCTCGCGAGCTAAATAGTACATATAAGTCTGCATCATCTGACCCTTCGCTCCTGGTCCCGACCTCTGCAGCGGTCGATGCCGCTATTAAGCAGGGATTTATCCGGTTAGATGATGATATCGTTCACAGCAGCGTTGATAAGGTGCTGAAGTCAAACTCACGCCGCGCTGCCGCCGAGTTACTCGCCCCTGCCCTCTCTGGTTCCTGTGCCTTACTTGCATTCTACGACTCGCAAACCAATGACTTGAAAGTTGCTTGCGCGGGTGATTCCCGGGCCGTTCTTGGCCGTCGCGGTGTGAATGGGAAATGGTCAGCAACAGCACTCTCTGAAGATCAAACTGGCGGTACGCCCTCTGAAATGAAGCGACTGCGCGAAGAACACCCAGGCGAGCCCAACGTAGTACGCAACGGCCGTATTCTTGGCCAGCTAGAACCCAGCCGTTCCTTCGGAGATGCCTTTTACAAGTGGAGCAAGGAGACGCAGGAAAAGATCAAGCGACAGTTCTTCGGTCGTACTCCGCATCCGCTACTGAAGACGCCGCCATATGTTACCGCTGAACCCATCATCACAACTACAAAGATCGAACCCAGCCAAGGTGATTTCGTTGTCCTTGCGACAGACGGCCTATGGGAGATGCTGAGCAACGAGGAAGTCGTTGGTTTAGTTGGCCAATGGATCGAAGACCAAAGAGCTGGAGCCGGTAGCGGTAACAAGAGCTGGGTAAAGAGCCTCTTCGGGTCACAGCAAACCCAGCTGCCTGTGGAGACACCAAAAGAGACAAGCACAGATGGCCAGCGGCGCCCCATTCGCCAACAGCAGTACGATATTTCAGGTGCCGCCAGCCGCTTTGTTGTAGAGGACAAGAATGCGGCCACGCATCTGGTCCGCAACGCCATGGGTGGAAAAGACAAGGACATGCTTTGCGCGCTGTTAACCCTCCCTAGTCCCTACTCCCGAAGATATCGGTAAGTCACAGTATTCCTTGGTTAGAAATGCTAGAACGGAACATCCTAACGTCCGCTAGCGACGACGTGACCGTTGAAGTCATCTTCTTCGGCAACAGCCCCGACAACCGCACAGTCTCCATCAACGAAGAAGCCAGTGCATCAGAAGAAAAGGTTAAGGCTAAACTCTGAGCAATATAATACCCATTCAGTTTCCTCTTCGTCCTCGTTTCTTCCTTTCGGCACACCTATTATGACGCCGCCATATATCCTAGAGCAAATCTCACGATCTAACAATATCTCAAATACTCAGACCATGCTATAGGCGGAGACTTTGGCGTTCTGTTTTTTCCTATGTTTGGAAATTAGGCTGCGGCTTCTGAGGTTGCGTTGTTTGCAGTAAATATGATAGTTTGAACATTCTAAACAGGATAATATACATCATATAATGGGTTTATAATTCTTCCCAAGGAGTTATCCAGAGAACCTTGGACCCGTTAAAAAATGTCGGAGATGAAATACACTGTATTAGCTAGAAATAGTGTCTGGACACCATTTTTAGCTGAGCGGTAAAGTCTGACAACAAACAACCTAACATGTGACCCCACAATAAACTGGTGTTCAAGCTGTGAGCAAATATCACGTGAGTCACGAAAAAGTGGAGCCACGTGAGTTGCCTTGCCCTGAGAAACAGGAGAGGGTGGATGAGACCAAGAAAGGGATAACAGGATATCTTAATAGTAGAAGCAGTAAAGAGTTAATCAGGCAAATCTGGAGTAGGGAAAGCTGCCCACTGCATTATAGAAACAGAGAATATTTGTGAATATAAATAGTAGAGGTTAATCTCTTCAAAGCAATTCACTTTCCAAGGGAAGAAAACAAGAGAACTTGCTATTCCAAAGTTATGTCGCCAACACAATATCATAGAGTGAACTGGATAGAGTGAGTCCTTTTGTTTGAGTAGGGAGAGTAGCTCTTGATATTCGATCCCTCCATTTCGGTCCTGTTTCTTTTCTTCAGCGTAATAGCAGGCCCAATGTGTTGTCATTGAACTCTTTCGTCGGATCTTTTGTTTTCGTCCTTGGTTAAACAAGATAGCCTATCGTGTTTTGTTGGGCTCCTTTACTGCTTGTATTTAAGTTGGTTTCAGGGGTCGCTGGATGAGCTATTCCAGGTGAGAATCCACTGCCAGTGTTGTGTTGTTTTTGTTGTGCTTTCTGCTGACGTCCTCAACAAGCTGCAAGAAAGCATTTGAAGATACGTTTGAGGATGAAAAACGACTCATAGTCGTCTAAAGGTATGCATGTCGTCTTACTAGTATTGGTGAGCTGCTGTTGCAGTTTTCTTAACTGGCCGTGTGACTTGCGCAGTCTCTTCGCCATGTCGACTCCCGAGCGCCACGACGACCCTTCAAGTGACGATAGCGAAATCGAAGACGTTCTCGACGTTACTCTTCGTTTTCTGCGCTGCCTGCAATCTGGGGGAAATGTTGCCGGGCTCGCCTTTCGCAGGTTTCGCACAGCAGATGTCCCTCCGGAGTTCATCTCTGCCTTTGCCATACCCTTCTCCAGCGGAGGCGACCAGCCCGAGATTGTCGACATGGCCTTTGAATCGGCTGCTGGTAGGGCGGCAGCTCTAAATCCGCGCACCAGACTCGAACCCTCTGTCGGGGAAGGTGGAAGCAGACGCCGTCCGCGTCTACCGCCTGTGAGACCTCCCCGCCCACCAGTCGAAATCCCAAGTTGGGACGAGCTATTCGGAGGACGCCGCGAAATATTTGAACGGGAGCGCCGAGCTGCAGAGATTTCCTCACCGCGTCATTTAGACACAGAACCAGATCAGACTACCTGGCCGACGAATTGGGATACGCACCATGACTATTTTCTGTGGTCATGTCGGGGGAGTGTGCAAGTTATCACCGATCACCTTCAGGCAATTTTTGTATTCGACCCTCCAATCGAGGAGACTTTTGTTGCCACAAGGTTGGGCGGGGTTAATGCATACAAGCAGCTGACATTCCTTCGGAAGTACCTCCCTGGCGAGACTCACTCCCAACAGCTTGCAGAGGCCCGTGGCGTCCTCTATGAAGCCGATATATCCAATCCTGATATCCGTTGGGGGACCCAGAAGCTTGAAATCAAGCAATGGAATCCCGGAGACTTCGAGTATATGGACCCTGTTATGCCTTGCTGGGCGCCCCCTAACTGGACTCGTGCCGATGACACATTTGCGGCCATGTACATAGGCGACCATCCAAGCAAATTTCAACGAGAATACGGCTGGGTGTTTTCAGATACCCCAAGCCTTGAATTCATCCGGATTCGAATGGCCCAAATTCCGCACTTGAACCTCAGCTGGGGGGAGTTGAAAGCCGCCAAGCTTCACCGAGATATTCTCGTTAACAGATTTCCTGGTAGCTATCCCGATGATGTCCCTGCTCAACTTCCTGAATTCATTTGAATCGTCGTTTGCTTATCTCACTGCCTGCCTGTTTGGGCAGCATTCTAAAAACCCGCTTTCTAAATTCTTGGCGATTCCAACCACATATCGGATGTGTTTTTAGGAATTTGTGCTGGCATAATACCGAGATTCATTCTGTATTCTCTTTCAAGTCTGCATCATAGACGTTCATATCAATCAAGAATAGCCAATGTGTACCTTTTTCCAAGGCTTCAATGCGGGAGTGGGGAACATATATCTTTGCAGAAGAAAGGTTTGCAAAGTCGCAATATTTGCACTGGTGATCCAATAGACCATAAGAGCAGCTGGCATCTCATACATATAAGATGAGAGACCAACATTCAAAGCGAGGATTTGGACGAAGAACTTAAGACCGCGCCACGTAAGTTCTCTCGCCATCTCCATGCGCGGCAAGTATGAAATGTCCTTTAACGTTGGCGATTTCCAACCCATGCGCACATTAAGTAAGATCGATAGTGTCATGGCAACAGGTAAAATACCAGTAGGGTCGCCAGCCAGCAGATCTGGGAACCAGAGCGCGCCTTCCGTTGCGAGTGAGGGCTCAACGGGAATGATGGGTGCGCTGGTTTCTGACGACGACGATACAAAAGACAACAGATACGGTACTAAGCCATTGCTGTTACCACTCATGCCTCTGATGCTCTCCATAATCATGATCCAGACAGGCATCTGGAGAAAGGTCGCCGGTCTATAAAAGCGGTATACACCCCAACGTTTTCGCATGGTTCGATGCTGCTGTAGGGTGTCCTTCGACACCTGTCGCATAGCCTGTGAACGCAGGGCACCAGGGGCGGCTTCTTCCTGGACCTTCTTCTGAAAGAGATGTCTCCAGCCCATAAGGACTGGCGTGAGGTTCGAATCTTTACGAGCTTGGACTTTGGTAAAGATTTGTAGAGGCAATGCCACACCCATGCGAACCAGAAATGCGGTCAGTGGAAGAGATAGAGCCCAAGGCAAGTGGCTAACAGAGTGCACGCTCTGAATGAAACTCGATGAGACCTCCAACGCCTCACTGACAAACGGAGTTGGTCTGGTCTGATGGAATCGCCTGACATGTTGTATAGGCGCGACGCGAAGGAGACCTCGACTGGCGTACATTTTGTTGGTTTTTCAAGAAATGACATATAATACAAGAAAGAAGAAGAAAACAACAGAAAGTAAGGAGACTAGTTATACAATACTTTCACACGGGGATAAACAACACACAAGATTTCTACGGCAGAAAAGATTCCAAGCCCAAGCTCTTTGGTGCAGGATACTCACGTGGGCGGTCAACCTTGGCAGCTCAACTTTTTATAGATCAGGTTTGGTATCAAACCGTACCTTACCATACGACTGGGATCAACTGTTATCGATAGCGAAAAGACCAGAAAAGCAAACATTCAATCGATCAACTCTCAATTCCAAACGTCATTCAACAACGACCCTCAGCTCTTTGTCGGCTACTATGATATCAATCCTGTCTCAGCCATGATGCTATTTTTGCTCAAGTTCGTGATCTCTGTGGTCTCGCTTCTTGCTACCTTTGTGCTGCTCCCGCAGTTTCCCCTCGCCCTCCTCCGCTTGGTGCTCCGCGGCGTGGGCTGGGTCATCCAGAAGAGAACACAGGCGCGCAGGGAGGCCACCCTAGCTCGTGTACGGGCAGACGAGGAGGAGCTGCTCTCCAAACAGCCAAAGTCTGCCTCTAACAACGGATCATCAGCAGATGACGAAGACTGGGAAAAGGTTGACACTTCCAATAATGGATCCAACTCGGGAGAACGCACCGGAATAAGCGGCAGCCAGACTTTCCCGCAGTCGAAAAATGTCGAATGGGCAGGAATCATTGGCTTCTTCCACCCATTCTGGTTGGTTGTCGTCTTTCTCGATAGTCGATCATTGAGGCTAACTGGTTGATTTAGCAATGCGGGCGGAGGGGGAGAACGTGTCCTCTGGGAAGCTGTCAGGGCGACGCAAAAGCAATGGCCCAAAGCTGTCTGTGCTATTTACACCGGAGATGTAGACGTTACTAAAACAGCTATGCTAGAGAGGGTCCAAGTAAGCATCACTCCTTGGCCTCGGTCACCTATTTCTCTAACATGTAATAGAACAGATTCAACATCCAATTGCACGCTCCAACAGTCGAGCTACTCTATATATCGACTCGAAAATATGTTCAAAGTACCATGTACCCCTACATGACACTTTTAGGCCAGTCACTTGGCTCGTTGATAGTCGCCTATGACGCCTTGACTCTCGTTGCACCGGACATCTTCATTGACACCATGGGCTACGCCTTTGCGGTAGCGTTCTGCAAGATGCTTTTCCCTTCAGTTCCAACAGGAGCCTATGTCCACTACCCAACCATCTCCACGGACATGCTCCAGTCCTTAGATGACAAGTCCGGACTCAAAGGCGTCAACGCGGGCGCCGGCACGGGTCTCAAGGGCGCCCTGAAGCGAAGGTACTGGCTCGCCTTTGCCCGTCTTTATGGCTGGGTCGGAAGTCACGTTGACGTCGTCATGTGCAACTCGTCCTGGACATCGGCGCATATTCGCACCATCTGGGGCCCGTCCCGACAGAAACCCCTCTTATCATCTCCTTCCCTGAAGTACAAAGATCCAGTCGTCGTGTTTCCCCCAACCGCAGTGATGGACATACAATCCACCATCCCCGTCAATCCCAAGACAGAAACCAACCGCACATCCACAATCCTCTACATTGCACAATTTCGCCCAGAGAAGAACCACCCTCTCATCCTCCGCTCCTTCGCCCGCTTCCTCGAGCGCTACAAAGAAAAGCACTCGGGAGAAGAGGGCGACGGCCCAGCGGCGGAACCCCAACTCCTCCTAATCGGCACCGTCCGCCCCTCAAGCCCTGATGAAACCCACATATACAATCTCCGCCTCCTCGCCCACGAGCTCCGCATACGCAACAACACGACCTTCCTCTGCGATGCCTCCTGGCCCACAATCCTCTCGCACCTCTCCACCTCCTCGATCGGCGTAAACGCCATGTGGAACGAACACTTCGGTATCTGCGTCGTCGAGTACCAAGCCGCGGGGCTTATCCCCGTTGTCCACGACTCCGGCGGCCCACGTGAGGATATCGTGGTTGATCTCCCTGGGACAGAAGAGGGCGGGCCGAGCGGAGGTGCGACTGGATTCCGAGCGACGAGCGAGGAGGATTTTGCGAGTGCGTTTGAGGCAGCGTTGGCGTTGAGCGTTGAGGAGAAGGTTGCGATGAGGGGGAGGGCAAGGGTATCATCTTTGAGGTTTACGGAGGAGGAGTTCTCGAAGAAATGGGTTGGGGAGGTAGGGAAGTTGATCGGGATGGTCTCTGCTACCTAGATTTCTGGTGGCCTTTATCTTTTTGCCCCCAGATTGTAACGCTTTGAGAAGTGGAATGTGAGACGATCAGGGTTAGTGAAGCTCAGACATTATCCGGATGACTATATCACGTATTAAGTTGTATAGAAATGAAACCCTTGCAGTGTAGGTTATGCCAATGTATTTCAAGCAAATGTCAGGATATCTAGGCCCTCACAACAAACAGAATGCAACATCCTTCCAGGGGTATGAATCAGGCTCATCATAAACACGTAAGAACACCAGATAAACCAGCGGGGAATCAAATAATGATAGCATGAAGAAGAAACGAGTGGTGGAAGGAGGCAATGGAGACCCAGGAAAAACCACTTCCCATCCTGTATCCCTCAACGCCAGTTCCCTTCTATAATTAAAACCCAGCTATATGTTCAAAAAAATAAACAAGCCTCTCATTTGAAGACGAAAGCGAGCGGGCAAGGTGGAAGTTTGCAGGCATGCCTGTTCATTTACCCCAATTTGGGTCGGCGTAGGATTCGCCCGGATTCACGCCCAGCATCTGTTGCTGGGCGTCCACTCCATACACATTGCCATGGTCGCTGGCATAACCCGCACTCAAGCCCGAGACGCTGATCCCCGATTCATCGTCGTCAAATCCAAACTCTCCGCCCGAGCTGGCGTCAAAGCTGTTGCGACTGCCAATATCGCTCGGGTCATCAGCTCCCGCAGGTATCTGGTCCCATTGCAATGTTTGAAGAGCAGGATACTGCGCAAGCAGTGCTGCAGGCAAGATGAAATTGCCGCCATGCTGACCGTCGATACCCTGGCCAGGGACCATCAAAGGCTGAGGAACGGGATGAAGGTGCTGCTGTTGGTGATCCATAAGTGTGCGCTCTCGCTCTTGGGATTCTTCATCCAGCAGCGGTTTGATACAAATACGACCGGCTTCAGATCTGAAATGACGGCCTAGAGCATCCGCACGGGCAAACCGTCGACCACAACCCCATTGCCCACCACGAGACAAATCGCCACGGCAAACAAATTTCTTTTCGCCCGAGTGCAGGCCTTCGTGGCGTTTTCGATCGTGCTGCCGTGCAAATGCCTTCCCGCACACTGTACAAACGAAAGGCCGTTCGTCTGTATGTGTCCGCAAATGTGAGCGTAAATTATAGGCCCGAGTAAAGCGTTTCGGGCAGAGATGACATTGAAATGTTGCCGGATGCTTTTGCACACGTTTTGAGTCGTTCGAATTAGCTCCAGGACGCTGGGGGTCAGCAAGCCCAAGAATATAGTTACGGCTATCGATCGACGACGTTGACAGGCGCCGAGCAGAGCGGGCGGGTGAAGCCTCTCTCGAACTAGGGTTACTGTAAGGATGCCGGCCGACATCAAATGGAGACAACGACCGCGGAGAGGAAGCAGCCAGGACATCAATATTCCCGGACGGTGAAGAAGGCGAGCGCGGGCGAGACATAGCAGGGAGCGTGTATGGATCAGACTTGCTGCGAAGACGAGAAGTGCCTATTGAATGATTAGTATACTATGCTTCGAGAAACAACCAGGAGGCTTACGAAGGGATGGCGGAGGACTCAGTGTATCCATATCACCCGTAGGCTTATCGTTAGGAAAGATTTGTGATTTTGCAGGTGGCGCGAATTCGACGTTGATGGAAGGCGGAGCCATCTGTGACGCTTGTCCAATATCCCCACATGAGCTCCCTTGCGGAACCAACCCTTCTGCATTTGCATAACCCTCTGTTGGAGGAGTCGGATAGGGAGAGCTAGTTGCTGGAGCTGAGATAAATGGCCCGCTTGGAACCATATCTGCCACCTGTTGAGGCATCAATTGCGGAGAGATATATGGGCTATGGTGAGGACTAAATGCTTGTTGCTGATGCTGATGCTGCTGCTGATGTTCAGACAAGGTAAACGACTCAATTCCGAGCGCTGCATTGTCATAGAGGCTAGGGTCGTTTTGAGGTGCCAGGAGCGGCGATGGGTTGTTATCACCAATATCAAAAGAGTCATGCTGTGGCAGGAAAGGCGAGTGGGCAGCAGATGAGATCTCGGACACCTCTGATGGGGCGCGCCGGTGGTTATGGAAAGAAGAGTTAGCCATAACGGCCTGCCAGTCCGGGTGGTTGGTCATGTACGCGGCGCTGGCGGGGTCGAGGGAGGTGTGACGCGAGTGCTGTGGGGTGTAGAACGTCCCCGGCGAAGACGCAGGGGGAGACATGGCGCTTGGTGAGGAGTGTTGTGGTTGCTGGTCTAGCGGAGAGGTCTGCGACGAGGTGGAAGGGTGAGGAGATGGAATCTGGCTAACGAGATCGACTGGGTTGACGGCCTGGCTGGCCGACTGTTGTTGGGGGTCGAACAAGAGGGAAGAGGGGTAATCGGTGCCGGTGGTATTGGAACTGGTGTTTTGATAGAGCCCAAAGTCAAAGTCGCTACTGTTTGAATTCAGCAAATTTGAGAAATTCTCCTCCGGCCCCTGGTGCGATAGGCTTTGGTCGAATTGTGGGATCTGTAAGCTCGGGCGGCTGAAGTTCTGGTCGGTCGGAGCGAGATAGTTCGACGGGAAAGCGAAGGCGTCAGAGCCAGTGCTCGGGTTGGCGAAAGACGAAGGAGGATATGAAGGATTGGTGGTGATTGAGGGATCAATTGTCAAGCCGGAGGTGTCGATGTTATGATTGTACTGCTGGTGAGGATGGGCAGAAGGGCTGACACTGCGGTTTTTAAGAGCAGGAGCTTGCCCCAGGTCCTGGAGCGTGTCCTGGGGATCCATGGCGGTTGCTGCAGAGTTTCAAGATCCCAGAATAGATACCACGCGAAGGGAGGCTGAGCGAGATGAAGGAAGAATAAGAATGATGGCAGGACGATCCAAGTCAAGGGACGAAGGGGCCAAAAGAACAAGGTGGGGAGACGCAGCGGTGGATGTGGGACGGTCGGGCTGAGGCGCAGATAGCCAATATGTACTCCCTCAAGGATGAGTGACAGCCAAATAGAAAAAAAATATTCAAAGGTGAGGAACCAAATCCCGAAATTTCATTCGCAGGGAGAAATATGGAGATGGAGCTCAGGCACGAGGCCTGACGGAGGGACGGACGGAGGGCAAGGCAGTCTGCGATTCAGCCTCGTGGCGGGCGCGTATCAAGGAACTATCGTTCCCGTGTTTCCTTTCGATTTGATATCAGATTTGATTATGATAGCAGTGCAACTATCACTTAATCTCCAAAATGATGAGTATGTTGATCAGGAGTAGTATCGACCGAGAGAAGTGGTGTTTCCCCGCCCCTCGAGTTGTCGAGGAGCCCGATACGAAAGAGAGTCGTGGGGATCAAGACTGATGGCTGGATGTGGAAATTGTCCTGCCTTGCTGCCTGAAATGCTCTTATCTGGATGTCCCAGTCTCCTGCCCTCCGCCGCCAGAGAATCAGAATAAGTTGTTGCTTAAAATATCAACCTCAAGCGAGTTCTAAAATTAAATATAAGGATAAGCTACTAATCTTCAGGAACAAAGGCAGAATCGACTGTTAAGGCGCTTCCTCGCCAGCAAACGCAAGAATCCCTCAAGGCAGAAACGTCGCTCCACCACTCCAAATCCAGGATTTTCACCATTTCAAGGTTCTCTGGGAGAAGAGGTTGCTAATAATACATCAAGGAAAGGAACATTGCTAATGCAAGATCATAAAGGCTGATGTTACACTAGATACTGATGGCGCCGACCATAAGACCATCTGCAACTCATGCTCAGTGTATACAACCAATTCGACTATCGACTATGTGTCTGCAACAGATCTCCCGAATTTAGGAAGACAGGCCAAATCCGTCACGACAGAAGAGCAGTGAGTTTGCCAGAGCCCAAGGAAGACGTCATTACATGCTTCGTTTCGGCCCCCAACTCCTTGAAGTGCAAAGATCGCTTCAAGGGTCGAGGATGAACATCGAGAATCAGCCTGACGAGTCGATCTCTCCATCTCTCTCAAGGACACTCAGGTCAAGATTACGTCTTTTGAGTCCTGGGAATATTGGGCCCAAGATATCCAGAACCTTTGACCGACACTTGCCGAGTGGATCTCACCGTGCCAGCCGTTAGCTGCTTCTGCACAGCCCCCGAGCTGAAACTCAGGCCCGGGGCAAATCATGAAACTGCTTGCCGTTGGATTAGGCACTTGAAAATCGTTTCATCACACAAGAATATGCTTTGGCTCACCTAAGTGGCTCGCTCGATAATTGCCAGGTCGCAGTCCGACTACACATGGGGTATCCTCCGGTAGGGCCAGCAATAACACCATGCTCCCTTACCTTCGTCGTCGAACACCCGTCAAATCCCGAGCAGAGGTTTATGTTTACATGAAATTAGGCGGGCCAGTCTGTTTCAATAGAAGCACTTCTTACCCGAGGTCTAATGAAGATGGATTCTCCAGCCAAGTTGAGTGTACCTAGCTAGGCAGGCTTGCTACATCCTTAATGAAAGCGGCACATTCGAGAAGCAAGAGAAAGAAAAGCACTCGTTAAGCAAAGTTAATACAACTCTGGGATGATCATTTAATCCAAACAATCTCATGATGCTATACACCGCAGGACGCACAATTGACTAATACATCATTAAACCACTTGTGGTGCTCACAGCTAGCCACCTTCTAAAGAAACAAATTTACTGGGTCACCGAGGGCGTTGAATATTCCTACTCTGTGATTATCAGCAAGCTTGACGGCGTAATTTGCTGGCACCTCCACAAAAGCCGTGTTCTGACTCCAGGTACTACACTCAGTAAGCCTCTATATATATTTATGTAACTACCATAGTCCACCTAACTTAAACCTCCAGGGCCTCGCAACTCTACATTCAGCGGTTTGGTAGGTGTCTTTGTAGATAAATAACCAATGATTACCGTACAACTTTTATTCATTGGGCGAACGTATAAACCTCTCTTGCGGGGGTAGGGACCAAGGGATGATATGGAAAAGGTGATAGACAGTGGAAAGAGAGTGAAGTTAGGGGAGAAGATTGATGAAGATTTAAATGTCTCATTCCATTGATCCCAATATATAAACCACCATCCGTCTCAGTCATCACCATCATAAAGCCAATGCAGTATATCCCAGACTCTCCCTCCCAGCGGGCATTACGCACAATAAAAACCACAACACACAAGCGTCCCAACCCCCATGCATCAAATAAGTACCCGATATATAAGGTCATAGAGGAAATCAAATGGGGTAATAGACATGAGATGGGGAAAAAAATCAAACGCCCTCTGTTTTGAATACCCATCCAGAAACATGAAAATAAAATGATACCCAGGATCCTGCCGCCAATGCGAATATATGTACAACGTAGCCAGCCCTGTGCAGGTCCCTGTATGCGAATGAAGAAGAATAGGACATGCACGTCTTCCCAATAAAATGATATACACACAAGTCTCGGAGCCGGGTAATAGCTTGTGCAATGCTCCGGATAAAGAAAGGCACCAGGTAAATTGAGTGTCATGGAGGCCGTAATTAGGGGTGAGATTCGTGATGCAAAGCCCATAGATAGGGCAAGGGTAGGATTGCGGAGGTAGAGATCATTCCCCAATCCAGGACCACGATTAACCTGCATCGTGTCCTTGCTTGGCCACTTGGCCCATGCGGATTGCCGGTTTTTGAGAAACAGGGTTGCGTTTACCGAAAACCAAACCTTCATCTTCGGACTCTTCGCCACTCTCATCTTCATCGTCACAATAGTAGCGACACTCGTCGTCCTCGGGCGCTCGCGATCTGCTTGGCCGCCTCGCTTTGACGGTTTCACCAGTGCGAAGGATGGAAGGGACCTGAGTAGCTTCACACTCGGCCTCCTTCACAATCCCGTCCGATAGCGATGACGCTCCTGACATGACAGATGGAATGCTGGGGTGGGATGTGCTTTGCGACATTCCGCTCGTGAATTCATCCACCGAGGACGAAGACATAGTAGCGGCAGAAGCGGGAGATGTGGTTATCCCGCTTTTGACATGGTCGCTGGAGTTGTTGTCCACACTCGAGTCTGAACCCCGGTGCACATATTCAGCCTGTGGGTTAGGCTGCTCGTGCGATCGAGAATGACCTTCTAATGGAGGCGGCTGGTCGGAGCCATTACGCTGCTTGCGCAAGGGACCTTCTTTCGAGAGATTGAGCGGTTCAACGGAGAGTTTCCCCAGAAGAGGGTGGGAGGTTTTTCGCCGATGTCCAGGAGTTGACGCTGGACTCTCAGGTAAGCGGTACGGCCCATCATCCACTTGCCAATGTGATGGCTGCATCTCACCGACCGCCGAAGTAACACTCAAAGCTAGACTAGGCTCTGCGTGGGGATCTCCCTCCTGAACAGCGAGTTCGCCAGAGACAGATTTATCAGAGCTTGGCTGAAGGCCCCTAGCCAACCGGCGGCTTGCGCCGCCAAACACGCCGCTGATGTTTGTTGTCCCCGAGCTCTCTGACCGAGCAGGTGTAGCCGGGCGCAGGGGAACAGAGAATCCTTTTGCGAGATCAGATGCCCGAACAGTTTTCAAAGACTCTGCAGTCGACAAAGTTGATGTTGCACGCTCAGGATGATCGGGTCGAGGCGTCCGATCAAGAGAAGAGAGATCGGGGTCCTGGGCGAAATAGGACGATTGGTCGTCAAAGCTAGCCGTTGGGCTTACCGTGACGCTTTGAGAGAGTGGATGTTCGCTATCTCTGTGGTGCCGGCTCAACCGGGAGAAGAGATCTTCATCTCCGCGGAGACTGAGTCGACGACCATCCCAGAGATGCTTTCCATGATGCGTGTTGCTGCTGCTTGAGGTAGACGACGATTCAACCGAAGGAGTCGTGCTGGAATTTCTTTTGCGACTATCCCGATCTTTCGACCTTCCAAACCACTTGGCAACATTGGACCGCACTCGTTGGAATAATGGCACCTTGCTGACAGCCGATGTCACTTCTTCATTGGAAACCTCAATCTTCTTGCCCTTGCTCAGATAACCCGGATCAGTTTCTTCCACCCACGCCCTAGGGTTGGGAAGGCCGTGCAAAACCCAAGGATGATGCTTGATCTCCTTTACTGTAATGCGCTTGACCGGGTCTTTGGTAAGTAGCCGTTTTAGGAGATCCCACAAGTCTTCATCGATATCTTCATATGCAAGCTCGTCCTCTGCCCGTTTGCTGTCTAGCGTGTCGCGAGGCCATTGGCTGTAAGCGTCAGAATCCAACTGAACGGGCTTTAATCGTTTTCGTGGGATAAAAGCATCCTGCTTCACAATGGTTTGGAACATGCTGTATTCATCATCCGAAACAAACGGCAGCCGGCCAAATATCATTCCATAGAGGGTCACCCCAAGAGACCAGACATCAATGGCGCCAGTGATTCGAGGTGGTCCGCCCAAGCTATCCACAAAATCATCACCAGTGTAGCAAAGCTCAGGAGCGTAGAACGCCGGTGTACCAACGGTTTTTGACAGTTCACGAGCATCATCTAGCTCTGTTGCATCTGTCTCACCAACTTGCTCCTCGTCTTCATCTCTGATTGGCCGTCCAAGATACGAGACGCCAAAATCGGATATCTTAACCCGATAATTGCTGGTGACTAGGAGATTCGCTGGTTTGATATCGCGATGAATAATACCTTGAAAGTGGAGGTACTCCAGGCCGAGAAGCGAATCTCGAAAGGCATTTCTTGCCTCGTTGATGGTAAGACACGGGACGTATGCCATATCGTCGTCATCCGGTAGCCAATCAGGCTCGGAAGCAGCGTAGCCGAAACTACTCGATGCCGTGCTGAATCGTCGCTTTTCGTAGGGGTAGTCAGTATAGGCCCCATACATGGTGCCTTCCAAGGCCGCATCCTGAGTGGGGAGAGAGTGGCTTGGGGAAGATTGCGTTTCTTCCTGGTTTGAAATGCAGCGACTGGCCGTGCGGGTAGTCACTAGTTCGGGACCGAATTCATCATCCGACTCCGCTCCATGCTCCAAACTCCAGGCAGGAATTGGCGCTTGCTGCGCAGACTCTGCTTGCGCTTGACGCCGCTCCAAAGCTTTTTCGCGTTGCCGCCGAATATGCTGCGCCGTCCTTATATACTGTCTATTCTCTTCCATGAACGCTGGTGTAACGGGTTGGCCGAGTTTTTCGCGCTCCAACCGCCTCTTATCGACCTGCACAATTTCTCGAAGCCCCCTTTGTCGCCAGATGATTTCGCCATTCTCGACATACTCGAGCACTATATAGACCTTTTGCTGATTTGGGTCGTCAATCACCTCCAACAGACTAACCACATTGGGATGCCGGGCTTTCTTCAGAATAGCAACTTCTTTCTTGACCTTGTCCTCGGCATTCCCAAGCCTTCCTAGGCGGCGCCGTTTCGAATATCTTTGGACGATTTTGATAGCAACCTTCTGACGAGTCTCAATATGACGGCCAAGCTTCACTTTGCCGTGTTCACCGCGGCCGAGCTCCTCAAGAATTTCATATTTGTTGATGACTTTATTCCCAGTCATGTTATCTCTATTTATGTCGACTATGTGAGTTCTAGATAGGACGGTCAGTTTGACGATTGATCTGCTAGAAATGGATAAATCAGGAACTTACTCCTTTGGTGGCTGTAGATGGGTTGGGTGGAGGTAAAAAGTCCCCGTCTGACCTTCGCCATCCGATTGACGGGACGGTGATAATCCAGGGGTCTTTACAGAAAACAGACCAGGGCTGGATAAGGGGGTATTGCCTGCCGTACGGGCGCCGCGTGATTGGTCGGGTCTAGGTGTCGTCTCGGTCGGATAAGAGCTTCGCGTGCGTAATAATGGAGGATAATGAATATGCTGAGTTTGAGATTGGAGCACAGCATATGATTGATTGGGATACACAGGATAGTCGGGCGCTTGGTTATCTGATTGGCTCATGTACGACGTCCTCCGTGATAAAGAGCCTCTTGCAGGAGCGCCCTGGTCCGATCGAGCATCAACCACGGCATCCTCATTCAGTGCTTGGAGTGAGCTGGACGATGTTCTAGTGGATGGTGAACGAGAGGTCCCCGATGAATGGTATAGATGAGGAAACGTTTGTCGAAGAGGCGTTTGGCTATCCAGCACATCGTTCGGTTGAGGTAGCTTTGCAATTGGCGGTTTGGCGACAATGTGTCCTGAATCTAACTCTATAGACGGGGCCCGAGAAACGTTTAGTGTGTCATTGGATTTCTTCGCCGCCGGCCGAAAGGTTGTTTCTGATGTCTGGCCATATTGGTGAGCCGCCACGTTCGTGGATTCCTCAAGGCTGAACTCTGAAGGCGGCAGATCGGTCATCTTCATAGTCGTTTTATGTTGATATGCCACTATCCCAGTCGAAACTGCGCATCCTCCGGTCCCTATCCCTTTTTTTTGTGGTATTATTTCGTTACACTGTTCCTTTCCTTCGGTATTCTTTTATGAATTGAGCCCAGCATTCAAGGTGAACCGATACGAAGCTCTGATTGTGTGGTGGAATAGGTCGGCATTACTCCCGAAGTTCGACTCGAAAGGAAGTGGTGGAAGACATAAAACCTGCGGCGAGAAAACCGTGTACCGGACAACGGACGAAATAATAATGCAGCAAGCCCTACTCACTACAGCGCTAGGACGCAGTCGATTGCGGTTTCGCTGAGAAGCAGGGATTGAGAAAACCACGGACGGAGGTGGTCGGCGAAGTCGGGGCGAGGTCGGAGGGAGGAAAGACTCGAGTGCAGGGGCGCAGAGGCCCAAGGAATGTCGGGGTATAGAGACAAGGGTGCAATAAGCGATAGCACCTATATAATGCGATTCTAAGGGGGAGAGCAGCGACGCAGAGGTATTCTGAGAAAATATATTATAAGGAAGATGAGAGAAGGCGGAAAAGGCGAAGAGGCAAAGATAGCAGAAAGTTAAAAGGAGGGGTAAGGTTGGGTAAAAGGCAGAAAATGAAGAAGAAGGTCGTAAAAGAGGAGGATAAGGAAGAGGGAGAAGATGGTCGAGGAGGATTGGGTTGTAGAAGAGAAAGACAAGTAATGACGAGGGCGAAGACGAGGAGAGCAGCAGTCATCCAAGTCGTCCAGAGACTGGTCGCTCAGTCAGGCGGATAAAGCGAGAGCGAAGGGGAGGGGAGAAACGAAGGGGACAACGATCTCGGGTACCATTCTCCATGTATTATTATGGTCCACAAGACTCCTATCAATCCTGTATCTGCTAAGAAATCAAAAATTACGATAATAATCTATACTACTAAAATCATGCTGAAGCTGCTAACTAAATCTGCTCGGATTCCTCGTCCCGGCGGTCTCTCCCAGTGGATTCTTCCCTGTCAAGATGGATGAGGATCGACTGGCTGGTGCTATTATTATTTCGCTCTGGATATTATTACATGCAATGATTTACGGGTATCTTTCGATAATTACCACTAACAAGGTTACTCACTAGTAGGCTTCGGCCTGCTAGGCTGGTTCCCAGTCCCACCAAGTCAAGACTGCAGAGCCCTCCACTGCATCCATGGCACCAACCAAATAATAGAGAAGGGGATTAGACTGCTCTCTATGATGGGTATATCTGTCCTCGTTAAGATCCTCCTGCATGGAGGTGACGGAGTGTCGGAGTCTCTCTCCCTTTGTATGCATATCAATAATGAACAGAGAGACCTCGCCGGAGCAAAGTTCTCCAGGGCAAGAAAAAAGGTTCCAGGGTCGAAGCAACGGTCGAAGTGTGACGTCTTCTCGAATCTTCAGAGGGGACCTTCCCCGTCCTATCTACTATCAAGCACAACTCTCTCGAGCCACGACAACAACGATGAGCAGCAGCATGGTTTCGATGGGTCCGATTCTGGAGCTGTGGCCTGCTTGAATTTTGCCATCCCTATACATACCTCGCCCAGTAATTCTCTTATGGATCCCGTAATGATGTTCCCAGCACCATCTGTTATTTACCCCTAAAAAGACCATGCCTTCGCCTCACTACACCTGTCATTCAGTAGACTCGGACTAAATTCAAGTATCGCTCCTCCGCAACATGTGTTTGAACCACGCAACTTAGACCTGGCACCTGGTGCCTCATGGAAGTCAATTTACCCAGTCAGCGTTCCGCGGATCGGCCATCAGCTCATCGCGTTCTCGACCACCTTGTGGGGACCGAACACCTTTATCTCATCGTCACTACTTTCTTTGACATTCTGTTCCAACTTCGGCCAGCAGTCCCGGTGTTGATCGTCTTGGGAATTTTGACGACCACGGCCTCAAGAGCCAATGCGATCTCTTTCCGCCTTTAGTGTCCATGACCTACAGTAGTCTCGCCAGCAACCCCCAATAGAAACTTACCTTGGCTTTCCTCGGCGAGCTTCTCAGCAAGAGGTCTGTGTTCTCTAACAGGTTAATTCCCACACGAGCAACTCAAGCTGGCAGGTTGCGGTTCTGGTGGCAAACTGATCCCTTGTTTCTTTGAATGGCACGTCGCCAGAGAAGATCCAACCTCGCTAATTCTTCTCTCTTTCAATACTACTCGGTTTGTTTCTCCACCGTGCCGCTGCCGAGTCCTACCATAGGATCGTGGTCGCGAGCCTCAAAAGTCCTCAAAGTTGGCCCACGTATATCTGATGCTCAGCATGGACCCCGGCTGTCGAGATTGGCTCCAAGATACACACTCCCATAGGCATCAAAACGCCGGCCAGCCTCACTTTCCTCTCACTTTCACGTTTCATCTCTCACGAAGATTCATACCGGTTTTCAACTTGCTTTGGCCCTCTTGCTGATGCATAGCAGCCCGATCGTCCCACGAGGAGTGGCTGAATTAGACGCAACGGGACTCTCCACCCAACCTTCCAAGGTTGCCCTCGGTTCGTTTCCAGCTGTCTCTGGTATGTATCTGATGCAAGTCTCAGGTGGAGGATTCCTATTGGTGCTTTCACCTAATGCAAGCCTTCCGATCCGAACACGGCACACACGGGCCAAGAGGAATTAAACACACGGGAACTTGGACGTCAAACAATAAGCGCTTGTCGTTTCCCTTCAACTCGAAACTGGCCTGTTTCCGATTATGACCAGTTGGATCCACTCATCTAACTCGACGTGTCGACAACGTCCATACAAGTCCGGCCTGACGTCATTGAAGCCACTGGCTGATATTCGAGGCACTCGCAGGATCATACTCCGGAGTAAAAGTCAATGGAGAGCCCAAGGTAGAAGATGCTATCCACAACCTAACAATTAGTCCTGTTCTAAGTTTGCGAGGGAATGTCGCTAAAGCAGAGTCTTGGAATATTCCTTGACATTCCTCAGCACAGCCTTGGTCTGCAAGGGTGGTCCCCGTTAGCTAAACCCAGTCTCCCTCTCACGTCTCAAGTCTCAAGGATCAACATCACATTCGGCCCGTTGCTTGTGGGGACGTTTTCCAGAGTAATGCAAGGGGCTTGAAGGGAGCGGGATACTGATGAATATTCCACGAGTCTTAATTGATTGTGACGCACCCACGTTGCTGATGCTCCCGCTAATCTTTTCCGTTTCTCCGGAGTAGTTGGTCGTTCCCTCAACCAGCTTGCACAATTACTTTGCGAGCGCTGGCACAAGCATGGAACAGATTAACTGCTAGTAGCTCGTTTGCCTATAAACAGCTCATGCCTTCGCTGTCGGCTTCCACCCGGTAAAATGCCCAGCCTATGCCATACTCCCATGAAATAGCCGGTGAGCCTCCTGCAAACCATCGTTGACCGATATATACTCAAGTGACTATCCTACTTCTGGCGCGCAGCGCATAATACGCTAACAAATTCACAGGGTTACCTGATGTTGGGATGCCTTGCTACAGTAGACACAATAAGACTTGATTGCATGTATACAACGCCCAGTCATGGCAGCAACCTCGGAAATATCTCAAATGAGACAAATGTCGAGCTATCCATCCTGGAACCTACCAATAAGGGTCTTGGCCCTAAAAGGCCTGGGAGTAAGACGCCACGTTGTGGTTGTGTCATCCCCAGCCCTCCCTCAAGGCTCAAGCAGCGCTTTCATTCTCCAAATCCATTTGTTCAGTTCTGGTGACTCTCGCGATTCGCCGGCCAGTAGTCAGCTTCACATTGACGACAACGACAATCTGATACTGCCAGATAGCGGTAGCCTCCTCCCAAAGGCAGCCTCCCGGGCAGACCAATTTCCCGCTAATGTTCCGTGCTGCCATACTGGTTTCGGCACCGTGCATATCGCCTAGCTCCTTCTGGCTGGACACAAATTTCCAACATGCGGGATGATTGGCCAAAGGATATACCACCAAGCTTTTTAGCCCATCCTGTGTTTTGCCGAATGCAATTACCCGGGGTGATTAGGGGTAACTTTACGCAAGCCCAGAATGGAATCTTGTGTGTTTGGTGTGGTATGGATGGGTATGATACGGGGATACGAGGTGAGAGTGAGTGTAGTATCCCCGTTTTACTAGGACGAAGATTTCATTTACCAGGTTTGCCTTGAGAGAAGGGGGCTAGATTGAATGTGGACTTGTCTGCAGATGTCCACGGGTTTATCGTCAGGCTGTCGCCCTCATGTTGGTAATGCTGACATGAGAAAATTGATATCCCGAAGTGTGTGTGGCATCTTTCCGGTTGCAACCATAATGACCAGGCTGGAGACTTCACGAGCTGAGGGACTGAGTATCTTGTTGATGGTGTCGAAGCTGAAGCTCCTGCATTGGTTTAGCGGTATTTGTGTTCGACTCAGCGTTTATACTAGCCTTGGACCTATCATAGCAGGTGCCACTCCTGCATCACATCTGAATGGGCCCATCTGCGGCCATGAAGGCTGGCTGGGGCGTGTCTCAACTAGTGTTGGTATCGATGCGGAACTGCATCACCTCTCCCACTGGCAGATATGCGATATTGCGTTTATCTTGTCATGAGCTGGTCTAATTCGTCGTTATTCAGGTTTGTGCACGCCACTCCAAGAGCAACCCCTGCAAAAGATAGGGGAAGGACTGCCGCTTTGGTCTCCCCAGCCCCGGGCAACACGGCGAAGAACCCGTTGATGCATTTGCAGGGCGACGATAGGCGATTGGCCTTGGCCTGACCGGGTCTTCCCGAGGGCGCTTTGACCCTCGCAGGCTCGTATTATCATTGGGTCTCCTCGAGGCCCAGGGAACTCCCTGCCCGAATCCTGCGAACGAAGTGGACTCTTGAGCACTGACGGTGGCGTCTGCCTTTGCTTTTTCTCTTCTTCTTGTTTCCCCAGATCCTGCGAACAGCTCGCGCGGGTATTCGAGGAGGGCAATAATGCCTTTCGCAATAGAATTCTGGGAGTGTATCTGACTCGTAATATGGTACGACAGCCTGTTTATTCCCACCTTGGGTTCGCGATTCCTTCCCGCCCAACACGTTGGGCATGCCGATGGGCCTGTGCGGCAGGAGTTGGAGCGGAGTACTGGCCGATTTACTTTCCAAGGGCAGGATTCGCTGCCAGCCCGCCAGCTTTCAAACATCAGGTTGTATAACAGACTGGAGTATACTATAACTCGGAGTCCCGCTGAGACCCACAATCTTGGCGGTTGGGGCTGTCTGAGGCAATGGGCTCCTCCTTGTCGAACGCTAGCCCCCGCTTGTACTGGAGCGATGTTGCCGGGGGATCGTCGACCTTGTAGGCGAAAGGATGAATCAGTGCTTGCTATATTGCTTTCTTCAGGCGACCATCCGGCGCCCGCAGGAAAGCATCTACCCTGCAGCTGCCAGCAGCATTTAAAGCTTCGCCCCCAGATTCAGGAGGAGGTCCGTGAACCTGCCCAGCCGAGCTACGAGTGCGGAAGAACGACAGGAGAGGTGCGTGCTCAATCACCTCCAGCTGGCACGTCTTAGTCGCGCTCAGTGGCCTGTTCCCCGTATTTCACCCTTGCTCGCTTATTTTATCGTGCCTGTATCTACCTCGAGTCAGACAGTGTAAGAGGCAGGCCAAGAAAAGCAAACAAAGATGGAGGGAACGCAGCATATTTAAGCATGACCCTCGTCAGGTTTGAAATTGCAGACCAATCGATGAAGCACCCTAGATCTTTGAACGGCAGGTTGCATGTCTCATCGAGAGTTTAATAACGCTTCCACGAGCATTGGTTGCTATAGTTGCGATTCTCGGGGTTTGCTTGGGTGTACTGTAAAGTAAGTCTGAGCAGCGTACAGACCGACCGAGAGATATGATACCAACGTCAAGGACGTTGGGGTGAGAGTTGAGCAGGAAGTGTGCTCGGCCCGCGAAGGTTGATAAGTCAAGAGTCGAGCCACTGGGAGAAGAGAGAAAGTTTGGATTGAACTCCAGGCCTGAACCGTCAAAGAATAGATCCATGGTTGCGTTATAACATGGATACCTGCCCTTCAGATACGATCTACGGGCTGAGATGTTCTATCTACCTCTCCCAGCATGATTGGGGTTTCTCCTGCGTACCCTGACGGATGAGCTAGATGCTTCTGCTACTTCACATGTAACGAGAATGAGCGCCGCATATCCTATATGCGTCTCGTCTATGCAGTCAAAGTCAGTTTCGAGGGACATTTAATTGGTGACAATGTTAATCATCCGACCGATATTCAACAAATCTACCATTGACAAAGGATCTCTCAATGCGGCAGAGTGCGAACTCAGGTGGTATCTTGGTCGGCTCGGCCTCCCCGGCATCTGATAATTATCGGTCGCATCCTAGTTCTCTTGTCTTTATCTGATCCGACCATTTCAATGTTCACTCGGTCATCCAGCTCTTGCTCTGACCATGGCCATTGATGTGCAATTTTAATGTTGACGCAGAAGCGCTTAGAACCGGCGTTGCCTTTGAGGTGCAGAGGCTGATACTGGGCCCTGCTAACTAGGGCAATGATCTGAAGATGGCGCAAAGCCAGGGATAACCATGGATGGCAGTAGCAAGAAATAGCATAATCATACCTATAATCTTGCTATTACCTACCTATACTAATGTGAGTAAAAGTAAAGCGAAATAAAACATGGCCATGGCTTGATCTTGATAATAAGCCCGTGATTTGCGATGTGGGTTGTTGATATCAATTTTGCCTCATCCGATAGCAGCCTGAAGCTTGAGGATAACCAAAACCACAACTTCCGACAAGACTAGACTTTTAGAAGAAGTTTGAATCAATGCCACCTTGCTTACTACTGTTGTACAAAGAAGATAAGCCGGCTTCCTCCTGCTCTGCTTTATGTACTTCCAGAGTACCGGGTGAGTTCCGTTGCCGGTGCAACAGCGCTGTTTTCCTTGCCGCGATGGACTCGGCCGGCCCCTCATCCACTCACGTCAAATCCACTGCATATCGTGGGGAATGTTAATCTGGGCGCGATGGAGCTTCAATCAATTTAGGCTCCAGAATTGCGTTTCAGGTGATCTAGATCGAATTGTGGTCCGCAGCAACTGCAGAGCATACGTACTCGCCTTCTGTTTACAGCCGGCCCGCCGCCTCCTCATAACAACTGAGCCGTCTTCGATCCTATTCCGCACCTTCGTGGGCTTTCTTACACTCGTGCAACTTATAGGGAAAGTGCGTTACTCTTCAAGCATCGCTCTGACATATCTATTTTTTTGGTCGCGCATTCTCGAGATCCTGCGATCGGGCGATCGACAGCCTCTGATGTCTCAGAGCTCGGCCGGCCACTGCACGATTACCCACATTCCTCGAGCCTCGTGAATCTCTCAATGGATGGTCGCTCCTCTGGAAGACCCCGAATGTATAGGGCAGTCGGTGCCAACCTGGTGTCGACGCTCCTCTGCGCCTTACATTTCGCTGCCCACGGCTATGCGCAGATTCCCTATACGCCATCGAGTCTCCTATACTCTTCCCAGCAGAACGGCTCGTTTGCTTACCTACTGCGCTCGACCAACACAAACCAACCTCAAACTGAGTTCCTATCGTTAGATGTGTCTGGAAAGGTCAACCCTGCAAATCCGTCATATACGACACTGCTCGATCAGGTGCCATTCTACGATAATAACGAAATAGCTTATATTCCGACCATTGATCAGGATGGTATAGTCAAAGTGTACGCCGGAGACTGCTGGGGTTCGGGAAACTCCCCTGAGGTTTGGACTTTTGAGCCCGGTTCAGGAAGCACGACGGGCAACGGAACGTGGCAGAAGCTCTCCGTTCGCGAAGAAGATGGACAGACAAGTGCTATCCAAGGACCGAATTACTTGTCGGCTGGATTCGCGTACTCCCCTTCTAATATAACCGAAAGCTCTCTATTCGCCTTTGGTGGAATGTGTCCATACCAGGACAATAGCGGTACCTCGTGGGTCACTGCCGCGAACTACTCTCAGTCAATGTCGGTTTTGGAGCTTTCCAGAGAAGATAATCGCTACCAGTTGTCGCCTACCGGTGAAAGGGCGCCCCCGATTCCTGAAGCCGGCTTTACAATCACTCCGCTTGAAGCCACATACTCATACTCCGATAACGAACGACGGCAACAACAAAGTTTCCTCCTCATCGGCGGGCATACCCAACAGGCATTCATCAACATGTCCGAACTGGCTATCTTCTCTGCCCCACAGAATAGTTGGAGTTTTGTGACTGTTAGTTCTGTTACCGACACACCGAGGACTGACCTCGCATTTCGAGACACCGCGGCTATCGAGCCTCGTTCAGGTCACACTTCGGTCCTCTCGGCGGATGGAAGCAAGGTTATCTTATTCGGTGGCTGGGTGGGAAATACCAGCGTCCCGGCCGTGCCTCAGATTGCTATTCTGGAGATTGGAGGGGGTTTTGCGGGCGCTGGCGAATGGGCCTGGAAGGTACCCTCTACGGAAAATATTGGAATCCCCGACGGGTCGGGAATATATGGTCATGGTGCAACAATGCTCCCCGGAGGGATTATGATGATTGCGGGAGGGTATGAAATATCGCATTTGTCCAAGCGATCCGAAGACGGGCCACAGCTCAACTCAAGGATCATCCTATACGATGTCGACTCCGACACCTGGCCTTCTTCATACGAAAATCCGAACTCTATTTCCGCAAACGCCGACAACGGGTCAACTTCTTCGAGTGCAAGCTCTTCTTCTTTTTCTCGAAAGGCCGGCCTGGGTGTTGGCATTGGCCTGGGGATTCCGATCGCTGCTGGGATTGCAGTCTTCGCCTTTTATTTCTGCCGAAGACGTAGGGTTCGCCGGAGTCGTGATAGCGAGATCCGCCAACTGGCCTTGGGCGCACAGAGGGCTCATTTTTGGGGAAGAGAAGACTCCGAACTGGCGAGTAGCATCCGAAACCCTCCCTCAATGAGAAACTCCTTTAGTAACAGTGATTACCCTTGGGCGAATAACAAACCTCGGAGCCTTGGGAAGAAACCTGGCTGGAAGGACCAGGGAGATGCAGCTGCGGAAAGGACTGGCCTGCTAGGCGACGTCCACATCCCCAAGAAACTCACTCGACCGGCATTAAATGCTGGCGTTTATCGGCCTCCATATAACGACTATGGGAGAGGCGATACTTTCAGCAATATCCACCCTATCGATGAGCGCGAGGAGGACGAAGTAGAGCGGACCAATACGCGCGATACTGCCGAATCGGCCACAGAGCAAGGATTTGTCACAGCTCGAAACACGCAGGTAGATGGCGTACACGTTCTAGGTGTATTGCCTGAAGTTGTGACTGGAGTTGGAGTAGCTGGTCGTTCGTTACCCGATAAAGATGAACGAACATCATCCAACCTTTCAGACTCCTCCACATCGGCGAAATCAGCCAAGTCGGCCCACCTCTTTCCGGTCGCCCCTAACAACGCATCCGCTTTGCGTCCAGATGTGGCTGTTTCGTCGGACAGCCTTGGCTTTGTATCCAGCCACAGGAGGGATGCTGTTCGCAGCCAAGACAGCTCAACGTCAGGGACTTCATCATTCGAGAAGCGCTACTCATCTGATTCATACTCCACTGCGCATTCTACCCTCTCCCAGCGGCAAGCAGAAGGTGAATATCTTCTGCGTGAAGGTCCGGAGTCATCACACTTCCTAGATCTTTTCAACAGCAAGCCAACCATTGCGGCTCGGCCTAAGGCATCGGAGTGGATTGGAGGAATACGACGAGTTCTCTCCGTTACAAGAAGGCGGCCTGCCACCCATGAAAGCACAAGTACCGTATCTCATGTATCCGGCATCGATGGTCGAAACACTGTTATCGGGCTACCAAGAGCCGGGACTAAGCTCCCTCGCAGATCCGTGAGTGCATCGGCTGAGTTATTTAAACGGAAGCAAGGGGCCAAAGACTGGGGCGTGGGTTACGACCGCGAGTCTGGGTTCCAGACGGCTCGTTCAACTCGTGATGACTTTGGACTTATGGACATTGATAGCGACGGGGACTGGGATGTTGAGGGAGCCGCCGAAGGCCGCCGAGTGCAAGTCACTTTCACAGTACCAAGAGAAAAGCTGAGGGTGGTTAACGCAACGGCGAGTGATATGGACAACTTGTCTGTGAACTCGGTTAGCCGAAGCAACAGTTCATCATAGGCTCGTCTCATTTGGTCGGCCCCCCGCTTCGATGGTCACACGGAGTTAACGGGCAACTAGGGTGGAATTGTGAGCTTTTCTTCTTCCCCTTTTCGATTGTTTCCTTCTTTTTAGATTCTGGCATACGTATCCGGATGCTCCTTTACTATTCGAAATTCAGGGCCGGGTGACTGACCTCTTTCGGGTATTTTGTTTCGTTCTCCGTGTTTCTTTCTTTTCCCATTCTCTTCTTCCCGATGTTTTATGAGACTGTTGTTTTGGCTTGCAGGAAGGATAAGCTACTCCAGAATGATTGTATGAATGCAAATGACATGACTGATGAGATAAATTGAGGTTGATCCTTCTCTTTTGAGATGTAGCGTAGTTGAACGCCGCTAGTCAAGGCGTGAGAAGTATGTTGAATTACCCAAACGACAATTCCAATCTATCGACGCTATGCGAGGAACAAGGAGATACATGAGCTGAATAATTTTTGACAAAGTAAAGGGAAAAATAAGTCATAAAATGCATAGATTCTTATGGATATTTCTTTTTTTGCTTTAATTCGTGCCGGTCGTAGGGCGGGTAGGGATGGTCTTGGGTAATGGAGGGAGGAGATTCCTGGCGCTCTCGCGCGCATACTGGGCCATCAGGGCGTCCATGACGACAAGGGCAGACATGGCCTCGACGATGGGGACGGCACGAGGCACCACGCAAGGGTCGTGGCGGCCCTTGGCTTCTAGGACACCCTCACCGAAATCGTAAGAGGCGGTTTGCTGGGCCTGGCCGATGGTGGCAGGGGGCTTGAAGGCGATGCGGAAGTAGATGGAGGCGCCATTGGAGATACCACCCTGGATACCGCCGGAGTTGTTGGTCTTTGTGACGAGGCGTTGGGTCGAGGAGCTAGTGGAGCCGAGCTTCGTCTCGACTTCAGCTGCCACAAAGGCGTCGTTGTGGATTGATCCGGGGACTTCGCAGCCACCGAAGCCAGAGCCGATTTCAAAACCCTTGGTTGCGGGGATGCTGAGCATGGCGTGGGCGAGTTTGGCCTCGAGCTTGTCGAAGCAGGGCTCGCCGAGGCCGACTGGAACATTGCGGATCACGCAGGTCACGGTGCCACCGATGCTGTCGTTGTTGTCGCGGAAGTGCTCGATGATCTTTGTCATGCGGGCTGCAGCGTCTTCGCTTGGGCAGCGGGTCGGGACGAAGGAGTCGACGGTTTTGCGGTCAATCTTCTCGACGAGGTCGAGGAATGCTGGGTTGGTTGATGGGGACGGGTGCTCGACGGTGGGAGGGAAGAGGTGCTCGTTGCCCACGGAGCTGACGAAGGCGACGATTTCGACACCGTGCGAAAGGCGCAGGTACTTTTCAGCGATGGCTCCGGCAGCGACACGGCCTGTAGTTCATGCTTGGTTAAGGAGAAGCTATACAATCCGGGGAAGCCAGGTACTCACCAATTGTCTCGCGAGCGCTGCTTCGACCACCACCACTGCTAGCCTTGACGCCATACTTTTCCAGGTAGGTGAAATCCGCATGACTGGGGCGGGGGAACAGGTCCATTGTCTTGTTGCCGTAGTCCTTGGGGCGCTGGTCCTCATTGCGTACGACCATGCCAATTGGCGTACCTAGGGTGACGCCGAATTCTGTTCCCGATTGGATCTCAACACGGTCTTTCTCATTGCGCGGGGTTGTTAGGGCGCTCTGGCCTGGTCGTCGGCGGGTCATCTGGGGCTGGATATCGTCCTCAGTGAGCTCCATCCCTGGAGGGCAGCCGTCGACAATGCAGCCGACTGAGCGGCAGTGCGATTCACCATATCTAGTGCGAGCATTGCCATTAGTTGACGGAATTGCGTAGAAAGGGGTCAGAATCTGGGGACAAAACTAACGTGGTGACGCGGAAGTATTCACCCCACGTTGACATGGTGGACAGTTGATCGGTGTATAGCTTGTAGAATGGGCCTTGGGCTTGCTGTCAGGGTCGCAGTTGAACTAGGTGCGTCTAATATGCAAAGATTCGAGTATATTAGATTTATGGTGCTCAACTTATGATTCTTTTTCGTGACTCGAAATCACGGCGGGAATATTTTCGGTCAATGAATCACCGTCAATTTCGGCTTAGCTCCGGGATCGGAGTTTGGTGCCAGTGGCCTGCCTGTCTGGTAAGGTTCAGTACATACGTGACGGTACCTTGGAGCTTAGTACGGTTCGCCGCGGAGGTCGGCGGACAGAAAACAATAGATCGATAATTAAAGCCCTCGCATCGCACCACCTGCGTCCTCGGGAACGGCATCAATGCTTCTTTTCCCTCGAAGCTCATGCTGGAAAGCTTTCCGCACTAGAAGGGAATGCGGCCGCCTTCTTGCTCGATCCAATTCCTCTTTCACCTCCGACCACTTCGCCCAACTCGCTTCACGTCCATCCTCGCTGCACCAAATCTATCAATCAGTCTCGAACGATCCATACGTGAACCTCTCCATTGAACATTTCCTACTTGAACATACTCCGCCCGAATCTGCCATCCTATTTTTATACGTCAACAATCCATGCGTCGTGATCGGCCGGAATCAAAACCCCTGGCTAGAGACCAACCTTCAGAAGCTTCATAACGATCGCGATCGCGCGAGCAATGATACCAATGACGAAGATGCCGTCTTTGTCCGACGGCGGTCGGGGGGTGGCGCTGTCTTCCACGACTCCGGAAACCTGAATTACAGTGTGATATCCCCCCGGACGAATTTTACGCGGAACAAGCATGCGGAAATGATGGTACGCGCTTTGCATCGAGTTGGAGCAACCAACACGAGCGTCAATGATCGTCATGATATAGTCATGTCGTCAATAAACGGGGATACACCGCGGAAGATTTCCGGGTCGGCATTCAAGCTGACAAGGTTCCGGGCGCTACATCATGGAACTTGTTTACTCGACTCGCCGAACATAGACAGTCTGGGGTCGTTTCTCCGGTCCCCTGCGCGGGCTTATATCAAAGCCAAGGGTGTCGAGAGCGTCCGGTCACCGGTGGCTAATGTCTCATCCGCGATGGAGGATGCGCTGGTTCCTTTTTCAATCCAGGTGGCGATTGCCAATGTAATGGAAGAGTTCGCGAAACTTTATGAGACCAATCCAGATGCAGTACGTCGGGCTCAACGCGCCCATGCTGTTGAGCCGGAACTGTACGCCGGAGAGGACTGGGTCGCTGGGGCTGTGGGTGAAATGGAAGCGTCCCGGGTACCCGAGATCAAAAAGGGCCTGGATGAGCTTACAGTGAGTCTTCTAAATCAACAACCCAGTGGTACCAAAAGAGACCTACTAACAGTATCATGTCAGTCACTGGAGTGGAAGTACACCCAGACCCCACAATTTACGTTCTCTACGTTCCCTATCGAGGAAGACCCGCGCGAGCGACCCGCGCTGCCATCATCCTTGCCGACTTCAGTAAGATCATTCACGCTCTCCTTCCCTCAGCAGGATATGTTTCTCACGTTGGTTAGACGCGTGTATTCTTACGCCTGAAACATGGGGCTATCGTTGAAAGTTATATATCCACCTCCGACGACCCAACACTTGCTGCAGAGCAGGCGACTCGGGTACACGAAGCTTTGAACGGGCGAAACTTACATGAGCTGCAGCTGCAGCAATGGACAGAGACTTTCATCAATCAACTATCCACCGACGAAGAACCGGAAACCATCCAGGAGCTTGCCAGATTCATTGCGAGCCAATTCGGTTGTTCGTAGATTGCGACTGTAGGATAGGTAGATGTTTTCGATTACAAGACCAAAGTGACCAACGAATCTAACGCGTAAAGCGCCGCGTTGCTGGTTGCATTTCCCTTCGCTGCTGAATTTCAACCGCACGCAAAGCCAAACAAAGAAGTTTCGGGACCGGGTTGCCACACGCATAAGTCGTCTTCGCGCCCTCGATGCACGGTGACGCAGACGTACGCCTGACAGTGCTGACGGACGATGTGTGCTCGACCCGCAGGCGGCATTTGGAGATATTTATATCAATGGTTATTCAGGCATAACCGGGGATCCTCTTGCATATGCCTGACCAATGAAATGATTGGCCTCTTTAAGGCGCGTGCTTCTGAACCCACTGAACAGAATATGGAGGAGATCTACACAAGAAAGGCAGCGTTGGGTCGAACTTCGAAAATGAGCACTCAAGTTATAGTTATTGCTTTTTCTTTGAAGCCTTACCTCCGTCGACTTCAATCATCATGCGACACCTTTGTATCAATCAAACCCCGGACTGTTCAGCCTCATATTATTCCTTTGCATCCTAATGGCCCGACGGTACCCAAGTATCTACACATGTTTGCTTGAGTGCATTGAGCTGGCTCCAATGACAACCATGCCATGTCAGAGAACAGAGACCCAAAACAATGACCCCTTTTCGGGCTAGGAAATATGGCCAGGTGACGTATTTACTTCTGTCCCTTCATATGTTACCGATTTATCATCGGAGCTTTCGATTCCATTCTCTATGATTCACGTACGCCATTAGCATCATGGCGCAGCAAACTCGACATCGGCGAGCGGACTCAACTTCGAGTACCCCTTTCCCCACATCACAATCTCGAATACCTAACCCTCTTGTTCAAATCAGCAGCAACCTTCCAAGTCGCCCAAGCAACAAACTTGTGCCTATTACTAAGGCTTGGAAACAGGAACGACATCAGACATTCGACCTTGGGTTTGGGGACAAGAACGCGGCCATCGAGCGTTATCAGCAACGGGCAGCATCGACCGAAATAGCGCTGGAAAGGCTGAGGGCCGAAAATGTTAAATCAGAACTGAACTTCAGTGCGCTTCGGATCCGGCTCGAAACCGAGAAGTCCGAACTCCAACGACAGCTAGACTCAGCTGTCGTCCAGCTCACAGCCGTCCAGATCGATAAGGCACAACTAGAACGGGATGTTGCGTCACTCAAGACCTCGATCGAAAAGAGGATCACTGAGCACGAGCAACAGTTGGCCGAGGAGCGAAATCAGCGAATCAGTTTTAAAGATAGGGCCAACAACCTCGGCTTTCAGTTGCTGGCAGTCTCCGGGGAGGTCCAAACACTCAGTCAAGATATAGTACTAGCCGAAGAACGTGGCAGAAAAACAGGATATGAGCAGTTCATTGGCGAGCGCACTCAGCTAGAGGCTCTCGTTTCGGAAGCGAAGCAGAGTGCGGAGTCGTACGAGAAGCAGCTCATGGAGGAACGCGCAGGCAAAGCAGAACTTGAATCCAAATTCGATGAGCTCAAGACCCATTACGAGGAAATCGAGAGCCAAAGGGAAGAAGCACACAGAGCTCAAGTCGATGCCGAGAATACACTCAAACAGGCGCTGGACGAGCAGGCCCGCCTTGAAGGGGAGAACAGCGACCTGCGGGCAAAGATGTTAGAGAGATCGACGAACGAGGACGCCATTCTAGATCAAATCAAAAAGTCCAAGGAGGAATTATTGGAGAAGCTGGGGAAAGCACAGCAGGAGCTGTTAAACTCAATAGTAATTGAGCAAAACTCAGCCTCCACGGAACTAGACGAACAGCATCAGCAGTTGGAAGATTCCCACCGACAACGATACGAAGATCTTCGCAACCAGTTTAACGATCTTGCAAACAATATCGTTGAGCTAAAACGTGAACTCAACGAGAGCAATAAAGAGGACGATCCAAACCTCGCCGTCGAACTGGAGAAAGCCCTAACAGCTCGATATGACCAGCTGCAAGAGCTACTAACGACTAGTTTTTTGTCTATACAAGAGACACAGGAACAGCTACGGAACAAGGTCGAGGAGGCGATGAAAACCCCTCAGCCCAGTCTTCCCGCTGTCAATGAACAGGTCCAGGAAGAAGTACTTCCCGTTGCCACATCGACAGCCAGAAAAGGGCAACTCAAGCGCTGCATCGTCTGGAATAGGAGGTCCGGGAGAGTCCGATTGTGCCTCTGTCCTGAATCATGATAACTGTTCCACCAAAGCCCTGCCGATGCGATGGCAGTGGTAAATTGATACACAAGCCCGTGACGAACGTCCGTGGAAAGCATCGCGACTTTCGCCCAGAGAGCACAAGAACATATTTCGACAAGAGATTGATATACGCCACTAACATCCGCCTGACTATCCTCCGCATCTTCTGATTCTTGGCTCTGGGGTGGCTTCCCTGTCAGCTCTCAACCGGTGGAAAAATTTACTCCACCTATCGAAATGCTCACAGCGAAGCCGCAGCTGTTGAGTATTTATGAGTCCTCGAACATTTTATTCAATTTTCCGAACTTTTTTGAGCTTCCCCTTCGGCCAGGATCTTACGGTGCCATTCTCACACCTTCGGGGAAATGGCCGATCAACCTTTTCCCATTTTTCCCCGCGTCGGTCTTTAACCCGAACCCCGATCTCAGCAATGTATACTTATATAGACAGCTACTGAGGGGCAGCCCAAGCTTGAGTCTCACGCGTTCTGTATATCTCTCATAATGTCAGTCCATGCCAATGGAAGAACTCCCGCTCAACCCTTCTGCCAGTCCCCCTTTCGGACCCGCAGTGACCTTCAAGATGCATGCAAGGCGCTTCTCGATCCCCTTGTACCCCGCTTCACACCTGGAAGCAGTCGTGTGAAGATCGGATCATCGACGACTCGTTTCGACGAGGGTGGTGCGCAGATTGAGGGATTTGCACGCCCGTTATGGGGACTTGCTTCTCTACTGGGGGGTCAGGACAATTATGCGGCGGCGTCTCGGTGGCGCGATGGTTTCATACAAGGAACGGACTCTGCAAGCCCAGAATATTGGGGTGATATTGAAGACTTAGATCAGCGGATGGTCGAGATGTGTCCGATCGGATTCGCGCTGGCGGTGGCCCCGCATGTGTTCTGGGATCCGTTGACCACTGAACAAAAGGAGAATGTAGCAAACTGGTTAGCAAGCATCAATGAGCGTGAGATGCCAAACACAAATTGGTAAGTGCCCCTCCTGTTTTGCGACCTTTAGGCCGGTACGACTAATCCTTTTTGTTTCACTTAGGCTGTGGTTTCGAGTGTTTGCGAATCTAGGTCTGCGAAAGAACGGAGCTCCATACTCACTGCCTCGCATTGAAGCTGATATGGATCACTTGGATACATTCCATGTGGGTGGAGGTTGGAGCAATGATGGTCCTAAGAGCCACCACCAAATGGATTATTATTCGGGCTCATTTGCAATCCAGTTTTTGCAACTCTTGTACTCCAAACTCGCTGGGGATTTCGATCAACCGCGTGCAGAACAGTACCGGGAACGTGCTCAGCAGTTCGCCCTCGATTTCGTCTACTACTTTGACCCCGATGGACGTTCAATTCCATTTGGGCGATCCATGACATACCGTTTCGCCATGGTTGGATTCTGGGGCGCACTAGCTTTTGCAGATGTTGATCCTCCTGCACCGCTTACCTGGGGCATAGTGAAGGGCATTTTGCTACGCCATTTCCGATGGTGGGCAACACAGGAAGATATGTTTAACAACGACGGAACATTGACCCTAGGATACTCCTACGCAAACATGTACTTGACGGAGAACTACAACTCACCAGGCTCGCCTTACTGGTGCTGCCTGTCGTTTGTTCCTTTAGCTCTGCCCGAGTCACACACCTTCTGGGCCGCTGAAGAGGAGGCGTATCCGGCGTCAATCTCAGCAGTGGCAACTCTCAAATACCCCAAGCATATTGTGGTTCACCGTGGCGGACACACCTTCCTGCTCTCATCAGGGCAGGCATGCCACTATCCCGTCAAAGCAATTCAGGCCAAGTATGGGAAATTCGCTTATAGTGCCTCTTTCGGATACTCAGTACCAACTGGAGGCTATCAGCTGGAGCAGCACGCCCCCGATAGTATGCTGGCCCTTTCAGAAGATGGCGGGGACATTTGGCAGACACGTAGGGTCGTCGAGAATGCACGCATCGAATACCGGGAAGGCGCACCCGTCCTGATATCAGACTGGAAGCCCTGGTCAGACGTCGAGGTCAAGACATTCCTCATCCCGCCAGTCGATGGAAGCGAGAATTGGCACATCCGTGCCCACCGCGTCCGCACTGGGCGGGATCTTCAGAGCTCCGAAGGGGCGTTCGCGATCTACGGGTGCCAGAGCAGCAACGGGCGCATTCTTTTGCCTTTCACCGACCCCTCCAAACCGTCAGCTGAGGGAACACTGGCAGAACTGCAGCGCGCACTTACAGTTTCTTCAGCCGGAGCAGTCGGCATCGTGGGACTACAATCAGCGACGCGCATAGGTAGAGTTGTCTTGGCAGACCCGAACTCGAATCTGCTCCACGGCCGAACCCTCCTACCATCTTTGGGAGCAGACATAAAACCAGGCACACAGGTCTGGTTCGTGAGCGCTGTGTTTGCCTTGCCAGCACATGGAAACGGAGAGAACTGGCAAAATTCTTGGTCCGAGAAATGGAGTAAGCCGCCGGTCCTCCCAGGATGGTTGAAGCAGTTAGTGGAAGGTTGATGACAAGTTGAGCGTGTGTAAGCAATCCAATTTGAGCGGAGCCCTGTGACCTGATCTACTCTTGTCGTCTGTGTAGACTCTGCTCCTTTCTATTCCTTCTACGTAGCCATTCTCCAAACGCGGAATCTATCTCTTGTCATTTTAGCCCAACGAGGAGAGGCAGCTCTTCTTCCAGTGGCAATCTCAATGAGCCCATACATTTCGGTTGGCATGCTCAGATGAGCCCAGCAGGCCAAGGAAGGGCGGAAAGATTAACGAGATAAGCCATTCACATATGTCTGGGCAACAACGCCCAATCGACCCCCTCGCCGGTGTGGCTAGTCATGGCTCGGGCTCAGCATTCTGATTAAGGATCCCTCCCTCAGTGGTGGAGTCGAAAACAAACTGCACCTGAGCCCATCCTCCTCGTCATCCATTTCCCCATTTTCTATGTCAGCCTAGGCGCCTCTTGAGCGATCCCTCCAGAGAGAAATCACGGTGGATTGGTATTGGACCTCGAGGTTTCTCTCAACGCAGCACTTGGTCTCTCCGGAGCATGACTGACGGTCTTTTTCGCCTGCCAACACTGCCAAGTCAAGCGCAAAGCAGGCTAAATCCAGAGAATCTACACCAATCATGGTGTATCTGCAGCTTTCGCCCGCACTGCTTCCCCGCATGGGCCTTGGGCCAGTTTCTCGTGTCTACTTTGGGTTTCGCGTTTTCCCCGACGTTCCATTCAACCCCAGCAATTCCAGACCCTTAGTTGCTACCCCATCTCGCTCCCCATCCTCATACTGGTGAGGATCAGCTTCTGTGGGGCATCTGGGCCCGTTTCCCCGGTTGTTAATTTGTTCTCATCACGGCGTGACCTCCTTTTGCTCGCCTCCCCGGCCACACGGCTAACACTCACCCTCGCCCAGACGGGACTTGACGCGCCATGCCTTCCTTTGAGAGCTCACTGGCTCGGTCGATGTTGGCTCGATGCCAAGTTTGCCTGAACATGGGGTGTCGCCATCTGTGTTGAACATGGGATTCGTGGAATCGAGTTTCTGCGTTTTCTGGCACCGTTTCTCCGGCACCAGTCTCTCATGATGCTTCTGAATCAAAGGCCGATGTTAACGTGGTGTTGCTATCGTTGGCCCGTCGGGTATTCAGCGTAGTTCGTCTCGAGTCCTATAACTACCCGGGCCGACCCCCTACTGGGAGAAGTTTGAATTGGGCCTGATAACATATCTCACCTGCGCTGGCTGAGAGTTCAGACGCAGATTCTTGGTGTTGAGAAGCCGATACACAAGCACATAACCGATCTGCCGACGCTACTGAAGCCAGACACTTCCACTTGCCCTCTTGTTTCACTTTGTGATAACGTCTACATAGACGTCGAAGCCCACCAGCTATGTCTTTTATTCTCAAGAAGCTCGTCCACAATGAGGCGATGCGAACGGATCCCCCCGAGATCTACGGATGGAGGGTGTATGCTCTAGCATGCTCGGTAGGTCTTATTAATCGAGACCCGACCACTTTTATCCTTACTTACTGAACGCCCAGGCCTGCTTCGGAGGTATGTTGTTCGGGGTAGAGACTGGAATCATCGGCGGTGTCCTTACCATGGATACGTTCAAAGAGTGCGCGAGATATCCTCCCCTCTATACACATCTTCACTAACAGGCTTGGCCAGGAAATACGGGCTAGACACCAAGAGTGACAAGGAGCGTGCCGATCTCTCCGCCAACATTGTGTCTACTCTCCAGGCAGGCTGCTTCTTCGGTGCCTTGGCAGCTTCTTTCGTTGCCGATAAATTCGGAAGAAGGCTGGGTCTAATCACGGCCTCCTTTGTGGCCATTCTTGGTGTCATCATGCAGGTCGCAGCGAGCGGCCACCTGGAAGCGATGTATATTGGACGGTGAGTCTCCTATGTCTCGTTTCCAAACTCAAGGGCTAGCGTCCCTGACTTCAACGCAGTCTGCTCTGCGGTATCGGTGTTGGCTTTGCCTCCATGGTCAACCCGCTCTACGTCTCTGAGAACGCACCCCGAGCCATTCGCGGCGGTCTCACTGGTCTTTACCAACTCTTTATCACGATGGGAATTATGCTTGCCTTCTGGATTAACTATGGCTCCCTCCTCCACATCAATGGCACCGCGCAGTACCTTGTTCCTCTTGCTATGCAAGCTCTCCCGGCCCTCCTTCTCCTCGTTGGAATGCTCCTGTGCAACGAATCCCCTCGCTGGTTGGCCAAGCAAGACCGTTGGGAGGAAGCACGTGCAACCCTCTCTCGCGTCCGCAATCTGCCATCGACCCATCCTTACGTCGAGGAGGAATTTCAGGATATCGTCCGCCAACTTGAGTTCGAGCGCCAACTTATTGGCGGTTCCAGCTTCATTGACCTTCTCAAAGAAATGTTCTTGATTGCTGGTAACCGCAAGCGTGCCCTTATCAGCATCTTCCTCATGGTTTGCCAACAAATGACCGGCACGAATGCGATTAACTACTACGCACCGCAGATCTTCGAAAATCTGGGAATTACTGGTAGCTCTAACGGCCTTTTCGCCACTGGTGTCTATGGTATTGTCAAGGTTGTCGGTTGTGCATTTTTCCTAGTCTTTGTGGCTGATTCCCTCGGTCGTCGACGTTCTCTCCTCTGGACTTCCATTGCTCAAGGTCTTACTATGATGTACATCGGTCTCTATGTACGCATCGCACCTCCTCAAGAAGGCGAGCCTGTTATCCCCGCTGGCTACGTTGCTCTCGTCTGCATCTTCCTGTTTGCCGCGATCTTCCAGTTCGGATGGGGTCCTGTCTGCTGGATCTACGTTTCTGAGATCCCAACCACGCGCCTTCGCAGTCTGAACGTGTCTTTTGCTGCTGCCACGCAATGGCTGTTCAACTTTGTTGTTGCCCGCGCCGTGCCGAATATGTTGGCCACCGTGGGTGCCAACGGATACGGGTACGTTCCCTTCCCGACCCATATCAACCAGTTTGGCATAAGAAACTAACAACATTTTTTCTATCAGAACTTACCTTATCTTCTCCTGCTTCTGTATCAGCATGTTCTTCTTCGTCTGGTTCTTTGTCCCAGAGACCAAAGGTGCGTTGCTTTTCTTCTATATAGTTTTAATACCACCTCGTTGTTGGACAACTAGGCTAAAAAAACCCCTTCTTGATGCAGGCCTTTCCCTCGAAAAGATGGACGAGCTCTTCGGCGTTTCCCACACCAGCCCCCCTAAGGAGCACCCCGATGACACCCCCAGCACTCCCACGGAAAAATCAGAGGAGGTTCGGATCGAGAAGGCGGCTTAGAAATCCTAAGGACCTTGCGCGGATCCTTCAGGCTTCGGTTTCTAATACCTCCAAGGACTATGCTATATATATTTTGGCCTCGCTTGTTATGAGGTAGCTAGGTGTGCCCCGTTAGTTGTGACTTAATTGAATTTAATTCTGCTCAAATCAAGAGGGCACGTACGTGTAGATAAGTGGTATCTGTTTGCAAGGGACCCTGGCTGTCCGATTGAGCTTGGGGTTAGGGTTTGGGTTATGTTAGGGTAGGCTAGTGTCCCTATTGCGTTTTATGCGTTGAGAGTGGTTAGGGAGAAGATAGTAACAATAAGGACTGAGTGCAACACCCATGAGCCCTAAGGTAACGATGTATAATCGGGATTTTTGGTTCGACCCCTGTACCCGAAGCCAAGTCCTTATTTGTATCGGTACGCATACCTTTTCGTGCACAGACCCGGCTATCAACGCAAGATATGTTCTAATAGAATGAGTCGAGCCTGTGTCATATGGGAACCTAGTATTTTTGTATCTATGCTATGTTTCTAGTTCAGGCGCTTGGGCAATGGAGTAACAGCTAGTTGTCAATCAATCCTTCATCATCTGAGGGGCCGCCTGTGCTAGAGGTTAGGCTAATTGGGCAGAAGATAGAATGTAATAAGCAACTGCACGGAGAAATGAATTACTAATCTGTCATTTCTATGTAGTGCTGTTCATAATTCCTCGTCAACTCGTATCTTATCCCATGCTTCCCAACCTCTAGTTCCCGGTACCGCCATGTTCTCTCGCTGTGCATGCAAGTACTGTGCTCAATATGTCCGTTGAATGTACACCATTGGGACAAGCCACTAAATGACCCAAAACAAAACATAAAGCTACTGGGCCCTAACCCGACTCAAGTGACAAACAAACAAAAAGAAAATAAGACCAAACAATACAAGTCAGATTCGAATCAAACCAGAGCATCAAAATATCGACCCAGACCCAAGGAACAAGGAAAACAAAACTAGGCGGTGAAAAAGAAATATGCTGTCCTATAGGATGGACACTAGGTCTCCGCAGCTCAAGAAAAAAAATTTATAATCGAGGACTTGAAATCAGGAGACTCCGGTTGTGGCTATGCTAGGAAATGATATCGCTGAAATGCACGAATTGAAGGCAAAGACATGTTGGAGCGAGTGATAGAAGTGAAAGTCGATGGATAGGCCGATGTGTGAAATGAGGAGAGATTAACGGAGGCCCCTCTTGCGGAGTCCATTAGCCATCTGAGTTTGTCCCATAAGTATCTGAGATTGACTCCGGGTCATACGTTTGGAAGGCCTATCGGCGCTATCCTCGAGACTGAGACCGCCAATTCCGGGGCCGAGTTCGGAGCGTTTTGGTGAGAAGAAGGTATTATTCACGGTGCTGTTGCGTCCGTAGCGTATGTTTCTTATTGTGTTGCTTGTGACATTGGTCGCAGTTGTTTCCGTGTCAGACTCGTGGTCGTTATCGAAGTCAGAGGCATTGGCTTCCTGGCGTTTCAGGCTAGTTAGGCTGAAGCTATGGTCCTTATTGTTATTGTAAAATGAGGTGGCGTTGTCATACGATGGGAATGGGAGTTGGTATTGAGGTTGCTCTGGTTGGTGCATCATAAAGCTTGATCCGGCGGCCGTTGAGGAAAAGGAGAGCGCCGGTGGTGCGGTAGAGGATATTGGAGATGAGAAAGAGTGATATTCAGTGCGTTTGCTTGTCATTGACCTCGGTGAGCCGTCCGAACTGTTGGTATTTGGGGAGAAGGGAAGATGCGGTTGCGATAAGCTAGCATCGGTGGTGAAAGCGGCGCGGTAAAGAGTCAGTACAGCTAGGATTTCCTGAACAATCATGAAAATCAAAAGCAGTTTGCCATATCTGTCAAAGTAATGACGTTCGCGATATGATCCTGGGAGGTATCCTCCCAAATGGACGGCCGCTGCAAGTTCTGCAAAATAGACAAGAATTTCCATTCCATTCCACTGCAGAATTGGTTTCTTCAGACTCTCCAAGAGAGCAAAGCCTGCAGTAAGGCTTGCGCTTCCCAGAGAGGCAACTTCAACGTAATCACCTGGGATAGAAACGAGCTTATACTGCGAGAGGGTCCACGATAGGAGGGAGCCAAGTAGCAAACATAAGCGAACAATTTGGGATACAAGCGCTCCTCGAAGGTTTGTGAACGGTGCAGATTGAGGCCTTGGGTTTGTATGGTGAGATGATCGCCATCCGTCCTCACCGTCTTCTGGGGACTTGATTGTGAATGTTCGATCAAATAGGTTCTCAAGTCCGGTTGAAGCATGGTCGCTCACTGGGAAAAATTTAGGCGGCGCAAATGTAGCATCAGATGATCCCGTACTGCGCCTCCATGTGCTCGAGGGCTGAATAGGGCTGCGGTGGAAAGGATTGCGCTCGACAACCTGATCAATGGGCTTTTGGCGCTGTGAGGGTTGATTCCGGAGGTTCCAGGACGGGGGTTTCGGTGCAGGAGGAAGTGACCCATAGAATGGCGTGGGACCTTCGAGCACACTGGAAAACTGGTCTCTTTGGTGGATGGTTGAAGCTGGTCGAAGATCATTCTGTATAGATGGAGTCCAGTCCATATCGTCAACCTCGGGCGGAGGCGTTGGGATTGCCCGTTCTCCCTGAGCGCTTCTGGGAGTAGCTAGCTTTTCAAGAGGGAACCGCATCTTAAAATTTTGCACGCGTTCATGGGGGGTATAGAATGGCTGTTTACCATTCGTGGTAGGTTGCGGAGATGAAGCTGATTTCCGGACAGGAGTTGCGGCAGGGGTCATGTCAGACCAGTTTACCAGTGGGCGAGTATCGTAGCGGACTACGCGCCGCGATATTACGACAGACTGAAAATAAGTAAGAATTGCAGGCTCGGTAATGTTAGAGAATTAAACTTACTAGAATGGTAAAGAGGACCATGAATGAGTGGAGAGCCGGAGGTAGGGTAGGATCAAGGCCGCTAGATGAAGGATCCCTAAGCACAGCCCAGAAGGCGCAGCGAACAACCATGACTATAAGTTGAACTTTGTAGTATTCACTAAGGCCTAGAAAGCGGCCGCCTCTCCCGTCAACCTTTAATCGCAGCTTGGGGTTCCACCAGAGCGAAAGAATGCCAGCGACGAGAGCGAAACCAGCATAGAATGTCAAATCGACGGGGCAACGGCGCGGTAAACGGTAGGCCACGAGTAACTTTTGGAAATATGATGCGACGAAAGAAGGCGAGGCGATGCCATCGGCTTCCTCCAGAGCGTCATGGATGGTTAGAGCGCACGTTAAGTTCCAGGTCAGCTGGCCCGCAATGCTGGCCCAGTAACAGATGGCGCCCATAAACACAAGCAGACTTCGCCAGTTCCATTGACGCGCGCTCCGCGCAGCTTTTCCTGCCTTGCTCCGGTCCATCATCCGTCGTAGGTGGTCTGACTTCGCTTCATAGCCGGTCTGGCGGATGCGCTCCTTCACTCGAGGCTCACACTTGTCGCAAACTTGAGGGTACCGCTCCTCGAGGTTTTTTCGAAACTTGGGGTAATCTCGTTCGTAGGCGCTGTAGTTTGGATCATCCGAAGACGGAAGATATGAGGCTAAATTACTGGTAAATAGATGTTGATTCCGGGTACATTGGTCACAAAACAGCCCAGTGCTGGTCAGCCCGAAGTCAGCGGATCCGAAGCCTAGACTTGAAGGGCCGGGCGTAGGCGGGTTAGGATTCGTCTCTGCAGCAGGAGGATCTGTAATTTCTCCATTCTAGAGGGGGTTACTTTGTTAGTCGCATGGCGGAGGAGCGCGGGTTCGCAAGTGAAAGTGACGTACCTCATCGAGGTAGTTCACAGCTTCGCAATGTTTACATTGCCATTTTCGTACGGATTCTTTGTTTGATTGCGCAGAGCTTCGGCCACAGTAGAAGCAGCTTAATCGCTTTGAGAAGAGACCAGCCATGTTGGCGAGGACATTTGGTGTGAGGGGAAGAGAAGAAGAAGATGGGGTCTGGGGATTATTTCGGAGATTGGAAAAAAACAAAGTGAGGGAAAGACAACACTAGGCCACGTGAACACCAACACTTTCTTAAACACTAGCATTCACCACAACACTTGATTTCAATCTAATTTTCATATTCTGCTCATCATCTGCCCTTCAGTGGATACATATCTCGGGAGTCGACCCAGCAACATAGTCATGTCCAGTTTTCCATGATGCCTACAATTCTCTCATTCGGTCCGACTTCTCATCCCAGAAACATCCCCTAACATAACCGCGATGGCGCTCTTAGATTACTCTCTTACTAGTCTTCTCGCCTGGTTCCTCTTCTGTGGAGCGCTGGGATTTATTACAGCGATCCTAGTATGGCCATTTCTTCTCAAATGACGGTGATATCCGCTAAAACAGGAAACTACTCAGTGCCTCCTCTCCCGCGGTGTCTCCGAGAACACGTCGGTTCCAAAATGGCGCTCCCAGCGCTCCCCCGTCCATCTCCTCGTCGTGCTAGGTAGTGGCGGTCATACGGCCGAGATGTTCTCCATGCTTCGACGCATCAAGCTCGACCCGGCGAAATATACCTACCGCACGTATGTTGTGAGCTCCGGAGACAACTTTAGCGCCACAAAGGCATCTGAATTCGAGTCCACCCTCATCGGCTGCGGCGCAGAATCACAATCCTATAATATAGTCACGGTCCCTCGCGCCCGCCGAGTCCATCAGTCCTATCTCTCAGCGCCCCTCTCAACGCTCCAATCCTTCTATTCCTGTCTCCTAGTCCTTCGCGGGCTTCATCCAGACCAGCAAGTCCGACCAGCAGTTCTCCTCCCCTCGCCTTACCCAGACATCATCCTCACCAATGGCCCCGCGACAGCCGTCTGTGTTATACTAGCCGCTAGACTCCTGCGCCTGTACCATTTGTGCTTAGGGCTCTTGTTCCCTCGGAGAATGCACCCCCACCCGAGGTCTATGGCCGGCGTAGCATTGGACGGAATGACTCCGCTTTCGGGGGAGTTCCGACTCCGTACTATCTTTGTGGAGTCTTGGGCGAGGGTCACAACGTTGAGTCTATCAGGGAAGATACTGTTGCCGTTCGCCGATCGGTTCCTGGTTCAGTGGCCCGCGTTGGGGGGAAAGAAGGCATGGTTGGGGGCAAAGAAGGCTGAATACGTAGGGTTTCTTGTGGATTGATGCTCTACTGGGGCAAAACATGGTACAAGTTCAGTCTACAGTCGAAGAAGGATGTTGAGTTCAGCAAAGGTAGTGAATAATACATCGTCGTCCTACATAACTACTAATCAGTACAGCGTACTCCGTAATGGAACTTCTCCGCAGCCGAGGTTTACCCCAAGCGTCCGTAACCCACGCCCCTCATTATCTATCGTCTGAGAGCCTGCGGCCACCGACGTCGGGAGTTCCGCTGAGCGTGAGAATGCGGCCGCTCCGATACATGCTTAGTAGTATATCTTGACCAGTTGCCATCATTCATCAGCTCATTAAGCCCATTGGTAAACATTATGTCGTCGTCCATGTAGCAGCTTACATGTTCTTGCTCCAACACAGCTCCAATCAGACTACTGTTTCTTACTCACTACTACCCCGCCCTCCCCTCGAAGTTCAAGAGCAGCATCCGTTTCGCAGAGATTAAGTGAGGTTGACAGTCTATTTTACTACACCGCATCATGCCATACTCGCTGCAGCACCGCAATGTCCTCGTCACCGCAGGCTCCAGGTAAATCAAACCCAACACAACAATTCATCTGGATTAGTGTATACTCAAGACGCAAATGGCTAATGGTCTCATATCTGACTGAATTCCAGGGGTCTAGGAGCTCTTGTTGCCAAGAAATTCGCATCCGAGGGCTGCAATGTCGCGATTAATTACTTCTCCAGCAGAGAGGCTGCGGAGCATATAGCATCCGACATCCAAGCGCAGTACAATGTCAAAACGATCACAATCCAGGGTGTATGTCTCTTATATGAATGTATCCCGTGAGCTCAATAGCTGATATAATTCTTGTTTGTCACAGGATGCGAGCATAAAAAGCGATTGCGAGGACATGGTTCAGATAACGATCAAAGAGTTTGGCGGGCTTGATGTTCTCGTTTCGAATGCTGTGAGTTGATCCTCAGGGGGACTGCGGGATTGCGAACTAAGGCGCGGAAAGGGCTGGACCAAGATTACCGTCTTCAATGACCTGGATGCCATGGATGATGAGGACTGGGATAAGGTATGCACCACGTTGTCAGATATCAATGTATTGGCGTGTGCTGAGTGGCGTTGTAGTGCTGGACTGCCAATGTAAAGGGGCATCTGTGGCTCTTCAAGGCGGCACTGCCAACGTTCAAAGCCAACCCTGACGGTGGTGTATTCCTCCTCACCTCGTCTGCTGCAGTGAGTATCCTGCCCAGGGGGAGGGGGTAGACATGCTGACCAATTGGCTTAGGCTGTTTCGTCTACGGGAAGTAGTTTGCCATATTCGGTCACAAAGGCAGCAGGTACGTACTGTTGGAATAAGACGCATGTATCCATAACTAACAAAAGGCAGGCTTGCACTTAATCAAGTGCCTGGCACAGACCCAGGGAAATAAGGTCCGCGTAAATGCGGTGTTGCCAGGTCTTCTGCTCACAGAATGGGTATGTCCCAAGGTTCCTGCGTGGTTTAAACGAGAGGACAAAGCTAAGACGGGCGCAGGGTTTGCGGTTTCCCAAAGAGAAGATTGAGCTTTATAAGTCTAGAGCTCCCCTTAACACCGTGGTAGGAGGCCCTAAAGGTTCTGTCATAGGTTTATGCTGACCATTTTCGTCCACGGCCAGCCCGAGGTGGAGGACACGGCCGATGCATACATCACATTAGCCAAAAACTCATCGATGACTGGACAAGCCTTCCAAGTTGGTGAGCACCGCATGGCCATTTTTTGTTGATCGCAGCTAATTCTGCAGATTCGGGCTTTGCGATGAACTTTTAGACCCTAGCTGTTACGGTTGGTCGAACATAATAGGCCCGGGGACGCCAGGGACAGGTTGATGTTGATATCACGGCGTTATCCGTAGGTAGAAATACATTGATCTCTCCTTCTATTAGTCTTCAGCAGAGAGGATTGTGGAAGGGAGCAAATGAAGCATCGTGCGATGAGAAAGTGCGACTGCCGATCATACGAGCCTTGAAAGCGGCTCGGAGAGCAGGCAAATTCTGCTGCGCTTCTACTTTCATCTGATTGACCTTAATCAGTTTGCCGTCTCGGGCGTAAACATATACCCCCTTTCCTGAATCAGGTCTGACTGTATGCTCCTCGTCTATGAACGGCAGCCCGGGAACCAGGGCAAAAGCTTCGCTTCCTTTGAGCGGTTTCACCTCCTCAAATTCGGTGAATATGACTCTTTTCTGCTGGAAGATTGGGAGGGGTCCAGATGTGTCGCTGATGACCAGGGACTTGCTCCAGAGGGGTCCTAGAACTCGTTGTCGTCGGCTAATGTCCGTATAAGTCCAGTTCGCCCAATCAATGTGCCTATCTTCCGTTTTTATCTTCGCAGCGTGTGTAAGACCTTGTTTCCCATCAGGCGAATACCAGCCAGCATGCTCAACCGGCGGGACAAATGACCCCTTTCGAATGCTCTCTACCAGCAACTCCGCGCCTTTCGGGGAAACGAGATCCAATAGCTGTGGAACAGTACATGAATCGGGATTTGGTATCTGAAATCCTGGAGGAGGGGTTTGCGCAACGATTGTTCCGTGATCAAAATCTTGAAGATGTAGTGTCTGAAGGGTGACGCCGGTGGTGGTTTTCCCGGCTAGAAGTGTATAATGAAGCGGCGCAGGGCCACGAAAGCTGGAAGATCCATAAGTGAGCTAAAAAGAGTCAAACCCCAGCTCATGTATAGACTTACTCTGGAAGTATTGAGGGATGAACGTTGAGACCACCGTATTTGGCGCCATTGAGGATTCGCGGAGGCACAAATAGACCAAATGAGACGGCCACTATGAGATTGATGGGACCGCCGGGGAAAACTGGGGGCTAGACGAGTTCAGAGATGAATGATCAGGCCGATAGAGGGTATCTACCTTCCAGCCTGTAAATGTGTCGATTTCATGTATGGGTAGCGACAATTCCGTTGCGACTGCTTTGATTGGCACTGTTGAAGGACAGAATCAGACACGCGCCCTTGTACAGTCAGTCCTTCATGCACTAATCACCTTCGCGTATTTGCTTCAACCCTCTTCCCACCTTTTTACCGGGTCTGCAGACGACGTCGATAGATGCGATTCGATCAGGGCGCTTCACATGCTCAGCGTGGAGAGCCCTCAGCGAAGCTATGCTTAGCTGGTCAGACCCGCAGAAGAGTATTCGGAGAGGATCGTAGGCCTTTGTGGATAGGGATCGGGATGCTAAAGAAGGAAACAAACGAGCGGGTCGCCAGGAGCAAAGGAGCCCGGGGCCCCTTGTGAGGAACATCGCGTCGACGTCTACTCAGAAAAAAAAAGTCTCCCTGGGCACGTTGCAAAGCTTCCGAAAGCTCCCCGGGTGGACAATCTAACCCGCCACGTGATGTCACTGCGATCCCTCATGCCGAATCGCGGGGATGAACGTCAACCTAGACAACAGCTTAGCAGCGAAACAGTGAGCTGGACTCACCATACTACGATGCCATGCCGGAGGGCGACGCTTCTTTGGTGATTCCCGCGCAGCTCTCCTTTCTCGCCATCTACAATCCGCAACTCGGAACCACGGACGAAACGATCAGAGAGCAGGTGGTCTTCTACACATCAAGACCCGACCTTTTACGAAGCCAGGATAGCTCGGCTGCTACAAATGAGGATCGAGACGATAATGGTAATTGGAATGAGAGGTTGCGCCAGATAGGCCTGGCGCAGGGCATGGTGAGCTTCGCCAGGTGGGATTCGCGTGACCTCGCAATCTGCCCAGTCGGACACTAAAGTCATATAGGAACTTCTCAGAAGGAAAGGCCGTCGACTACATAGAGACCGAGAAGTCGCAAATTGTTTTAAATGAATTAGAGAAGGATTGGTGGATTCTAGCAGTACGCAACCCGCACCTTTAAACACCTATCCCGTCTGGCTGCTGAGAGATCTACAGTCTGTCGACCTGACCCGACTTCCAACTGGCTCCAGCAATGGCTCCTCCTCCCAAAAAGATACCACGGAACCTTCCTTCAACTACTCTTCCAGGGAGTTGACTCCTCCGCAGCTGATCATCCAGCAGCTCCGGCGAGCGCATTCCATATTTTTACTTCATCATGCTTCCAGTCTCGATACCCTCTACAAAAGTGCTGGCAGGCCCACGTTCTGTACCTTTCTCGAGAATTTCTGGCTTCGGTTTGCGTGGAACTGGGATGTTCTCCTTTTTGGAAACCCCGCTGTCGAAATGTTCAATGGAGTGAAGCTCTCTGCGGGAGGAGAGCTGGGGGTTGGGGTAGGTGAAGAGGAGTGGGGCTCCGGAGAAAGAGAGGTGCTTGAAGACTTTGTCTCAAGAACAGAAGGCCTTGTGGACTTGGTTGTATCTCGATTTGGTGACCCGTATGGATCTATTGAAGATACTCAAATCATGAACAAACCGGAAGACGCGGCCGACGAGCGATGGCTTGGCTCCGATGCTTATCCACGACATTCAGATGGAGTCGTATTTTCTGGTGTGGGAGCAATCGCAAGGAAATCTCTTGTTACTATATCCCAATGGACAGAGTGGATATACAAGTATGGTGCGGATGCGTATGGTGTTGGGGAGGACCCAACATCTCTACGTCGCCGGAAACGAAGGAAGCGACAGCGGGGTACCATCACAGGGAAGGCTAACAAAGGACGATCCGCTCCTCTTGATGCCTCTCAAGGTGTTACCCCTGAGCGCCCATTCTCTCCGGGTATCCCACGGCCGCTTGTTACGGGGACACAGTCACCCCCGCCGCCTTCGAGTGACCCTGAGGGAAAGGCCAGGGCGCAAGCTAACGATGAGAGCTCCCAAGGCCTAGGTGATCGGGCAAGTGAATGGATGACTACAGGGACAGAAACATTCGTGAAGTATCTCACTCTCGGCTACGGCTCGTCCTGGCTCTCGTCTGGCTCGTCCACCCCATGTCCTCAAACTGAGTTGTCCAAGGAAGAGGACCACTCAAACCCAGCGGGCAACAATGTCTTAAGGCCAATCGATCAACCACGCTATAGCAACCGTGGCAGGTACATTATTGGCTTACAAGATAGGAAGACTAGCCCGGACATTATTTTGGAAGAAACAGACCCAGCAGATTCCACCAGTTTCAACGAAAAGATAGCCATACGGACGATACATGTCTATTTAGCAAAATCTCAGGAGAAACTGACAGGTAAGCTCATGTTCGACGGAAACAAGCCTTCACATCGTTGATTGTCATGGGCTTCTAGACTCGGTGCAGCTCCAGGTCGTGGTATACGTGGTGAGTCTCCATATTCCTACCAGGCATCAATGTAGCTAACAACAACAGCACCAACCATTCATATATACCTTCCTCTTCGACACTTCAACGCCCGACCTTTTAGACTCCTCCCTCTACCACCGCATCCACCACCAACTCGGGCCCCTCCAGAGGCCTTTAAGCACTTCCACCTCCCCATCAACAGCAGAATCACGCATTTCACAAACCCCAGATTCCATCTCCAAACTGCAACAGCAAAGCCAGCCCATCTACGACCTTGTATACGACCCGCACAACCTCACCATCCGCTCTTCAATCCCCAACATTCCAGATCTAATTTCCCAAATTCAACCCCAGCGCCTAGTAGACTCTCCGCCAATCTCCCGCGTCGAAGCAATAAGCATACACCAGCGCCTCCTAACAACCTACATAGAAACCCGCTCCCGCCCGCTCGAGCTCGAGCGAACCTGCAAAACCAGCCGTGGGTGGTGGATCGTCTGGGTACGGGTCTCATCTCCGTCTACCCAACCTAATCCCGATATGCGCAATGGAGACTCCGACACCAACGAGAGCCACCAGGAAGCCTTTATAATCCGGCAAGCAAGCGACCACGCCGCTTCGTCTTCAGGTCACGCCCGCAATACCAGCAGTATCGGCGGAGGCAGCGGCGCGCGGTTCTTTAGGGATCTCGGCGGGGCATCGTCACCATCGCTGCAGAGTTCGCGGATGGATATGGGACCGGGAAAACTAGTTGAGGGTTTAGGCCTTGATGCGCGAAGGTATATTGAGAGTTTACTTAGCTTGAATAGATAGATGGGGTTTCATTTGAGATATATGGGATGCCCGCATATGTATGATTGCGTATACCTTATGTATGTTATTTATTTATCCTTACCTCAAACGGACTAGAGTCGCCTACTAATTTTGCACCGGTGTAACACCACATGTGGGTACAAGTTCTGCATGAACGATACCAAGAACAAGTGGTCGATTATTATACCTAGTATGTTGCGCTCTCCTTGGTATCCTTAATGAATTCTGGGGTTGTCACGTGGGGTTTGGCGCAAAGAGAATCAAAACTGACTGGAGCATTAAACAGCTCAAGAACAGAAGACAAATTCCATGCATTCTCTTTAACCAAAAGAAAGAAACAACGAAAAACGGGAATTAGACTTCGCCAGAGAACCGAACGGGAGAGGAATCCTTTATCAGAACACGAAATTCCAACTTGCTTGATCAACTCCCTTTAGGCTTGTTCGCTGGGAGTGGATGTGAGGAGACGCCATCCCAGTTTCCCAATGCCGGTCTACACTTCCGTGACGGAAAACGTAGACCAAACCCTCTGTCAGGAGACCTCTCGCCATACAGAATCGAGCTTCCCCAAGAGTGCTATGGAGAACGGGTGAAGAGAAAATGAAAAGCCCACAAGGTTATGACAACGCCTCCCTAGAAAACTCTGCAAAACAAGAAAGTCGACCAACAGCATAGCCAGATAATCCCATGATGCTCATGCGCCTATGACGGGATATTAACCACGTAACCACGCTCGCATCGGGTGGATACTGGCACACTCACGCAAGCACCAACGGAAATCCTCGCCCCTTGTAAGATAAGAAAACATGAACAGTCAAATATTCGAGACGCTTATCCGTTCGTATAATCTCCGCATGAAAAAGACCTGCTGCGAAGATAAGGGGGAATAGACTAGTTTACAGAATGCTGCACTTCTTCTTGCTCTTGTGGGTCTTGGTCAGGAGAGCAGCACGGGTGGCAGCCTCGAAGACCTCGCGGACACCCTCGTTGGTTCGTGCAGAGCACTCGAGGTACTTGTAGGCACCGATCTTCTTGCGGACTTCCTCACCCTAAGAGCAAGTCAGCTATCAAGTTCGTATAAGCGCTCGGGTATAATATCATACCTGCTCAGGAGCAACGGGCTTTTGCGAGGTCTTGTGGAGCTCCTCGATGGTCTTGGGGTCATGGCGAAGATCCTTCTTGCATCCGACGAGGATAATGGGGAGACCTTGGCAGAAGTGCAGGACTTCAGAAATCCACTATGTGTCAAATTAGCTATATGTTGACGAAAGGACATGTTCAAGAGAGCCTTACCTTCTCCTGGACGTTGTCGAGGGAGTCCGGTGAGTCGACAGCGAAGCAGATCAGGATGACATGAGAGTCGGGGTAGGAGAGAGGGCGGAGACGGTCGTAATCTTCCTGACCAGCCGTATCCCAAAGAGCAAGCTCAACGTGCTTGCCATCGACCTCAACATCGGCAACGTAGTTCTCGAAGACGGTGGGAACATAGACCTAAGCAAGCGTTGATGTTAGATCAGGAACGGATCACGCAAGTCAAGAGCCGAATTCGATGGGTGTCGATGAGGACGGGTGACGACGGGAGCTAACCTCAGGGAAAGTGCCCTTAGAGAACACACTGCAAGGAGAGGCAAGGTTAGTTCATACGACGCTCAAGCTTTGCTCTGAGAGAGCGATGGAGGAGCACTTACATCAACAGACAGGTCTTACCGCAGGCACCATCGCCAACGATGACAAGCTTGCGGCGGATCTCGGCCATCTTGAAACGAATAAAATTAGCGGACTGGAAGAGGCAAAAATGAATCGACTTCTAATCGGTGATTATGACAATAGAGTTGGAATCAAAAAAGAGGTGATGAGGCTCCTGCGTGGTGGATGGATGAGTGGGTGGTGGATGATTGTTGACGGTTGAGAAAGGGACAAGTCAGACGTCCCAGGGAAAAGGGTTAAAACGTACGGTGCAAAAAGCAGGCGCAACGGCGCGGGTTAAAGTAGGGAGTGGGTTGAGAAAGGATTGAGTGAAGGAAGATGGAAGTAATCTGGGAAATCGATCAAAGAAAAGTCCCAGGGGAACGAGGATGACGAGGACAGAGGATGCTTGATAAATGGGAGAGTGAGTGAGGAGGAGGAGTGGACACTGGGACGAGGCGGTTAGTGGTGTCCCTAAGCAGCGCTGGGTAAGGTGTGGAAGGACAACCACAGTTTATCGGCACTCAATTTGTTTGGCCCCTTATCGAGTTTAGCAGCTCTTTCAAGGTTGACTAAGTAACCTGGGAAAAAGAAAGAAAATTATTATTACTTAAATATTGTCTTTCTGGACTCTAAAACGGCTCAATTACCGTCATGAAGAAAGTGGCGCAGCATCTATGTGGCTGTGTCATTTCCAAGATGATGAAGTCTTCCCCAGCAACCGATTTGCTGCAGGATCTTGGTTACAAGCAGAAGCGGGATGGAAGTAAACCTCGTCGCTCATCCATTATGACAGTTTCCCTCCCCTGAACGAGTTGGCCCAGCATTCTGTTCCCCTTTTTCTGTTGCCTGGTGCCTAAGCGACAAGCCACTGTGGCTGCGAAGCAAAGGTCATTACGGAACCAAACCCACTGCAGTATTCAACTTGGCAAGGCTCTCTGTCAAATAAAACAGCTCAGGTTTCAGATATGCGCACGGTACTCTCCTCCATCTCTCTCGAAGCTATAGCTTCCCCAGATATCTAAGGCTGGTAGACCGGTTGGGAATGGTTCGGCCCTCATCCAGAAAGAGAGGGTTTGAGCTTTGAGACTGGTCACTTGAGCTTTCTTCCCAGCTCAGGCGGACGAGCTTCTTGATAGGCGCAGCCCGGATAATCACCCAGGCTTTATCGGGCAATTTTCTTTTCCTACGACTCAACACCCGAACAATGCATGTTTATCTCACCTCCAATAGTTAACTACATCTTCAGGTTAATTCTTAGCTAAGCCTTCCTCTTCTGAATTCTGCTAAAGGCAGGAGTCTTAAGATCTCAATGCGCCCAATGGGTGCCCTTGAGGCAGCTTCCTGAAACCTCTCGCTCATGTTTCCATATAGCCCATAGGCTGCGTCGTGCCTCATGGCTTGAACTTACTGGCCCCGCAGACTGTGCTGTCGGGCTGGTGGCCAATTATCCATATAGAACCTCACCGAAGCGGTTCTCTTGATGATAGATGCCCTCAGCAGACTTATGGGGTGAAGTTGAATTTGCATCTATCGGCCCTGCAAAGGACACAGGCGATTAAAGGAGCATTACCCTTTTCCGCGAGGTTGTCCCTTGCCCTTGGACGTTCTTCTGATTCCGGGTCATACAGTACTTAAGAGATACATCTTTCTCCGCCTCTTGGAAATAATACGTGGCGGTGCAAGGAGTCGTACGCCGTAGTATACCCCTATCTGTCATGGACAAAATAACATACCTTTAGTGCTCCGTAGCGCAGTAGAAACTGGAGCCTGGAACTGCAAATATAGTAACATACTAACTAAGAGCCCATTGTTCTGCACTATCAGACAGAAGTACTCCGTACCTCTATGAGGCTTTTGCAAACGTCACCCTTTGACCGACTTTCTCTTCCTTTCCTTTCCTTTCAGACAATGAGACCCAGCTCCAGCTCAGCTTCAGGCATTCCATGGCCGAACACGTGTTTCCGATAAACAGTCATTTCTATACGAGTGCTTGCTGCAAGGCTGTAAGGCTCCCAGGGCGGAATTCTCAGACTCAGCCTGGAGTGCAAGAGCCAGCAAAAGAGCTGACGCGATATCTGGTGCCATTTGACTGAACTGCCTCTTCCGTTATGGTGGATCCCCTGCACGGATCTCTTGGATGTAGATACATAGGGAGGGAGAGGGTGCACCGAGCTCCTGCTGGAGGAGCTGCAAATTTTACCTTGCTATGGCATCAACGTCCCATGAAGCTGCTCCCGGGCTTGACGACGGTTGAGCTTCCTGCTTTGCAGCTAGTCCAAGCTTCGTTCTCTTGTCCCCCAAGAGCTCGGAGCGCAATCGAGGGACCCCCAGAATATTAGGAATGAATCTGTTCACACCTAGAGAGCGCACTCAGTAGGACGTTTTATCCTTGAAATAGTCGTAAAATAAGCGAGCTGAATCGTAGTTGTTGACGCTTCGTTCTGGTCCCAAACTCCGCGCGCCGCGCATGCACGTGACCTCCAAATCCGCAATTTTCCCTCCCGAGTGTCCGCAAAACCACCAGTATCAACCCACCAGGAGACCCAACCAGACACACGCCATTGCCGGGCTCGGTCAGCTCCACGATGCAGAAAATCATCCGCCGGACCGCTCTCGCCCGCAATCAAGCCCAGCGAAACTCGATTCGCGCAGCCAAGCAGGCCCAACGCGAAGAGCTCAAGGATAGCCTGCGCCAGCGGTTCGCCTATAACCGAATTGAGCTCGACAATGTCCGCGCGGAACGATTACGGCGCCGCGAGGATTGGATGCGGGGACCGCTTGCACCACAGCGGGATGCAGGTCTTACAGGGCAGAGCTTTGGGGCGTTGAATCCCTATGCGATGAGGCCGCCGGCTATCCCGAAGCATTTGCGGAGAAAGTTTATTAACCTTGCTGCTGGCGACCGAGTTTGCATTATGAAGGGGCGAGATAAAGGGCAGATCAATGAGGTTGTTCGGGTTGATCCTGAAAACGAGACTGTTACCGTCAAGGATCTCAATATGGTATGCTTCTCCTTTCACATCGACACATTTCTTGACGCTAATGCTATGTCATTTCAGGCCGATGTTCACTTCCCTGAATGGCTCAGTGAGCAATACGGCAACAAGACACCTTTCCAATCCATTCCTATCCCCATCCCTCTTGACGACGTTCGCCTCGTCGTCGCCCTCGACGACCCAGTAACAGGCCAAACCCGCGACGTCTTAGTGGAGCACATAAGGGCCGGTGGACCCTTCCTCGAGCGTGAACACGGCGTTGACATCCCCAAACACACCCGCTACATCGCCGGCGAGAATATCGAAATCCCATGGCCGCGACCAGACCCAGCAAATCTGAAAGACGAGGTCTGGGACACGCTCCGCATGGAAGTTGAGACGCCGACCTGGGTCCCCTCCTTGAGCGACGCACCCTTTCCCTCTAGCGTCCTCGATGAGCTGCGAAACAAATACTCCAAGTACCGTACACGGCACGATCCTGAATACGTGGTGAAGAAGCGCTTGGAGGACTTGAAGAAAGACTATATTCGAGAAAGCCACATGACTCCGAGGGAGAAGCTTGAGGCTGATCGGCTTGAGAGAGAGAGAATCGCACATGCGAAGAAATATCCGGCAAACGGCTCGAAAAAGAAGTTTCGAGCGACGAGCCCGTTTATTGAAGAGTACATGAAGAAGCATACACCAGAGCACATCCTGAAGAAGTTGGCGGCAGGTCATTCTTCTTGATGCGGCACTCTTTTTCCTCCCCCCTGATTTTTTTTCCCTTGCGTGTTCCTTCTATTTACTTCCCTCAGTGTATCATTTCTCACTACTTACTACTGTATCATAGAATATGAATGTATAAGATGAAAACTCTGGGTTATATACTCTAACATCACAAGACAACGAACACCTTACCGAACATGCTCAACAACAGCCTTCTCCCCCAAAGCCTCAATATCCTTTGGTCCATCACCATCCCCGTCCCCATCACTCCCCCGCCTCAAGCCAATATCGCTCTCGGCAACTTTATCCACCGTATTTCGATACGATGGCGTAAAGTTCACCGCAACCGCATAGGTCCATGCAACAACCATGAACATGGTCGGAATGATAAATGCGAACCCGGTATCATTGCGCTGGTCAGCTACATGCGCGAGAATAGGCGGGACGACAGCGCCGCCGCTGACGCCGCCGACGATGAATCCGGAGCCGCGTTTGTAGTGCCGACCGAGGCCGCGGATGCCGAGGGCGACGATTGTGGGGAAGCAGACGGATTCGAAGAATAGGGTTAGGAACAGCATTGCTAGGATGTGGCGGTTAGCTGGGTTTGGGATGAGAGAGGGAAAATCTTCATGTTAGGTACCTATCCCGGATTGGTTGTGCTGTGTGGTCGAGGCCGCGCAGAAGGCGACTACGCCTGAGAGGTAGGCGAGGAAGACCCAGCGTGGTCTGATATATCTCATTAGAAAAGCTCCTAGAAAACGGCCGACGGTGAAGGCTGCTTGGGCACCGGCGAGGTATTTGGATGCTGTCGAGTTTTCCGTGCCAGGCCAGGTCTCGGTAGCGTAGTTTATGAAGTACGATGCAATCGCGACTGCGCTACGTCAGCGGTTAATGAGAGCCTAGCTTTGAAGAAAGGTTTACCTTGAGCACCAGTGTAGGTAAATTGCGCCAGTGTGGCGTGGAACAGCTTATAATGCTTCCAAAACGGTTTCTCTTGTTCGTCAACATGGGTGGAAGCAACTTGGAATGCCATGTCTTCGTCTGTAACTTCAGGTATCGTTGAGAAGAAGAATACAACGGCGAGACAAAACACAAAGATACCGATGGCAAGGTATACCCATTGAACGCGCTTGAGCGAGCTAACATCGTCCTCAGTGTCAGTGAAGAAGACGTACGAAGCTAGGGCAGGTGCGACAACGGTTCCAATCCCGTTGAAAGCTTGAGCCAAGTTGATTCGGACCTCAGCGTATTTCGGTGGACCGCAGACTGAATAGCTGCTTAGCAACAATTTCAATAGATTGGAGTATACGGGTTCTTACCAGTGAGATATGGATTGGCCGCTGTTTCAAGAGACCCCAAGCCTGAGCCAATGACAAATGTAGCAGCACAGAACCCCCCGAACGAGCGGTTCAAACCAGCAGGCCACATACATAGTGCGCCTATACCGTAAAGGACGAGTCCGAAGATGAACACGGTTTTATATCCATAGTGCCGGAGCAGCCAGTTTGCGTAGCCCAAAGAGGCAAGTGGGTAGGCGCTGTTGTCCTCTATATTAGCAATGCATTCTCCTGGATCGCGTAGAGCAAAAAGGAGGATAGTAGGCACCCAAAGTATGCAGCCTGAAGTCCAGATGAACGAGTTCTTGTAATATGGAGGGTGATTTGGAAATGTTTATTCAGAGTATCAAGCAAGCCATACGCAAAGCCCTAGGTAGAGGGTATCAGCAATCCGTGCTTGATATGTGCTAGTCATTCGCCTGCATACCCAGAGAAAGAAAAGAATCGTCACTAGTGCAAGAGGCCATAGACTCTGCCGTAAAGTAAGATTCGCCGCAGAGGTAGTCTTACTATTGTCGACCTTCAACCCCGATCGGGTTTTGAAAAAGTTACCAATGCCCATTGTCGGCACGAGGGAGCACAGGGTAGGCTCTCAAAAAACAGCTACACAGTCCGAATTCCAAACACCAAAATTTGGAGAGGGAGCAAACTCACGGGGTAAAATGGCAGCCAGTCCGGGGTCCTTATGTACTAGCTGTGGATTTACTCTGTGCAACGTCACGAGAGCAAATCAAGATGGTTTGCCAGCGCGCTCCGTGCGACGGTGTGTCTATCGTTGTCATTTAACCCATGCCAATGCTGCAACACACCATTCTCCTCACTTTCCCGCCCTAGAATTGCTCTTCACGGTGATCTGGGGAAGATTGGGGACGGTAAGTGGTGGAATTGAAACCACATAGATTTGTTCCCCAGACTGCGTCCAATCTAATTCTGGGGAAGATCGCCGGCTAAAGGCGAGGAATATTGCACGATCACACCCTGGCTGATCCAAGTATGGGATGACTCGGCTTTACTGCCTGAAAAGTCCCAGTTGGAACATTCCCTGCAATGCTCAAAATATCCGATAAGCCGAGAACATAGAGAGGCGTGAAGTGGCTGGAAACAAACATTTTAAGATTTACCTCGCTCTTATCCAGGGCTCCATGTTGTCTTCCGAGGAACTCGTCTTCCCCGCATTCCAAGCGGCGTCAAAGCTGAAGAGAATAAGGAGTTCGTGCTGTCGGAAAATGAAGTCCAATGGCTGCTCTCGCGTAGTGCGAGGATCCCTGTTTATCGGGTATTTTCCTTTTTAGGATCAGCAAGAGCAGAATGGGGCTGAGTGGAAAGAGGGCATGAAAAGAGTTCAAGTACACAGGCGACAATAGGTCTGCCACCCAAAGGTATTTCTCACGCAAATCACCCGAGGTGATGGGAATACCCTTGAGAAGTGGAAGATTTTTTCTAAGTTCGTCGCACAGATTCGAGATACAGAATCTCCTTATATTCGTCTACCATGATACATGCATGCGTAACGTGTCCAAAAAGTAAGGAATGACCGACAATTCGAGGGCCAATGTCTATATCTATCACAGAGACGCCCGTCGACACTTAAAATCATCACCTCATCAGCTGCCATCTATGCTTTCTTAGGCTTCGAAGCTGCTCCATTCGATTGCTCGACAGGATCAGCGACAGTAATGTTATACAGGCGACGCTCTACCACCTTCAGGATCTCATCAATGGCACTACCATCAATAGTTAGTCTACTAAGTACGCACGAGATGAAGTAGGAAGTGGGCGGAAGAACGCTTACATAACAGGAGCACTGATGGCCAAGACCGCTTTCCATTCAATCCAGTTCAATGGAAGAATGGCGAATAGCCCTTGCAGGAAGGGGATATATAGGATTGCGAAGTGGAGTGCCATTGAAAGGATAATGGCGTAAACGAGCATCATGTTGTTCCAGATACCAAACGTGAAAAGTGATTCGCTGGATGAGAGGGCATTCATTGCGTTGAACATCTCAATCACGACGAGGATCGATAGCGAAACTGTCGAAGCAGAGCGTGACATCTCATTTGAAAACATTTCGCAGCCAATTTCAGGGAACTCAGCAGAGCATTTGTGGAAGTGAGACTAGAGCAGTGTCAGCAGAGCAAGAAACGGATAGGCTAGATTCAAATTTACCAGTTGCCAGAATGAGATTTGAGGGCCCTCTGGGTTGTAAAGGAACCACCAAACGTAACCAAACACAGTCGCCGCGCCGACATAAGTGCCAATAACCAAGTATCTGAAAAGAAGCCAGCCGCCGACAAGGGGTTCATCGCGCTTCCTCGGGCGTCGGCGCATCACATCATGGTCAGGTGGGTTGAAGGAGAGAGCGGTGGCCGGCAAACCATCGGTGACCAGGTTGACCCACAGAAGTTGCACAGGAACCAGGGCTTCAGGCATACCAAAGGCGGCAGTCAAGAAAATCGATACAACCTCTCCAATGTTGGATGAAATAAGGTACCGGATAAATTGTTGAGTGTTGCTGTAGATCGACCGTCCTTCTTCAACGGCAACAGTGATAGTAGCAAAATTGTCATCTGCAAGGACCATATCGGCAGCAAGCTTAGCAACATCAGTACCTGTGCCCATGGCAACACCAATGTCGGACTTCTTCAAAGCAGGTGCATCATTGACACCATCACCGGTCATCGCAACGACATGACCAAGGGATTGGAGGAGATCAACGAGTTTGGACTTGTGTGAAGGCTCAGTGCGCGAGAATAGGGATGCCGTCTTGACAGCCTCCAGCTGCTCACTGTGGGAAAGGCTATCAAACTCCCTCCCTGTGAAACTCTTGCCCCGAACATTTTCCTCCTTCCCAAAGACGCCAATTTGACGACAAATCGACTCTGCGGTATTCTTGCTGTCACCAGTGATAACAATAACACGAATGCCAGCCTCGCGACACTTCTTGATCGAGTCGGCGACTTCGACGCGAGGGGGATCAAGCATTGCAACAAGGCCAATCAGAGTCATGTTCTGTTCAAGCTGCGCATATTCTTCAGATGTTTTCGCATTCTTGACAAGGGGGTTGAAGGCCACATCATCCACAGTCGCCAAAGCAATAACACGGAGACCGCGGTTTCCGTATTCGACTATCTCAGTAGAAAGGAGATCATAGTGAGAGTTAGTAAGGGGCACACGGGAACCATTCGCTCCAAGAACGGCATGGGAGCAGCGTTCAAGGATTGACTCGGGGGCACCTTTGACAAGAAGTCGCTGGTGCTTGTCAGTGCCTACCAGAACCGACATGCTCTTTCGGTCACGCGAGAACTCGTATGTCGCCTTCAAGGGAAGGCGAGCCTCGTAGTGGCCACTCGAAAGGTGAAGCTTTTGCGAGGCAGGCAGGTTGAGAAGTTGGTTGTTGATGGCAACATCATCAGTGCCGATCTTCTCAACGAGAACGCGCAAGGCTCCTTCAGTAGGCTCACCAATACACGAGAAACTGCGTGTCTTTTCATCAAACGCGATTTTTGCACCATTGCAAAGAGCCATGATTTCCGTCATTTGTCGAATTGTGGAAGAAGAGGCCGCCAGGTTTGTAGCAGCCTTCCCATTGGACGATAGTTTACCTTCCGGTGCGAATGTCGTGCCCTCAACATCAATGACATCCACATCGGTTCCGGATTGACTCAAATAAACGATCTTTTCCACGCTCATCTGATTGGTTGTCAGGGTTCCCGTTTTGTCAGAGCAAATCACACTGCAGCTTCCCAAAGTCTCAACGGAAGGCAGAGAGCGAACCACAGCATTCTTCTGTGCCATCTTGCGGGTGCCAAGTGCCAGACAAGTGGTGATAACCACGGCCAACCCTTCCGGAATGGCCGCGACACCAAGGGACACCGCGATCTTGAGGTAGTAAATAGCGCCCTTCGCCCAGCCACCATGAGATGGGTCATTAAAATGTTCGATATTGATGACCCAGACGAGGATACAAATTACGGTGATAACCTTAGCGAGCATGTCCCCAAAATCGTTCAATTTCTGCTTCAAGGGTGTTGGTTCTGAAATTTGAGACGTAATGCTCTCGTGAATATCGCCGATAGCCGTCGAGGGACCGGTCAAGACAACGACAGCAGTAGCATTTCCATTGACGACAGTGGTACCTGAGAACAGAATGTTGGTCTGATCTTGCTTGACGGCCTGCTTATCGTTTACCGAGCGAGTGTCTTTCGACACACTTTCGCTCTCACCAGTAAGGATAGCCTGGTCAACCCGGAAGCTGTTGCTATGGATAGAAATGAGCCTGCAGTCAGCGGGCACACGATCTCCAACCGCAACATGGACAATGTCTCCGGGTACCAAATCCTCAGCCTTGACGCGCTGAACGGTATTATCCCGGACCACCGTAGCCTCGTTCGCAGAGTATTCCTGTAACGCCGCAATTGCCTTTTCAGCACTGCTTTCCTGGGTCACTCCGACAATCGCATTGAGGATTAAAATAGTCAAAATCTACAGGCGCGCAAAGCAGGTTAGTATATCAATGTGAATAACCTCGAGTTGTCCAGGAAACGTACCACAGCGGGGTCAACAAAAGCAGTCCAATCGTCGCCCTCTTCGAAAAGAGCGAGCACAAAGGATATCGCTGCTGAGCCCAGAAGAATAAGAACGAGCTGATCTTTGAACTGTTCGAGTACAAGCTCCCATAGGGGGGTCGGGGGATCCTCCGCGAGGGCTAACAGTAACAGATAACAGATGAGTATTTTCAACTAGGTCTTCCCGCACTCCAGTGAAGGGACGCACCATTTGGACCGTATTTCTGCCTTGAACTTGAAACCTGGGCACTAGACAAGCCAGATCGCTCGGAGACGCCAAAGTGCTTCAGCACCTCCTCCGGCGATTGAAGGAAAGAACGCTCCATGGTCGACTATAGAGACCGGATAGTTGACCAGAACTGGGAGCAACACAAACCAAAGGAGCGAAGAGGGTGTGAGAAGAGAGGGGAGTTGGTCCAAAGAAATCAGGACATGAAGGCCAGGACAGGTGGCCAAACGGAGCGATACCTCAATTAGTGAGCGGAGGCCGGGAAGCTTGGAGAGACCCAGTCGGGAAAGATCTAGAAGAAATAAAACGGACCCTTGGCAAGGGAGGCAAACTTGGGGATAGTTATCTGACAAGAGAAAGGCAAAAAGAGAGCTGACTTCTTTATTCTTTATGCAGCCGCCCTCCCTTATTATCAGGGTACAGTTTAATTTAAACACCTTGAGGGCCTTCCAAAGTTTCTTGTCACCCAAAGAGGGATACGTAACTCTGCGCGCTCAAGTCTGGTCGACAAAACTTGACCTGGGACGGAGCCAGGTACTCAACGTGTTCTTTTTGACGCTGGCGGGAAACTGCCGGTACCAAAAACCGCAGGGCTGAACACTGGCAGTGTCCACGGCATACCCCAGTTCGATCCCTGATTCTCGTCTTCTGCCGCCCCGTTTTGACAAGTACTCTGCGTCGACATACGTAGATCGCAGGTTCCAATATCATGTCTTTACTTCCAAAGTATGCCAATTTTTCAACATTTCTTAAGCAATTCTTTCTGAAATATCTCCAAGCAACTTGTACTGTCCCCCGTTCGAGGCGTATTGATGGTCATGAAATTACCATGTCGTCAGAACCTGCAGATGGAAATGTTGATGCCTTGTATCTGATCCACTACGAAGCCGATCTAAAGTGGTTCACAGTCGGCTCAAGAGCCAGTCGGCGTTCTCTGATTGCAGTCCGACGATATTGTGGGCTGTGATGGGTCAAAATACGCCTGCTTAAGCGTCAAGCCCAAGCGCCAAAGCCAGCAGGGCTGAATGGTAGTGAAGAATGTTTACTGGTGTAGATAGACAGCTGGAGCGAAGCATCTCTAGTGCGAGAAGATATTGCGTGGTCAAACAACTTGCGAGGTCCTCTTTCCCTCGCCCCATGCGGTAGTAGTACGCACTTTTCCTCTGAAATAGGGAAAGAATGGAGAGAATCGAGTCTCAACAATGTCACTCGACGGAGTTGCTGTGACTTGGGGTGACTTGGGAAGCCCCCAGTAGAATGCATATCAGGTGTCATGATCATGTGACAAAAAGTGGCTTGGACTAACCCAATCCAGAAGAATCAAGTGACTTTTGAAATCTGGCTGATTGTCTTTTCTGCCTCAGGCAAGAAATTCCCCTCAAATACTAGTAGGAATGCAAACACTACAAACACAAACAACTGGGCTGCTTAGCGAGAGGTCGTCACCTCACCGTTGTTCCATCACTTCCTGGTTGCTGTGAGGATCGCATCTGCCAAAACCTCTCGTCATTGCCCCCCCAAACTTCACCTTCCTCGTGCTTCTGGCTTCTCAGTTCCCCATCCTACGTTTCTTCTACCCCAACTGTCCCATTATAATCTACCCGAGTCCCTCTTATCCCTCCCGGTCTCAATCCAAGCGTCAACTATGTCTTCTGAGGTATGTTATTCTCAGCCCAACCCCTCCATCTAATGTTATCGGTCCAGTATGAGCTGCATGATGCTGTCTCCCTTCATGTGTCTGCCTATCTCCTTCCTATTCTATCCTTCTTCACATCTGCCTTTTATTGAGTTTATGCCTCTAACTAATAGTCTTCAACTTTCTACAGCGTGAGAAGTAAGGGTCTAGACTTTCTGGGTGCCCCAGATAAGAGCCGAACTAACACCCCTCCTCCTTCTCCAGCAAGACATTCCTCGCCCGCCTCTGCGAGCAGGCCGAGCGTTACGATGGTAAGATACCCGGCGCTTTCTATGAAATAATGGATTTTTTTCTTTCGAGTACTAACGAGTAACTTTCGGGTACAGAGATGGTCACTTACATGAAGGTGAGTCGCTAACCGCCCACTGATGATCGACACGACATACCAATAAACAACCACTGACACGTCAAACAGGAAGTCGCCAACGTACGCATATCCCTCCCGCTAACGTCCACGAAAAGACCTATTCCTACGTGCTCCTGTCGCATTCCCACATACTGACGCCATCTCAGATTGGAGGCGAGCTTTCCGTTGACGAGCGTAACCTTCTATCTGTCGCCTACAAGAACGTCGTTGGTACTCGCCGTGCCTCGTGGCGTATCATCTCCTCCATCGAACAGAAGGAGGAATCCAAGGGCTCCGAACAGCACGTTACCATTATCCGTGATTACCGTCAGAAGATCGAGACCGAGCTGGAGAAGGTCTGCCAGGATGTCCTTGACGTGCTCGACCAGTCTCTCATCCCCAAGGCTGAGACTGGGGAGTCTAAGGTCTTTTACTTCAAGATGTGCGCTACTATTCCTAATCCAACGCGAGATCAAGTATTCGGTAACTGATTCAAGAATAGGAAGGGTGACTACCACCGCTACCTTGCTGAATTTGCTTCTGGCAACAAGCGCAAAGTCGCTGCCACTGCCGCCCACGAGGCTTACAAGGTTTGTTCTGCTTTGTATCTTTCAAAAATCGCCCTCTAACGTTTTTGCGCAGAACGCAACCGATGTTGCTCAAACCGAGCTCACCCCCACTCACCCCATTCGTTTGGGACTTGCCCTGAACTTCTCCGTTTTCTACTACGAGATCCTGAACTCCCCCGACCGCGCTTGCCATCTCGCCAAGCAGGCCTTCGATGATGCTATTGCGGAGCTTGACTCTCTGTCTGAAGAGAGCTACCGCGACAGCACCCTGATCATGCAGTTGCTGCGTGACAACCTTACTCTGTGGACCTCATCCGATGGCAACGAGCCCGAGAATGTATCTGCTCCCAAGGAGGACAAGCCTGAGGAGGAGGCCGTTGCTCCCGAGGAGAAGGCTGAGGAACCCAAGGCTGCTGAGTCGTAAAGGCGGTAATTGTTTATTTTCTTCTTTGTTGTATCAAAAACCGCGTTATGTGCTCGGCGTGCCGCTCCGGACGTGCGATTAACTCCCCCTTGCGATTGTTTAACGAAAGTCTGTTTTAGCTGCGTGACGGGTTTGGACCGGCACTTATTTTCCACTTATTCGGGATTATCTGGGTCGGCCGGCGGAGTTTGACATTCGGAGAGCGAAGGAAAGGGGTCGAGTGGAAGTCATCTATCTCTCTTTTATTCTCTCTTTTTATTCCCACCCCAGCAAGATACAATGTGTTAGTTCACGCTTTCTCACTTTTCGCCTTCGACCTTCACACCCTTACCCCTTTCCCTCTTGTCTTCCATACCACCACAAGCCTTTTAGGCTTAGAATATCTGAATCAAAGTAGTCGATATTATCATCGTTCGGGTGTAGGCGTCAATACACCATCTGCATTGCTTCCAGTATTTGAGTCTCCCGACTTGTCAATAGAGTCAATAGACTCGAATTGGACGTCTCTACACATGTATCGGCCAGGATCGCAGGATCACACCAATATGCTACTCTTTGCGTGATCTCAACAGTCAGAACCCTTCATTAAACCCTTATCACACATACTCTAGAAACCACGGTAAATAGAACAAGTCTTGACTAGCATGATCTAGACACCTGCTTTTAAGCGACTTGGGATCTATCTTCGTTGAATACCGGAGACTCGAGAGATGTCATAAAAAACAGTCTACTGTATGAAAATCATTCTATTGAATAACCGGATTGTACTAGATGAGGCCGTAAAAAAAAGAAGTATGTTCGTAGGGCCGGATGTACAGAACATCGAAGAAAAGGAAGCCAAATATCGATCTATGGCGTGTGTATGACTTTCAACTCAGGGGAGAAAATAGTGGCAATGAAGAATGGCAAAAAAAGGGAAACGAAATCACATGAAATCATCATCGTCCAGGCCATCATCATCATAGGAGGTAGTCTCAATCCTGTTATCCCTCGACGCAACAAGCGACACCTTTGTCTTAGCCGCCTTGGTCTTCTTGTTGCCCTTATCCGCGGCCCTCTCCTCCTTCATCTTCTCGTTGCTCAGTGTCGTCAACGCACTAGCAACCTTCTTGATGTCTCCACTGGGCAAACCCTTTGCAAGCTGCTTCGCAAACTCCGGCAGCCAAATAGCATACTGCGGCTTCTTACTCTGCGCACTGATCAACGGCGCAATGGTACTCGTCAAATTTGCAAACTGGTCCTTCGTCGTCGGCTTGAACAGCGCCATCGCAGAGAGGTCGATCGCCTGCGACGGGTCGCCCGAGGCATCGTCTACAACAACCGACTTGTTCTTGCCCCGGTTACGGTTCAGATCGATGTCGCCAAAGAGGTCCTCGGCGTGCTTGAGGTCGGAGTCCTTCTCTGTGCGGCGGAGACGGGCGCGCTTGTCGGACTCGTCTTCCGACTCTTCGTCTGAGTCCTCGGCCTCCTCCGCGGCTTTCCGGCGCGTTTCTTGGTGCTCTGCTATCCGCTGACCCTTGCTTTTCTTCTTTGCGGCGGCTTCAGCCTCTGCTTTGGACTTTGCCTCGGCGGCTTTGGCTGCTTTTTCGCGCTCTACTTCGCTGTCATCGGCGGCGTCCCAGGAGTCGAGGACCTATTCGGAGCATCTTTGTTAGAGCCAATCGTTCTCGACAGGGGGAAGAAAAAATGGGAAAGGTAAGTAAATACATCATCCTCTTCTTCATCGTCAAATCGACGACGGGCAGCAACGGGGGGAGGGGAGACGCTCTCCTCCTCTTCTTCGTCTGTGGCACAAAAACCCAGAATTAGTACTCCGCTCGCGGGGCAAAGGGGAGAACAAAGTGAACAATTCGAACTTACCCCACTTAGATGGCGCCATGGTGGCTGGATGTCAAGGTGGAGGAAATAGGGTAGGGATGACTCTAGAATGTCGTTGCGATAGGAAGGAAATATCCAAGTGACGGAATATGTCGTGGTCGAGAAACGATCACTGGGGGATTTAAGAGTGGGCAAAGTCCTTTTCTTTTGCCTGCAAACCGCCTCGAACAATAAACCTTGGTGGGGCATGTGAGTGATCACGTGGTTTAAAACGGTTGGTGCCCGATCTTTCAGCAGTTGCGTAAGGATCTATCCATATTTAACAAGTTCAAACAATGAGGATGCTTGTTTTGGTTCAATTTGACAGCTACCAACTACGGTGAAGCATAGTTTGAAAACTTTTCATTAAGCCACTATATCATGTAACTAGCCGGTAGATTCGTCATCATAAAATTTCCCCTTCCTGGCCACCTCCCGCAGCCGGGTTAAACAGCCGCTATGATCAAAATGAGGTGCAAGCATAGCCAATTTGGGGTCCTAACGCAATCTTCTTCCAAGATGTAAGTGCGTTCATTTGGATTGATTGGTTGGGGTCAACTCTATACAGTCCGTGGCTGCATTTACAGGTTGACAGCGTTGCGGAACTTCTCGCCAGCGTAGACGGCGTTCTCACCGAGCTCCTCCTCGATACGGAGGATCTGGTTGAGTTTTGCCAGACGCTCAGACCGGGCAGGAGCACCAGTCTTGATCTGTCCAGAGCGAAGACCGACGGAGATGTCGGCAATGGTAACGTCCTCAGTCTCACCGGAACGGTGGGAGACCATGACACCCCAGCCGTCGGCGTAGGAGTCCTTAGCAGCCTGGATGGACTCAGTGAGAGTACCAATCTGGTTGACCTTGAGCAGGAGAGCGTTGCAGGACTTGAGCTCGATAGCCTTTTTGATGCGGAGAGGGTTGGTGACAGTCAGATCATCACTAGTTGGTTTCGGTCAGAGGACTTCTTAATAGTAATTGAAAGTGAGGGAGTACATACCCGACAATCTGGAAATCGGAGGTCTTGTAGAAGTAGCTCCAGGCCTCCCAGTCATCCTCAGCGAAGGGGTCCTCGATACTGACAATGGGGTACTTGGCGGCAAGGGACTTGTAGAGGTCGGCAAGTTGCTCGTAGGTGAGCCACTTGGTGGGATCGCTCTCGGGGTTCTTGAAGTCAAGGTCGTACTTCTTCTCCTCAACCTTGTAGAACTCGCTAGAAGCAACGTCCATGGCGATCTTAATTTTGCCGGTGTAACCGGCCTGCTCAATGGCCTCAGTGATGAGGTCAAGAGCCTCCTCGGGGGTCTGAATGTCGGGAGCAACACCACCCTCGTCACCGACATTGCCAGCGGACTGGCCGTACTTCTTCTTGGCAAGAGCCTTGAGCTTGTGGTAGACCTCAGCACCCTGGCGGAGACCTTCGGAGAAGGAGGAAGCAGTGCTAGTCAGGGTTAGTATAGCTGAACTCTTTGCTCAAGGCATTGGATGCAGGGAGGACTCACTCGGGAACGATCATGAACTCCTGGAAGGCAAGACGGCCACCGGCGTGGGAACCACCGTTGAGGACGTTCTGGAAGGGGACGGGAAGGACGTAGGGCTTCTTGGTGCCAGCCAAGTCGGAGATGTGAGCGTAGAGAGGGACACCCTTCTCGGCAGCACCAGCCTTGGCGATGGCAAGAGAAACACCAAGGATGGCGTTGGCACCGAGCTTGGACTTGTTGGGGGTTCCATCAAGCTTGTTGAGGAACTCGTCAACCTTGGACTGCTCCTTCACATCGAGGTTCTCCTTGATGACGGCGGGGGCAATGATTTCGTTGACGTTCTTGACGGCAGTCAGGACACCTATTCCAGAAGACAGTCAGTGAGAAAGCTAAAAGAAAAACTCGGAAATCTGGCTGTACGACGTACCCTTTCCGAGCCACTTGGTCTTGTCACCGTCGCGGAGCTCGTGAGCCTCGTGCTGCCCTAGAGTTGAAAGTCAGCATTGCGTATTTCGCTTCGAATGCGATGCGATTGCGGCCGAGATAACGCACCAGTGGAAGCGCCAGAGGGGACAATGGCACGGTGAAGACCGGTCTCAGTGACGACGTCAACCTCGACCGTGGGGTTACCACGGGAGTCGTAGACGGAGCGGGCGTGGATCTTGGAGATAGGCATTTTGATGAACTGTATGTATGAAGTCAGGAAAGAAGAGAAAATTCAGAAGCAGGAATTGTCAACAAATATAACAAAAGGCGGAAGGCAAACAGTTGCTGGGAGCGGCTTAGCAGGCGGGGGAAGGCTGTTCACCGATGGCCCAAAAAGAGTGACGGCGAACAGGTGAGAGACGGAGTCGTCCGGTCAATCATTGACCGGTCGAGACCACATGGGCTCACTTCTCAATTACATAGCTCTTGTGAGGGATCATACCGGTAACGCAATCTCGAAATGAAGTGGCGGTGATGATGACAATACCCTTTACTCGAGAGCGAGGAGGGGTCAAGCTCAAATGGTGGGATGGTGGGGTAAAAAGTGCAGGAGAAGTATAAGAGAGATGGAACTTACCAGGCTTCGAGGATGAGGGGATAAGCAAAGCAACCACAATGATCGGAACTACTAAGGGATGACAATTGGGCAGAAAGCAGCTGGTTCTTGTATTCAGGGTGCGGGAAAGCTCAAGATCTCGTCCTCCGAATCTTTCCAATGTGATGGTGGGGCAGTAGCTGTCTGTTTGTTGGCTCAGGAGACTTCATTGACGCTCTACAGCGAGATCTCCCGCATACCCTCGGGGTAAGGCGGGTGGTGGGATGCTTGTGAGAATCGATCTAAGCCATTCGTCTTGGTACAGGTGGCTAGAGGTTATCGTGGCTCTATCCTACCAAAGCATAGCTTCATACTTTATGCGAAGGCCCAAATACTACGAGATAGCGGTCATTGTAGTGCTTCTAGTACCTAGACTGCTTTTCCTCGAAGCTTGGATAAGGCTTCGAGGTGAGTCTGACTGGTCATAATATTGCCTCACAGTCCTCTCGTGTTTTCGTCCACATGCGCCATGGCAATCCGGCAACTTCATTGCGTAATGGGAAGACGAAAACGACCTCTGGCGGAGCAGAAGGGGGTGGACACCTTGTTGCCTGAGCAGGCCACGGATATTATATACTGCGGCTAAGATACCGCGGCCTGAATAACGGGGCAGAAATAATCAGTCATGTGATAAGGACTGCCTTGGCGGTGTTGCCATGAGCTTAGGTGTGAGAGCTCTCTAGCTGTCCGATACCCTCCATCAAGTATCTCCAATATCACTCCCCATCAATCTCCGACGTGAAACAGACCACTTCCATCCAACCTAACCGCATTCTGACCGACCCTCAAAATCTGATTAATCTGAATCGTCGACTCCTCTCACTCACCATGAACGGCGGTTCTGACCCCGAGCGGGAGCAGGCGCTGGAGGATTACAAGCGGAGTCTACTAGATCTTCGGGAATGGGAGGCTAAGCTGAAGACACTCCGCATGGGCATCAAGGACCTGCAAAGAGAGTTTGATATTTCAGAAGAAAACATCAAGGCTTTGCAAAGTGTCGGCCAGATCATCGGAGAGGTGCTGAAGCAGCTTGATGAGGAAAGATGTACAGTAATCCACGATAAAATACATGTTCTGTGCTGCAACTAACCCGAGGAAAAGTCATTGTCAAAGCCTCGTCAGGACCCAGATATGTCGTCGGCTGCCGTTCAAAAGTCGACAGGCTGAAGTTGAAGCAAGGCACACGTGTTGCTCTCGATATGACGACTCTTACGATCATGAGGATGCTGCCGAGAGAGGTCGACCCGTTGGTGTACAACATGTCTTTGGAGGACCCTGGTCAGATCAACTTTGCCGGTATTGGTGGTCTGAATGACCAGATTCGTGAGCTACGTGAAGTGATTGAGTTACCGCTGAAGAACCCTGAGCTTTTCCAACGGGTGGGTATCAAGCCACCCAAGGGTGTATTGCTTTATGGGCCTCCGGGAACTGGCAAGACACTGTTGGCGCGTGCGGTGGCAAGTTCTATGGAGACCAACTTCTTGAAAGGTATGCCGCTCTCGCTATTGTACGCACTAACCGTCCTGCTAACGAAACATAGTTGTTTCCTCTGCTATCGTCGATAAGTACATTGGTGAATCAGCCCGATTGATCCGAGAAATGTTCGGCTATGCAAAAGAGCACGAACCCTGTATCATCTTCATGGACGAGATCGATGCGATTGGTGGGCGACGCTTTTCCGAGGGTACTTCCGCAGATCGTGAAATCCAGCGGACATTAATGGAGCTCCTCAACCAACTCGACGGTTTCGACTACCTGGGAAAGACGAAGATTATCATGGCTACGAATCGGCCTGACACACTCGACCCTGCCTTGCTGCGTGCGGGTCGCCTTGACCGGAAGATTGAGATCCCTCTGCCTAACGAGGTCGGCCGCCTTGAAATCTTGAAGATCCACTCTAGCACCGTACAGCAGGAAGGTGATATCGACTTTGAAAGTGTTGTGAAGATGAGCGACGGCCTGAACGGTGCTGATCTTCGTAACGTTGTAACTGAGGCGTATGCCATTCCTCACCCTCATTCTGGATTGCTGCTAACGTTTTAATAGTGGTTTGTTTGCCATTAAGGACTATCGGGATGCGATCAACCAGGATGATTTCAACAGAGCTGTCCGTAAGGTTGCAGAGGCCAAGAAGCTGGAAGGCAAGCTCGAATACCAGAAGCTGTAGACTAATCATGCACCAATAACGTTGTCATCTACAGTTTCTGCAGTAGAATAGCCATACTCTGAAATATACATAGTCGTACCCATAGCAGGCTAAAGCTCTGCTATACGAATCCAATATCAAATCTAAAGCGCAACAGAGGGTGTGTAGTCCTGAAGCTGAGCCCAGTGTCATTTTGAACGGCTTCAAGGCTGATAGTTGATGCCAAGACGGTTCTTCTGCGAGGGAAGCGGCCAATAAAAGCGACTCCGGGGACAGATCGCAACATGGGAACAAGTGGCCACTACCACGATTCAACAAGACAGCGTTTGATCCATTCCAAGCACTACTTACAAGGTTCCTTGTCTTGTATAATCGGAGGGTTTACCTCTCCCACGTGCAACTTGCCAGACGAAGCTCTTCCGGCCGGCGCATTAAGCTACATGGTTCGTGCGGCCGCATCGCGCATCTCCGATTCCTCTGTTCCTGGAAACTGACTCTCAAAGCAAGCGATCGCTTCCTCATTTCGAAGGTCCCATCTTGAGTTACTCTCCTACGTCTGCCACGAACGAAAAAAAAAACAGTCAATCCTTCGTTCATCGTCACGAGCAATAAGCACCTATGCCAGGCCGTCGATTATAGCACCCTCACACTCTCCGCGGGATCTATACTTAGCCTCCTAAACGAAGACGACCATGTCTTTCCCGAATCCAAACAGCAATTCCGCATACCCTACCCCACGCTCACCCTCAGAAAAATACTGGCAGGCAAGCCGCAGCCCCGGGGCCAACGGACTGGGTGGCTATGGGTTCTCCCAGCCTGCCGGGGTCACAAACAATCTGAACAATTTTTTCTCGGGGGATCGCACTCTCCCTATGTACAAGGATAAGCCATACTTTGCGCCGCGGCGTACGGGCCCAAGGCTCAGACGTAGAAGAGCGCTGTACCTCGGGGTTATCGTGTTTGTGTTGATGAGTGTATGGTATTATACTTCTTCACCCAGCGGGTCTCCATGGACGCCTGATTCGGCGAAAGGTGAAGAGCTATGGAAGTGGATGCAGACATTGGACCAGACGGAGCAGACGTATGATGGCATCGCGCTAAAAAACATTGATTGGGAGTCGCGGCGGGAGAAGGTCCGCGATGCTTTTAGTGTCAGCTGGGATGGCTACGAGCAGTACGCTTGGGGTATGTCTTCTTGACGTGTTTTTGAGTTCGGTTACTGACTATAAACCCGTAGGATTCGATGAGTATCACCCTATTGCCAAGAAGGGCAAGAATATGATTGCCGGTGGAATGGGCTGGCAAATAGTCGACGCGCTGGATACAATGATAATAATGAACCTCACATCGCGCGTTCAACATGCTCGCACGTGGATTCACAACTCGCTCCAATATAACCAGAACCATGATGTGAACACTTTTGAGACGACAATTCGCATGCTAGGAGGTCTGCTTTCCGCTCACTACCTTGCGACCTCTTACCCGACTCTTGCTCCGATTTCAGACGATGACATTGGTTCTCCTGGCGAGGATCTATACATCGAGAAAGCCACCGATCTAGCGGACAGACTTCTCGGTGCCTTTGATTCCAACTCTGGCATCCCTTACGCCAGCGTGAACCTCAATACTTCGACGGGCATTCCATCTCATGCAGACGGCGGCGCATCGTCCACGGCCGAAGCGACAACCGTGCAGCTGGAATTCAAGTATCTAGCCAAACTCACCGGTGAAGCTGAGTATTGGCGGATTGTGGAGAAGGTTATGCAAGTGGTCGATCAACAGCAAAGCCTGGACGGCTTACTTCCCATTTACATATACCCCGATACGGGCAAATTTAGAGGAGAGAATATACGCCTCGGTAGCAGAGGCGACTCGTATTATGGTATGTATCCCAGACCTAAACTACTCCGCTACTAACATTCCATAGAATATTTGATCAAACAATACCTTCAAACATCAGAAGACATCTATAAAGACATGTGGGACGAGGCACTCATCGGCATCCGCAGGCACCTCATTACATACACGAAAAATGCCCAGCTTACGGTCCTCGGTGAGCGCCAATCTGGCCTCAAGGGGCCCCTGACCCCCAAAATGGACCACCTCGCCTGTTTCCTCCCCGGTTCTATCGCCCTCGGCGCCACAGGTGGCATCCCGCTTGCTGACGCCAAAAAGTCTTCCGAATGGACGCTCCGTCAAGATGAGGAGATCCGCTTGGCCAAGGAACTGATGAAGACCTGCTGGGCTACATACCTCGCTACCAAGACAGGTCTCGCTGCTGAAATCACCTATTTCGAAATCAACACACCACACGTCTCAGAAATTGACAAATATCCCGGCTCCACGCTAGCTACTGGCCAGAACGGCAAGGCCGCGGGCAAGGACCTCCCGCTGAGCTCGGAAGCTATCTATCCCCTAAACTCCGAGTCCGCAACCTGGCAGCATGATATTAACATCCATGCCCAAGACAGACATAACCTGCAACGCCCGGAGACTGTTGAATCCCTCCTCTACATGTACCGGATCACAGGCGACGAAACATACCGACACTGGGGATGGGAGATGTTCAAGTCGTTCATTAAGCACACTGCCGTCACGGAGAAGATCACCACGCATGATATCGACGAGACGGACCCCGAAGCTGATGACGGGCCCCGGGCACGCGTAGTCAGCTTCACTTCACTCTCGAACGCGGATGTCGTCCCGCCTATCCAACGCGATAATATGGAGAGTTTCTGGATGGCGGAGACGCTCAAATACTTCTATTTACTATTTTCTGATAGGGAGTTTATCTCGCTCGAGGAGAATGTGTTCAATACGGAGGCTCATCCGATGCCGAGGTTTAGACCCACGGGCGATCTGAAGACGGGGTGGACGAGGCTTCCCCCAGCGCCTCCTGCACCCCCTGCCCCTGCTGAGGAGGAGGCTCAGCAGGCCTGATTCATGTCTATAGTATAGTTTGGCAATTGCATTATGGAGTTGGAAGTCACTGTAACTGTCCTGCTGGTATATGTACTCTTCATGATCAAGAGGCATTCTGATGCTTTTCAATCCACCTTTGATGATCCGAGAAAGGTAATTTATAATAACTACAGACGCTCTAAAGCAGCATCAACCAACCTCCTATACCCACGAACCGCCTCCTCCAACTGCGCAACGGTAATCGCCTCATGGTCGCCATGAGCAACAAAGATACTCCCGGGCCCATACAAGTACCGCTTCACCTCGGTCCCCTCGTAGATCTTCAGGTTCGGAACATCAGTGCCATAGTTCACAGTCGTCACGTTGAACCCATCGACATCGGTATCCAGATCCTGCGGCGCATACCCGCCAACACCACCGCTGGGGCCCTCGGAGAAAGTCACAACAACGTGAGGGTTATCCCCCGTGGCATTTGCGATCGCTCTGGAGATTATATCCATCGCGTCCTCGGGAGACCCCGCGGCGAGACGCACGGCGGCCTCCGCGAACGCGGCTGCGGGGACAACGTTGGCGGCAACGCCGGCTTCCACGCGGCCGATGTTGACCGTTGTCCGGCCGTATTTTTCACTCGCGGGGAGTCCGCCCTTTTCCACCGGGGTATCGCCGAGTTTGTCGATGACGGAGAGCGCAGGGAGGATATCGCTTAGCGCGCTCTCGCCGAGCCACGGGTAGCCCGAGTGCGATGACTTGCCCGTAACATGGACCTGGAAGCCCAGCATACCCTTGTGGCCCGCGACGAGGGCGAGATCCGTCGGCTCGCCGAAGATAACGGTGCTGTAGCCGTCGCCGACGATATCTGAGGGCGAGCCGGGCGGTGGGTTCAGAGTTGTGTTTGACGAGAAGGCGCGCATTCCCGCGCCGCCGACTTCCTCGTCGACGACGAAGAGCAGGCCTAGCGGTGCGTCGGGGTGTTCGGCGAGGGTCTCGAGGGCGGCGAAGACTTGCGCGGCGACACTTCCCTTTGCGTCGTCGCAGCCGCGGCCGGAAATCACGACATCGTCAGATCCATTGTCCTTCTGGACCGAGTAGGGGATGAAAGGTGGGACGGTGTCGATATGGCTTGTAAGCAGGATTTGCGGCTTCGCCGAGGGGGAGTATGCGAAGACGTTGAAGCGCGATGTGCGGCCGGGGACTGGCTGCTTTATTACGGTGAAGTCTTTGGACTCGAGATAGGAGGCTAGGAAGTCGCCGACGGCAGACTCGTTGCCCGAGACGGAGGGGATTGAGACAAGGTCTCGGTGGAAGGAGAGAAAGGGAGAGGAGTCGATGAGGTTGTCGAGGTCTTTGTCTGGATTGGACGAGAGCGCGGTTTGTTCTTCAAGATATGAGGCAGTTGTGAAGCTGGTCAATGCCAGCGTGGCCACTGTGGAGAACCTCATTGCTTCTGCGTAAGTGGCATTCCTTGACCTTTCGGTGTGATGAGTTTGACGCCTTGGGACTTGGAGAGTCGGAGTAAATTGGGGTTGCGATGTCGCAATGTCGTGATGTGCGGGGGGATCCACAAGGTACTCTTTGGGCACACGACCAACTGCAACATTCGAGAGAACATTCCAGTACAGAGATATTCATATGTAGGTGCATTTAAACAGACTTAAGAATTCAATTGAATATTCTTTTATTGATGGATTGGTTTTTTGCTTGTGTCAAGCTTCTTTTAGCCACGGATCCAGCCAAGTGGTGACCGACCGCCATCACATAATAGCCGGCATTATAGCACCGCCCCGGGTGCTACGGAGAATCTCAGAGACCACTCGTGCAGCACAAAAATGACGCACGGGAAATGATTCAAGCAGACCCAAGCGATTCCTTCGAGTACAAAGATCCATCATAGTCGTCATAGGCGTCAATTCCGTGGTATAGCATCCTGTTTTATTGCTGAGATCATCGGTGACTAAATCGAAAAGTTTAACCGAGCTGAGAATTTTAACACACAGCTATCCCTGTCATCGGTCGGGCCAGTTGGGGGAAGAGAGCGGTCTCACAACGGTCGCGCATGGTCATTCTTCCGATTATTAGCACGAATGTAAGTCACTAAAGGCGACAGGATATCTACTAGCACAACTAAACCTAGAGTGGAGGATAGTGGACGGTTGGGTGTGGTCGCTTACTCCAAAGCGTCCCACGCCGAAAAAGCCTTGGCTTCGGTCATCGCCCACAGGGCAAGGATTCTGGAAGCAAAAGTCCGCCCAGCAAATCCGTGGCTGTCAGGGCCTCGGCCAGAGTTTCATCCCGAGCCTTGGTTCTCGAAGAAGCATGAGGCGAACCAAAAGTGCCGCCGCCCTCGCCATGTGGGTTTGACGTCGGCACAGAGAAAATTTGGAATAGCCGTCCGGACGTTGTTAATAATACGTACTCCGTAGATACTCCGTATTATTATTAGCGAATATTATTAGCGACGGAAGGGCATTGGCCTACCAGAAGGAGAAAGTCCCTGGCGCCGGCAGAATTCCATGGATACCCAGGGTTTTGGGCTGCGCCCCCCGGAGCAAGCATCGGTACGCACTTCACGCTGTCGCTGTGAGGTCAATTGAGTATTTGACCGGTCCCTTTGAGACATACAGCTCTGCACTGCTGCACTGATAGTCATTGTCTGTCGTCGATTTGATAGCTCATGGTATTTTTGGTCAACCGGCAGCGCTCAAGCACTGGAGTGATGGGTCGCACTGCGGCAGTCAGGGAACCTGGGCAGATGGACAAGTCGAGTCTGTTGGAGTCTAGACGGTTTTAGTGTCGATGAATCTGTCTGGCCCTGTGTTGGGGTTGTGTGTCTTAGATGTGTGATGTGCAGTAGTGTTGAGCACCATCAATTGTGTCTGAGACTTTCACCCCGGATAAAGTAGAAGGAGGAGGACATGACAGATGTATCAGACTAGACAGGAAAACACAAGCACTGTAGGGTCAACCCATGTTGCGCTGTCGGTGATACTTTGAGTAACAACTCTATCACCAGTCAGCGCCGTGGCAAGGCACAAGCGGACCCATGGGACGCTCGGGACTGGATGGAGCCCTGACCTGATCCTTTCTTTCTTTTTCCATCTGATTGAGAATTCTTCAGTTCTTCAATCAGTTCGCGCGAGCAAGCAGCTGTTATTATTGCTGGAGTGCCACAGGGTTCGTCTGCCCGTCTGCTGAGCTGTCTGCCAGTTGTGAGTTGTCCGCCAGGCTCAGCGCGCTCTAGTGCTCCACGTTTTCCCAGTCGGTTACGGACTGACTGCTGCCCTACAGTTTGATTGCCTCCCAGCGCGTTCTTCAGCAGCAGTCGCAGTCAGGCAGGCAATAGGCAATAGGCAATTCTGCACCTGGCTCCTGCCGCTTCCTACCCGCAGCTCTCGCGGTTTCTTCTTCCAGAGTTCATCGCCTTTTTGACCGCCACGTCTTTTTCTCTACTTTGGCTATTCGCGCGTTAAGAGTCAGAAATTCATCTCACCAACAGCCATCCAACTCTTCTACCCAGTCTCTCTCTCTCTCTCCTCGCCTCTATACTTTTGTACTCCTCATTATCCTCGCGCAACATGCCCCTCCTTCTTTGAAGCAATTCAATCCGCCTTGTATTGTTCATCTACAGTCTACCCTCTGCCACACGTGAGCAAGCGTCGTCGATCCGCCATCACAACCTTAAACTTTACCAAGTTTCCGAGGATCTAAAGCAAAAACTCTGCATAACTAGCACGGAAACAGCACTGGGGATCGCAACTGTCATGCTCAAGCTCTCGCAGCTTCTCGACGCAAAACGGCGCGAGAGTTTCGACACCATGGGCGACCTCTCGTCGCCCTCACGCCAGCCACCTCAGTCTCCATTGACCGCGTCGACTCCAGTCTCACCCGCCGTGTCTTTGTTTTCCGCGAAGGGCCACACGCGCTTCTCAAGCTCCGCGTCCTCGCTGGTCTCAACCCCCGGCCATGGCAATTCCATGGACATTCCCTCGCGAAATCCCTTGACAGGCGTAAAAGAAGAAGAGCCCTGTGGCTCACCGGCGAGGGATCTAGAAGAGGAATATTTTCGTACGTTGCCCTTGCTCCCAGCCTCGCTCCTCTCGGTTTTTCTGTTGTGCACCTCGGTGCTTTAAGGAAAATACCCGACTAACATTTGGCATGCAGAACACTTCGATCAAGGATTGTCTGTCGCTGAAGACTCATACCTTTCGACTGTCTCTACTTGTGACGGCTACGACTTGACCGATGCTGGCATGGATACGATCCATTCCCCCAAAAAGAGGCGCTCCGACAATGCCACTGCAAACGGTCTTTCTCGCATTGGCTCCCGCATATCGACGATATCGAACCGTTGGCGGTCCAAACGAGTATCCGACGGCCCAGACGGAGAGACTTTCTCACCGCAAATGCGGTCCAGAACTAACTCATCAGCGTCGGTATTTGCCGCCAGCCCAACCACAGCCGGCCCAATAGGTTGGGGCGATTCTGCTCAGGTCCCTCCCTCGCCCGCGAGGACTATCTTTGAAGAGCGCCTTAGTGAATCAGGTGCACGCCCAATAGATATCGCCAAAGCAAACCAGCAGAATTTCGATGATGAGTCCGTTCCGCAAGCTACTACCCCTCTGCTCCCCCCATTCATGGGGGACGAGTCTACATATGCAACCGCATCCCAAATACACTCCCCCCTACAATCACCTTCTGTCGCCGACGTTTCAAATGCCAGCCCGGATGCACATTCAGATCCTCGCCTAGCCGGCCTTCCGTCACCTCCCCTATCCACCAAACCCTCCATTGCCTCTTTCAACCGGCCACGAGCCAGCACAGTCCGAACAGTGTCTGGAGATGTTCCTCCATTGACTCTTTCGGATCCAACCGACGAATGGGCCATCCAGCTTGGCCATGCTAATTTCACGATCCAGCCGGAGCCATATGTGCCGGAAGTCTACAACATCGATTCGTTCCGGCAATTGCGCAGCCAATGGGACCTGGCGCAGTGCAACTTCACCAAGCATCTAGTCCGGACCGGAGAGCATTACGGGGTCACCTCGAAGATTTACAAGTTGACGCAGGAAAAATGGGAGTCAATAAACCGCGAATGGAAGCGACATTATGAGGCTATGCTCGCCCAGCTGGAGGCATTGGACGGCCCGATACTGAGGATGATTGAATCGCATCGCGATCCGTGCGAACAGGTCAAGATTCCAACCCTGCACGACAACAAGTTTCCCGAACTGGGCGATGGCGAGATTGTCGGCCCCATGAAGATCGCACCCGCAACTGGACAGTGTAGGAATCGGTCACTGAAGCGAAACTTCTTCAAATTCTTTCAGGACCTCGTCTCCCGCGTCTAGGGGAAGCACGTATTTGCCTCCGCTGACATCTAAATCGCCACGGCCCCACTTCTACCTCGAAAAAAAAAAAAAGAAAAAGACAAAAGCTGAGAGGCTTGGATGTACAACATCATATGGCTTTTCCGCCTCTCGAATGTTGGATCAAAAGACGACTGATTCAAATGAGTGTGTGACGACTAATGTCTAACTTTCCGATTCTATATTCATGATCGATGCCATCTATTACAGCCGCCTTATGTTTCATTTTCTACGCTACGATCCAATAATGACTTGATGACCTCGATGCGCCCGCGACTACTGACTCGCCGCGCGCAGTCCACTCCTTAATGAACACATTGATACCACTTTCCTTTGTCTTTCTACCCTACGGCATGATTGCACGCTGGACTGTCCCCTACACCCGTCATAGTGATACGGTTGTACGCCGTGGTCAGTTTTGTTTCTTACACCTGTATACATTGCATGAACCACAAAAATGGGTGGAACTCCCTCCCTCAAAAACCGTGAGTGAAAAATGAAAAAGAAGTGGCAGGAAAGAGGCAGGGCTGCATGGGCTCTGTTACGCCTGTTATGATACCTAGAAGGAAACGGAAGAACAACCAAAAAGAAAACAAAACACGGGAAATCTTCAAACTGATCGAGACCTTGTGGCCCTGTGTACCTCATACCTGGAGCCGTTGTGCATCTCACAAGAGCATGGCTAATGGCTATTGATTTGTCTGTCCGCGCAGGACTTGTATATAATAAAGCATATTCTATTGCCATAATGGACATGAATAATTTCAGATTCAACTCTAAGTTGCTTTTCAGAGATCTAGTCGAGATGTGGGAAGGACCCTTGCAGGGTATATGGATTTCCATTCGTCCCAGCTCAGGAGATAGCACTTGGGTCGCCGGAGGTAGGACTGTGGCTGTAGGACCTGTAGGCGCGGAAGAATGGCATCCATTGAGAAGCTCGGAAAAAAAAACCGTACAATGCAGCTCCTAGAAGCCGGACCTCATAGAGGCCATAGCTCTCACTCCCATTGCTTGCGAAACCGTTGCACAGGAGGGATCATCAACGCTGCATGCATATCCTTGTTCTCTACCCGTCCGTCGCAAATCTGGCCCGGTAACTAGTAGTAGCCAGATTCGCCCGGGGCGGCCTCGATAAACTCTATTGTACATACATATAGGCAGTTGGTGTTGTTTGGTTGTACCTCACATGAACCATCTGAGTTTCGTCGAATATGCGAGCCCAGTTACTATTTTTCTTCACCAACACGCAACACGACATAGCATATTCCAAAACTTAAAAAGTACTAGTAGAAGCGGATGCTGTAACTGGTTTGTATAAGCCGCACTCAGATAATCGTCATTTAAATCTCGTCTCGCACACAGTCTGGTCGGCATGATGAGGTGAATTAAGTTTAGGCTGACCTTTTTAGCCAGCTGCCGAGTTTCGAATACCGGACTCGCCGGGCCAAACTTAATTAGACAAAAAGCAGGTAAGTAACTAGGCTAGCAGTTGCTATATCCAGAACTGTCCCCAAAGCTTCTTCGCCTCTTCGTCGCCCTGAAACCGGAAGTCGACCCGGATGATGTCCTGAAAGCCCTCTGAGAGCATGGGTTCCTTGAAACGCTTGTTGAAGTCCCCGAACGCGATGCCGGGAAGGATGGAACGGGATTCGGGGTTCTGTTTTGGGTCGATTTTATTAGCGAATATGCGGATTGGTGGTGGGTAGATTGATCCATGCATGTGCGGGTGGATGTGGTTCGGCGGTAGTGAGGATGTACAGTAAGGGTCTGGCCGATGCAGTGGACACGGAACATAGTACACAGCAATTGACGAATTAGGAAGTAAGGGCCTACCTTGTATATGACTTACCAGGGTTTTGTTTGCGGCACGGACCGCATTATTGTGTTTGCAGATGGCAGGGGAGGCAGAGAAGTAGACGCAGCGAATAGGAACGCTGAACTCTTTTGCGACTTCCAGCCACAAAGCTCTTGTCTCTGAATCGGCGTTGGTGTTATCTGTGAAGAGGGAAAAGAAAGCAAGTCAGTGAATCAATGGCGTAAACTCTATCCTTCAATGGTTCATCTGGTTTGAGAAGGTGGGTGGGTGTGAGGTCGGTCGTTTTTGAAATCAGGTGGCTCTGCTTGGCGGTGCTTTCTCCTCAACGTCGGACAGAAATGCAAGGGCTAGCTGTATAGTGCTGTTTGCATGAGCCGCTCCGACCAGCCGAGCACAACGGGGTGGAGATGAAGGTTTTGGTGGTGTTGTGCAGGATAGGACGAGATCTGATGAAATGAGCGTACATACCGACGACCACGGACCTTCTGGCCGCAAGGTGCTCCTTGGCTACTTTGATGCATTTGGGTCTCTGCAATTTGTTAGTCTTGTTGAAGCTTTATTGCATGCGCAAGATACGGTGGACGCACACTCTTCAGGATGTCCTGGTTGACTCGCTCGTAGCCCAGAGGTTCTAGATAGTTCCAGTAGAAGGTGGATTTCCCAGCGCCAGGGCTACCGCAAAAGATTACCAGCTCAAGGGGGTCCCTTTGCGAGAATGGTGGCGAGACTTGTGGGGGTATCATTATTAGCATCGACATCAGACACCTTTGAGAGATCCGCAACCACACGGCACAGTCATACCATTATCGAGTGAGTCGGCTTGCTGAATGTATTGTGAGGGATCGAAAGACCCAATCACCGGTTCAGGTGGAGCATTTAAAAAGAACTCCTCAGGCGTTTTGAATTGCAAACCAGCATTCACTGCAAACCCTCTTGTCGTTGTTAGTCAACTGGGCTAGCTTATCCTTCCTCCGGGTCAGTGACTTACCTATCCGCTGAGGAGTGGTCGTTTGGTCGCCCAGCAGCATCGCCGATGAATACCGAGGCCGAGTAGTCAACTCCCGTCACGTCAAAATCATAATCGTCTAGGAGCTCTCTCCACATTCCGGGTCGAGGTTTCCGGTACTCGTCGTCCTCTGTAGCCGCGTAAACACTAATCGGAATATCAAGCTCCTTCATCACCGCCGCCACACGTCCCTTGAAGTTGCAAAGGCTCTTTGAATCATTTCCGTTCTTTTCTTTCTTGGCTTTGACGGCTTTTTGATTTGAGATGATTGCCACATGATATCTTGAAACGATCAGTCATGCCGAGGGCCAAGAGACAGCAAACACTTCACTTACCCATCAGAATGGAAGCTCTGAAGTTTTGATGGAACAATTTTGTTCCACCACTCCCAATCCTCCGCGCTTTTAGCAAACCTATTTCCCGACTTAGTTGATACTAGAGTCGAGTCCTAAGGGAGGGTGAGTTACATCAACCCATTAGAACGGAAAGAAACAGGAAACTCACAAAATCAAACACAGCAATCTTTGGTTTCCCTGAGTCTGATTTCTGATCAGTTGTTGATTCTGTCGAATATTTTCCCACTACAAGTGAGCTGTTCACGATTCTCCATGTAACCGGCTCTGGCTTCTTCTTGGAGGCGGGTGTGAAGAACGACGAGGCCACAGTTTCTGCATAAAATTTTAGGTTATACCAAGGGGAAGTGGGTGTATTCTTGGAGTAGTCCACGTACTCTTTACTGCAGCTTCCGTCTTACGTCTCAAAGGAGGAGGTGAGATTGGACGACTGGGCGATGCGGCCCTTTTCAGGGCGCCTCCAGTCATGACTGAAAAAATGGCGGCGGATTTCTTGACGATTTCCGAGCTGTTTGAAAAGGGTAATATCTTGGAGATTGATCAGATGAAAGTGAAGCTCTTTTAGAGACTGTGATAAATTGATGCTTAGGCACGCGTTGTCGCGTTTGCCTGAACCTTGACTGTCACGAAGTCACATGTTCTTCCAAGAAATAGTAGGCGCAAATGAGAACCTTTTATTAGGGCTTCAAGGCACATATCACCTTAATTTACTTTTGCGCTCAACTAGTTTCAGACAATTTGAACAAAAAGACTGTATTTGTTTGAAAAGAATCTACTTGGAGGCAGTGCTCCGGGGTATAGTTTGATACAAATATGATTACTTCGCTCGAGTGTCCAGTGATAGTCGGTCAGCATGCTCCAGGCGGACTGCCGACTTGAGTTGTTCTCGGAGCCCAAATAAATGCTGGGATGCCGTTCTCATTAGCTCCTGGTTACTGCCGTCTTGAACATTTATGGCAGCCTGCAGGATATAACTCCCGGTTCTTTCCAAGGGCGACATATCCTGGAACGAGGGCAGTTGCCGCCGCGGTTCATGTGGTTCATGTCCATGAATCGGATACTGCAGCACACGATGCAAAAAGATCACAATATCGTTGTGGACAAAGACATCGCCTTCCACCACGTATTCGGTGACAAAGCTGGTTGGTAGTGTTAATAAATGGCGTAGGATAATTCACTTGTCAGAATTGTAGAAGCATGAGGAAACTAACCTATACCCCCAGGCATTCATGGGAGTCACAATATCACCTTTAGGTAGAGTAGCACTAGCCGTCAACCGAGCTGTGATGGTCGACCGAGTACCTGCCTCCGGAATATCCCTGAACTCAAGCTTCCACGGTTGATTCTCATAATCATATGAGCTACCTGCAGCCTCATCCGTCCCAGACATGGCGGCATCCGGGTCTCCGGGCAATGAGGGTTGCGTGTCAAAATCCGCCTCGGAAATAGGGCCGACGACTTGCGTATAGTACATGCCCCCATTGAGCATCTTGTTGAGGCGTACTATGTCAGCACCCTGATTAGTCCCTCCGCGTGCGTTGGTCAGGCCGGGTTTTCGGTAAGCCTTGAAGACTAGACGCCTTTCCAGACGATGACGGGGTTGCATGGCCGTCAAGCCAGCGAGCTGTTGTAACAATTCATGGTGCTGATGAGCGGGAACCGAGGCGAAAAGCAAAAGCTCGTGCATGTTAAAAGGGACCAGGTAGCTACCGGCCCGGGTCCAATAATGATTGGCAAGAACGCTAGGCCCGGAGGATGTCGTGCTTTGCGGTCGGAGTGAGAAGAGAAAAACCCGGGACTGTCCAACGTTTCCCGAATCAAGCGCAAAAAAACCTGTAAGGACGCAAATGAAAGTGGTTCGATGTTCGGAATCCCACTCTGAGTAATCCACAGAAAAAATGATGACAAGCGCCGCAAGATTTCCAACTCCAAAATCCGACCACTCTACAGGTGCAATGGTGCGACTCGACTCGGAGTTGAGGCAATGCAGTCTCGGTCGCTGTTTCCGGGTGCAGTCTATCGGCGGAAGTGTCGGAGTGGTCACGTGGTAGGAGTCGTCTGGTAATACACTGTTCTGTTCTGTTCACTGGCAGTCTTGCCAGTGGTTGGAGATACTAGTACTAGTGCGGAGCGAGAGGGTTCATCGTTAATGTTCTCTGCGAGTGGTACAACAACCTGGGAGTAATCTTGAGGGTGTGTGCACTGTGCGGGGAGGAAGCTGATGATCCTCCACAAAATCCGAAATTCTTTCTCCTCACCGGCGATGCGGGTTGGGTAAGGCGCGTTGAAAGGAGTGTTTTGTTAGATTGTTGGAGAAGCATCTGATTAACGGATTGGGACGAGATTTGCGCGCTCCAGGGTCGAAATTCTCAGAACACCCCCGAAAAAGTGGTGGAAAAAAAAACGTTGTGTTACAAACCCGGTATTTATGACCTCCGCGCAGCCAGCTTGAATAATTCCCATTAGTATCGTACCACTTAAGAAGCTAGGTCGCTATCTCCTCGCTTCCGCTCTCCTCCTCTTCTTTCCTCTCCGTCCCCTCCTCTCGCGCTCTCAATCATTCTCTCTCCGGTGTCTCCTAGCCATCTGCTGTGAATATTCTATAACTTTTCTCTCCTATCCATACCATTCTCTCAATCGTTCCACAACTAGCTTGAAACTTCAAATCCAACCAATCCAACTTTTCAAATCCAACAACTACATTCAAAATGCATGCCACCATTGCTCTGCGAAACGCTGCGCGCACCCCTCTTATCCGCTTCGTCGGGAAGCGCTCTGTCCCTCGTATGTTTTCAGCTAACAATTCCGTCCGAAATCATTCCGCTAATAACGTGTTAGAGTCTATTGACCACACTCCCCGTGCTCACCCGGCCTCCCCCACCGGCACTCTCCCCGACTCTTTCGCTGCCTACCGGGCCAAGGCACAGCAGCACGGTCCCCTCGGACGTGCCTCTTTCACCCAGGGCTCAGTCGGCCGCAGCCCTGGAGCTTCTCTCGGATCCGTCCACCCCAGGCAGGGCGAGTTCTTCGACCGCACCGACCTCCCCCTCCGTTTCCACCGTCTACCATACACCGAGGCCGAGATTGAGGCAATCGAGACTGGCGGTGCCAGCCTATACGCTTAGGTTTGCAATTCGAAACTTCTGCGGAAACCCTTCTCTAAAAGATGACACGATGATGGTCAAAGATGAGACACATGGACGAGTGACATGCTTGAGACGCGAGGGAGGACACTCCGGCGGTCGCTTCCCCAATCCGAGAGATTTACGAGGCTGAAAAGCAGTTCCTAGTGGTTGCGGGCCTCAACGCTATATTCATGGTCTGGTTTGACCATGACCTGATACCACTTTTCTTTCATTTCTACTTCTTTTTCTTACGGCGCAGGCGGTTTGCTAGTCTTCATGCTTAGCGGTTTATATTATTCTTCTGGCGTGCACCCTGTGGGATATATCTGATATCAGGTTTTTGAGGTCATAGATGGCTAGCTTTGAAAAGTCTAGGATGCTAGAGGCATGGCCCTCGCACATTCATGTCTATACAAGTCATTATTATTCATACGAGATCAGAATAATTGATCATTGACTGGTTCACTCAATTGCACGTAGATCTGCTGTAGCTTGGTGATTTACTTCCACGTTTGCCGAGCACACGTGCTTCGCCTGATCGCCAACCCTGTAAGCCACGCAGCCACTTGGCCTTAGCTTCAACTATCCCAACACGACATCCATTTGGACATAACATCACAATTGGTCTCCAGATGGCTCCCAAAGATGGAAATGCGATTACTTTCACCGAGGTCGACGAATTAAACAACCCTGCATCAACATTCATTTACTCTGAGATGCAGTCAGAGACCACTCTCAAGGATGAAATGGGGAACGAGATTAGAGGCCGTGTTGATATAGCCGTAAGTATATTCGCACCCTATACCCGGATATGCTCCTAACGCGATATCAGCATTCGCCCGGTGCTTCAACACCATGGTCTATGAAGTCTGTACAGAACCTCCTGGTCGATATCTTTCTCCCTGCTGGATACCCGCACAGTGTTAGCGAGGACTATATCCCGTGAGTTAGAGAACTTACCCTCATGGACAGGCGCTAATACTGGGCAGATATCAGATTTTCGTAAGCTAGATAACATGCTTATGCACTATAATGTCCCTACTTACACCCGCAAGGACTCTCTCCAGGCCTTCAGCAGCTCCATAGCCGGCCTGCTCTCATCACGCGCAGTACTACAAGGTCAGTGACCCCTAGTTACTTGCTCCCAATCTCCAAACTAACAAGTACAGGCGTTGGAGTCGGAAATGCAGACGCGTCTCCAACATCTGCTCTCCTCCTCCATATCCTCCAGGATACATCAGGGCGCATTGCGACTATTATCTTTGCGCACCGCGTCGGCACGGCCCTCGAGCCTGAATGCAAGATGTATAGATTCGCCGCGGACATCTTCAATGACCTCGCTATGGTACTTGACTGCCTCTCGCCCATGATCCCGGCAGGCATCAGTCGTGTGACGGTCCTCAGTGCCGCGGGCGTGCTTCGTGCTCTCTGCGGTGTCGCCGGTGGGAGTTCAAAGGCGAGCTTGAGCGCGCATTTTGCCAAGTGGGGGAATCTTGCGGAGGTCAATGCTGTATGTGTCCCCGGCATCACACTGTTAGGGGCCCGCTACACACACACCAGATTCGCTAGCCTCACACCGTTTACCCTGCTAAGCAGTCGCTTACTAGCTGATGGCTCAAGTGGGCGGTCAAGTATGCGCTTGGAGGCAGGTATAAGAAGTTGCCTTACTCAAAGCCACCTAGTTTACTAGGTATAATCTCTGTAGCTAACAGAATCCGGTGTGCGTATAGCGGCGCCCTACTGTTAATGGTAGGAGCCAACATCGAAGCTGACAGGCATATAGAAAGATTCATCCCAAGAAACCGTCATCTCGCTCGTCGGAATGCTAGTACGTTATTGCCATTTCCTCATACAATCTAGAATTACAACTGACTAGCTCTTCCATCAGGTCGGCTCCTTCGTCGTCTCGCATATCACCAGCTTCACAGCAACATGGCTCACCCTCCTCGCGCTCCTGACCCTCCACCTATCCCTCAACTACGCCGCCGTCCGCTCCGTCCAAATGACAACCCTAAACAGACAGCGCGCAAATATCGTCTTCTCCTCTATGCTCGCATCAGACCCGGGTTTTGCCCATTTAGCCGCAAACCAATTGCAGAGCATTCAACAGCAACATCATCATCAAACAGCGCTAGGAATGCGAGAGCAGAACCAGAGATGTCTACAGATTCTCTCTCCGGCCGACGTCTCCAGACAAGAACGTATCTTTGACGCTTCGGGGATATTGCAATGGCACGATCTTCTTCCCAGGAAAGAAGGGCCCATAGCACCTGAGACCCTAGGGCATTGCCAGATTGGTGTTTCCTTGCGTGGCTTCATGTCCTCCTCCTCCCCATCGGTCTCTACCTCATCCAACTCCCTGAAAACCGCCCTCCCTTTGAAAGCACTGACATCTCTCTTCAATGACGAGGACTACATCCTCATTTTCACCACCCGTTCCCTATCCCTAGGGCCAAGGGCGAAGATATCCGGCAAAATCCTTCTGAAACAACACGCCACACCGAAGACCCATCTCAAGGCATGGATGCATGCCCTTCTCGTCGCGCGACTTCTCACCCGTTCCCCACCATCAGGGGAGGCTGAAAAGAAGACCAATTGCAGGACTACGGAGACGATTCTCTCAGTTCTCTCGAGGACTTTGGATTTCCTAAATGAGTCTTCGCGGTTCGAGGGATATATCGATGCTCTTGGGGACAAGGGTTGGGAGGTTGATGTTGAGGGAGGTGTTTCTGCGCTGGAGACGAGGATTGGGAGAAGGGTGGTTGTTTCTTGATCGGTTTATAGGCCGGTCCGGATATTCAAGATGTACTACGTATGCACGAACAATACGTGAATGGACATTCGATGCCCAATCATCCAACGGCATGCATGACTGGTACATTTAGACCTTCTCGGGTACGAATGCATGGTTTAACCTACGCATAAGTCATGAATATAAGAAGTTAAGTATTGTCGTACTAATCACACATTGGGTATCTAGACTAGTATACTGTACTAAAACGTGTAAATGCAATCCATGCCAATGCCAATGTCGTCTCATGCAAGACTTGGAACAACACAGGAGAGAAATTTATATGCTAGTTAGACAAAACGGTTGTAACGTCACCTTCGCGATCAACCCGCCAGACGTGTTCCGTGGATGATGCGAAATCCCGTCCATGCATGCATGCATCAAAATGAGAGAGGGGTGTCGACCCAACTCCATTTTTGAAAAGGAGAAAATGAAAATGAAACCAACGCCGGACAGAAAGCCTCCCATTCAATGTCGACCGTTCTATCTGTTTTTGAAAACCGAATGCTCGCTCACTCGCTGTTGCATAACGCCGGATATGATGAAAATGCTTCCGTATGATAAAGAAAATGCCCTTGCATTACACCGTCCATTCGTATCAGAGACATGGTCTGTTCAGGACCAAAAGGAAATCGTGGGTAGCGGGTCGTGGTACGGAATCGGTCGTAACGTTCTATAAGGTGTGAAGTTTTGAAGCGGAGATGTTAAAGGAAAGAAAGTACTAGGGAGCTTGGCGAGCCCTAGTCATTCGTCCGGAGGAAATCGCAAGCTTTGGCTGCTTGTACCTCTTTTCTTGAACCCCAGTCTCATGCCCATCTTCTTCCACGGGTTGTCGACGCGGCTCTTAGGACTGCTTGCCTGCATGTTGGGCTCGCTGGAAGGAGGGGTTGTTGGAGGAGTCATCGGCTCGCCAGTGCTTGACTGCATACTACCAGAGTCGTCGGTCAAGTTAGCCGACCCGGAGTCACCACTCGTTGTACTCGTAGTCTGGGCCGAAGGTCGGTGAGACGACTTGCCGAGGGAGGTGACAGCGTTGAGAGAAAAGTTGGAGCGCGAGAGGTGGCTGGATGGTGGGCTCGAGGAAACCGGAGACCCCAATTCTCGCGATGTGCGGGGCGAAAGACGACCTCCCTTTGATTTTACTCGCTTAACTGCATGCTCGTCGAGGCTCGGGTTGGAAACAATTGTCAGATCGTCATCCTGGGAGAACAGCGGTTCCGAGAGGGGGAAAACGTGCGCGGACGAGGAGTGGGCGTTTAGAAAAGGCATGAAGATTGATTCCTCCATCAGGTCGTGAACCAATTTAACCGCAGCGTCAAGCATCGAAGGAGGTGGAGGCGCCGACGCGTTGGCGTGTTGGACGATGTCGTCACGAACTTCGCTAGAGACGTTGATTTCACGCGGTGAACCCGGAAGGATATACGCAGCCAGCAATCTCTGCCACAGCATCCGCAGATGGCGGCTCTCTGGGCAGTCAGTCGCGATGGGAAACTGACCTAGCTGACGGCTAAGATCCTCGTAGGCTTCGCGATACCGCTTTGCATCCAGTGTAAACTCCAGTGTTTCCAGACAGTGATTCTGCGATAAATAGGCCATGAAGGCGCTGAGCGTGTAAGGAGCGGGTGCTATGTTGGCAAGCACCTCATCGAGAGTCGGGCGCATGGGACAAAAGGTGCCTTGGGGAACAGCCAGACTTATCGGACGTGAACCAGAAGGGTCCATGTCCTCGTCCGACTCAGTATCCGATGATGAGGAAGTCGGGGAAAGTTCAGGCGTTGAGCTGGGAGAGTTGGTCCAAAAGAGCAGAGGGGGGTGAAGGGACCTCTTCTTCAGCATCGCGCTTAGCGTTCGTCCCCTGTCTTGGATAAATTTTGAGAGTGAAATAGCTGCACACTCTTCCCCCGTACCCGAGACAAGGGAGAGTGAACCTGTCTCGCTGGGAGCGTTCGGAGAGGTGAGGTTTGAGGGAATTAGCTTCCCGAGTTCCGGTGGTCTGAGGCAAATCGGCGGCGGCGGTGGTCAACCAAGGACCGCGAGTGAGTCTGGATGCGAGAAGCCGAGAGAGGGCGGAATTCGGTCACGGTGTCACAAAAGCTGGAACCAAGTCGTGGGAAGTATGGTTCAGTGAGTGAAGGGCGTAGGAGAATCGAGGACTCGTGCAGGACTTGACTGGGGGAGGAAAGCCAGGCGGTTAGTCTGGGAAGAAGAGAGCGAACAAGGGCGAGCAAGGTAATTGGTAGGATAAGCGCATGCGAAAGGTCATACCAAACAGGAGAAGTGAGGGAAAAAAAAAAAAAAAAGGAAGGAGTGAGGAATAAAGGGAAGGTATGTATGATGTTGGGAAGACGGAAGAGAGGGAGTGGGAGCGGAGGAGTAATAGTAGTCGTAACTAGTCGCAGTCAGTGTGAGAGAGAGTGGGCACTTGGGAGAGAAATGAAGAGTGATGTGATGGACAGGCTAGAGTGGGCTCTGATCAGCCAACTTTTGCTGGGGCCCACTTGGCCCGCAAGGCTAGGCTAGGCTAGGCTAGACTACGCTCGCTGGGAGAAGAAAAGAAGGAGGAGGGAAGAGGGGACGCGCCCAATCAGCCGCCGGCCCCGTCGATCTCCTGGCGCCAGCCTGGCTAATCAGGCCGACTCCGGCGGAGCCAGGTCAGAGCCATTGGTCCAGGATGATGCCATGCGACGATGTCATTGCCAGAGCGAGAGATACCAGCCTTGAAGATCATGCTGGATTGGCCAAACATCCCAATTTTTTTGGATGCCAGGACTCAGGGAACGGGAACCAGACAAAAACAGAGAAAAGCACTCACTGATGCAATGTGGCAGCAAAATTGCTGCAAGGAATCGGCGTTGACGAAAGTTGACGAATTCTGCAAAATCGCTCAGAAATCACGGGTGCTCCGAGAGAATATTCGATGGGCGCCGAGCGGATTAATAAGTAGAAGCTGGTCTATTAGGTTTGTGTATCCAGGAAAGCGTTGAGGGAGGCTTGATGGTCTTGTATAGAAGAAGTATATTAAATAATTATACAGGCGCGAGGAACAGGGTCTCTGCAGCTTTTGTAGGGACACACAGCCAAGCCTGAAGCTCCAGAAGGCGTGGTTTGGACCGTTCGGGTGGCAACAAGCTATAGAAAAAAATATAAAAAAATTATGCGAAAATCAAGCCCAGTCGGGTGACGAGACCTGGCTATATACGGACCGAGATCAAAGACAACTTAGTGGCCGGGTCAATTGCTTTGAATCAATCAGCCTCTACAAGGCTTTTCTTTCTTTCTACCGTACCGGCGGTGCTGCGCTACGAGTGTCAAAGATTGCCTTTATCTGCAAACCGTTGCGGTGGAACTTGAGAACTTTCCGAGTACCGAGCTGCTTGCACAAGAAAAGCAAAGATCCAGATGTCATCCCAAGGTCCCTGGAAAAGGGCTGAGGGCTCAAAGGAAAACACACGTTAAGCCTCCGGGCGCCTCAGGGTGACAGTCCTCTTCCATTCATCTTTGGGGTGCACGACGGCCTGACCGGGGGTTGCCCTGGGCTCTGATTGGCCGATACGGGCAGGATCTGCGGATCGCCAAGAAGGCGGTGCAGGACGAGGCAAGGGAGCAAAGAATCCAGGATGGAATTCCTCTATCAACACCCCGTCCAAGTCCAGCAGGCCTCCGGAATGAAACTTGAAGACCAAGGCCAAGTCCATGCTTTGAGACACGCAGGCAAAAGTAGGTGCAGTGCAGCGCATCTCCGGCCGCAGTTGGACAGGCTGTTGTGCACCATCAGTCGTTAATTGGTCTCACCCAACCCTGGGACTGTTGGAAGCTGTCCGCTCCTGCCTAATCTGACCCACGCTATGCCACAAGCGTCGTAGACCACGGAATCTGGTCTCTTCAATCGAGGCCTCCGATCCTGGCCTCAATGCCAGAACAGGCGTTTGGGTTGGCGCTGCTCTCACCACTCACAATCCCTGCTGCCTGAGTACTCCCTTTCAATGGAGCGTGCAGGCCTGCAAGGGCCTGCAGGCATCGATGCAGGATCAGTACTACAGCATATGTGTCACAACTGGGACTCTGCTATATCGCTATCTCTGCTGGCGAGTCGATAGCGATGTCGGCTCCCCTCGGAGGCTACAGACTATCAAAGCATATGGATCAAGTAAGTCAGGAATCGGAGATAGCAGCAAGATTACAGATATGCCGGTGGAGCCGCTTCCGCTTTGGGTTGGTGTGCGGCGAAAAAGAAAGAAGAAAAAGAAAAAAAAGAAAAGGCAGACTAACATCTTCCAGAACACGGCAGAACAGCCAAAGAATTTCAAAGGAATTTTTGGGCAAAAGGAACCTTGGGCGCCTGGGATGACCCTGAGCAGACGGGACCCGCTAATCAGATGACACCTGGGCGCTCGGCCATCCAACCAGTCAGTAGCGGCAGGCCACGGGGTCAGACTGGGGTCTGGGAGAACTCTTGCGTGGCCATATCGCAGCGGGGGCGTGGAAAGATTGCGGACGGCCAATGGCAGGCAGAGGGGTGGCGCACAGCAACCCCACACCGATCCACCCTGGGCGCAACTCATGAGTCGGCCTCTACAACGTGATCTCCTTCCATCTCCTTACTGCTCACGCGATTTCTGCCCTTTGTTTCTCGACGATGTTGACTACATCTGCATCAATATGCTTACGTACTCGTGGAGACAAGGGTCACACTGCAGACCTCAAGAGTTTACGTTCTGTGACACAGCAGAAGACTCGAAAAAGTCAATGAGGTATCTCATAGAATGACGCAGCTTGGCTTTCTCAGGTACAAGCTTTGATCACGTCATTGTTCGAGATTTTATCTGAGAGGCACATGCAGATCTTCTTCACTGTCCGTCTCAGTGGTACCACAGTTTGGACAACAATTCTTGAATGCGATGAGACAACCGGATTTCGGAATAGTTACGGAGGACTAGGCATACTCCGTGTCTGATTACTGTACGGAGTATCCTGGGCTCGGATTCTAGAACTCTGCTAGAAAGTGCCCAGCGCCACCCCATAATAATACGCGCCCGTTAAGCAGGTGTATATCAGAAAATTCTCGTATCAACGGTGGCAACTTCGATAGTGTAACGTTACTCTATCGAATACCAAAGAAGTTTATTCATGCCAACACAGTCAGCCTATCTAGGATCGGGGCATTGCATGTAAAAATCTCCTGAATTCTCCGAGCAGAATCAGGAGATCATCAGGTTCTGATACTGCCGACGATGCGATGCCTCTATCCTCAAACTAGCAGGAAGTATATTCCGTGGATCTCTCCATCATCCCCATCTCTCTGAGACTGCAAACAGGTTTCCGTGAACTTGTGGTCCACTACTGCTATCCACCTCTGTCTCTCGGTTCTCAACCCAATCTCCCTCCCGACCACGGCGATTGAGTTTGAGCCTGGTTATCCAACTCTATTGCTTGTGTATTCAACTGCAACTCGAAAAGTCTTGAGTTGAGCACCCACTGGAGCAGGCTTTCCTCCGGAGCGTAACCTGATCATTTAATAGTTACTGGTCCGTGATCACCTTATGTCTTCACCTCTCCCGCCGATGCTATCCGAGACTGCCCAAGGGTTCTCAAGTTCTAGAATTCAGTGGAGAGGGCCTCATCTGAAACCATGGAGGGCCGCCCGGACCTTGGTAGCAAGGCCTGCTCCACCATGGAAATCTTTTATGTAACTTTCTCCATATCTCGGTTCTGCCTTTGTGATCCCCGGGGCTCGCCTACCCATGCCCTACTCCGGAGCACGGTGATGGCCTAGTCTCCTACTCCGGCGCAGAATACGAGATGTTGACACAGAGACAGCAAAAGCCATCCCACGCGACGTGGCGGTTGAATCACCCTCAACCCCTTGGCCTCTTTTCTGCTTGAATCTCTTGGCGAACGCCCTGTCACGTGGTCTGACAGTCTTACTCTTCCTTCGCTCCACGCACCCCAAGTCGCCAATCCCGCAGTCAAGGGCAACGATCCGACTTTTCCGAATGAACCACCCCAAAAGTCCAGCCGCGAGAAGGCCAACAAAGACAGCAGCAAGTCTGAACTTTGAATGATTTCATTCGCCTTGGTGGCTAAGTTGCTGTCCTACCCCGCTCAATCTGCCGAACTGCATCGGCCTTCAAAACACTCTTGCCGATGAGATTGGTCAAACGGGCGCCAGCGCCATGACGGCATGTCCATGAGAGCTCGTATCATTATTGCGAAGACTAAGTCGAAGACGACGGTGAAGTCGACAAACAGCTGTCGGATTGCGTGAGCCAGACCCCCCTGCTCCCTCCTTGATAGCGAAAGAGATATGTCAGAAAAGCACTTCCCGCCCGCTTTCCCTGGGAGTCTGGGGTCTGGAGTCCTGGACGGACGGGCGGCAATCTGTTTGGAGGGTGCACTGGCGCTTCCATGCATGCCAATTTCAGCGAGTCTGGATTCGGACGGGCTTACGTCGATCCGGAAGGGAATGCTTGTTGAGGGAGTCGGTAGCTTGCTGCTTTCCTGCAGTAGGAGCTGTTAGTCTGCTCATGCATCGGCATGCACAAGGGAGGTGTGCTGTTTTCAATGACTCAGCTCATCTTCGGACCTCAAGCTTCCGCTATCTACACCTTACACACGTCTTGAAACTGGTGTGTCTCTTGGTGGTCTGGACAAGAGTTGTGTCAGCTCACATGTTCCATCTGTCGATCCTAACGATGGGCAATTACAAAGCAAGGTCTGGAGTTCAAACAGCACAAGCTGCTGCAGTTTTACTCCGTACCCCGCTCCCGCCTAGTTCCCATCCCTCCACACACACACACAGACAGCTCCATAAGAGGCCAATAAAATTACCGGAGGAGATACACAACTGGTCCAGTACGGCACAGTGACCAGTCACTATCCCAATCCAGTCCAATGACCCCATTTCCATCGAAGCCCGACAACTGAATAACCAATCTACAGCAAACATGATGCAAGCTCTGGAGTTGGAAAGTTCTCAACCCCGCTATTCGGGTGCCAACCAGCTGCTCGGGCTCTAGGTCGCTTGTTTCAGCTCCATATTTCCGACTTTAGAAATTCGTGGACAAAGAACCAGCTTGGCTGTTTTGGAGCCACTCAGCGCGAGTAAGTCGTGGCTGAATCTCAGCCAGAAACTCAATATTTCGCTTGGAACACAGACACATTGTGGCTTGGGTGGATTCGCTCTTTGGATGAACTTAGCCTCGTGGGCTCACATGGTCATTTGAGGCTGGTTCTTCTGTCTTGACGCCTCAAGGTAAGTTCAATATAAACGAGATGGGTGATCGTATTAGGTGAGATTCGTTTCTCGATTCTTTGTGAGTACTCCTTGTCCTATTCCGATTTCCGAAATTCGACAAACGTTCGCCTCGCTCTCGCTCTCCTCTTGCCTTTGTAGATCGCAGCTGGGCCTTGGACTTGAGGCGGCCGGTACCATCCGATCCCTTGAGGCTCCTCTGTCTTATAGATACCACATGCGGTTCAATCCGCCAGGATGGGCATAAAATATTTTTGATGGCAATAAATCCAAAATGGCAATGCCGCCAGGTGGTTTTACTCTGTTTTTTTTTTTTTTTTTGGTCCGAATCGTCCAATTTAGGGAAGTATATACCCCGGGTGTATTAGATATATATTTCGTCCACAGATGTCAGCTCTCACTGGCTATAAGACAAAATCCAAGACAAACTTTAAAACATGTTCAACCCTTCAAGAACTAAAAATTAAGACCGTCAAGAACAAGTCTACAGTTGCGTGGTGGTTTCTGGTCATTCAAACCCTTGCGGTATAGAGACGACTAGCCCTACCTACCTACACAGACCCACCAGGCCAGTGACCGAGTGCCCCAGCCTCCGCTGGGCATAGCAGGCAACAAGATATATATATGGTTTTCCCCATGTACCCGTACGCGTGCCATGGCTCCACCATGTACGCCCCTGTCCTGTACTGCCTACGGAGATACTAACTATATCCACTAGAAACACCCGGCCGAAAGCGTTGGGGTTCCGTGGTGCCAGTAGGCAGTAGTGAATGCATTTGCATTATTGCATGGTTGGTCTCCGGCGCTATATTACTATGTATAATATAACGTGATGCCGCTGTCCGGTTTGCGCGTTAGAGTAAAATAAAATGGGCTGCGTGGAGCGTAGGTACTAGGGGCACACACAGCATCCCATGGTCTGTTGCGTCCAGATGAGATTATGGGTGCCTGATACATAACCCGTAGGCTACGCGCGAGTGCTGGCGGGACCATGACCTGACGAGGGGGACTGTCGGGGGAGCGATTGGAATGGAAAATAGCTATGTCTGGATCCTAGCTTGTGCTCTGATAGCGCTAATGTGGCATGCATTGCGTGTAGCCGTGGGAAGGGAAGAGTCGGCCAGACCTTAGACTGTCTTGGGGTTGAGGATGAAGGGTGACTCGTGAGACTAGAAGTGGCTCTTTCGGAGAGAGTGAGTCGCTGAGTGCCAGCTTGAAGATCCTCGATCATGAGAAGACATGTATTACTATTCTGATTCAGGCAAACAGAGCCCATTTGCGGAGTATCCAGAACTAATCATCTATTCACACCCCTGCCGATATATACTGACAGGACCCCCATCCCAAAAAAGGTTAACTCGCTGTGCTGTCAGATGTACTGAGCAAGAAGAACAGAACAGAACAGAACATCAACTAGATTAAGCTTATGAATGGACAAGACGGGTGAAACGCGAGCAGACGCTCTTTGAATTGACATGACAGAAGGGTAGACGCGAAAAGCAAGAATGTACAAGGCTAGTGTAAACCCGAACTCCTGATCAACGACGAACAAACATTCCTGCGAGCATCGGCAGGGCACAGGGACGGGGAGAGGGGACCGTTTATATGCTAAAAATGCCACGTAGATAGACGACTACCCTGAGCAGGCATGTTTAGGTTTCATGCCAATCGGAAACGCCTCTCTGCGACGTCAGCAACATCGTCGATAAGCCGTCGAGACTGGAGACAGCGCAGGGAAGTAGTATCAGAATGAATCGCGACAGAGCCAGGTACTCGGGTGTAGTGATCATATACTCAGAAATGAAATCTAGAATTAAATGGCTCGTGCCAGAAATGCAGGACAAAGCAGTGCAGAAACAACCAAAAGACGAGAGAGGTAAAAAAACACAAACGCAGGTTCGCCGTTCCAAGCCGTAGCACCATAACGAGTGATAATGACGAGAGGATGTAAAGGATGAAGGAGGGTCGCTCCTAGAGGTCCAGCCCGTTTCATAAGTCCATCTGACCTTGACGAAGAGGTAACGAAACAAGGCGGGTGGAGTGGTTGCTCAGGGGCCCTTCGACGAGTGAAATATAGAACAATATATCCTACCCTAATCAACATAGTGTCCATCTGCCAGCAGGGTCTGCAAGTTCCACTATGCTCGTCGAAAAGAAAAGGGTGAGAGGCCGAGCTTAGGACAGTGTGTAGACCGTGCTGCCCTTCCATCCCTCCCAGCATGAAGAAAAAGGAAAGAAGAGTCAAAAGCCAACACCAAGGATAATACGTAGAAGTACACAAGATTCCGTACTTAGAACAGTGTGTCAACCTTTCAACCTTGGGCAAGATGAGCTGGCATGACACGTATTTCTCGGGGACAGCAGGATGATCACCTACCGCAGCATAGTGCTTTCATCACCTTTTGGATAAAGGTGGGCTGCGGCTCATTGCTCGCCTGTTGGCCGCCCTGCGATGGCTGGTTCTTTGTCGCGTTCGCCGGGCTGCCGATCCGACCTGGAATGTTTGCGTTTGAGTTTTGAAACTGCGCCGTGGTCGACGCGGCTGGTGTTGCGTCGAACCCCCCGCTCTGGCGTTTCGGCGGAATGCCGCCTCTGACGTTTTGCTGCTCGCGCGTCTTCCCAACTCCGGGTTTCGCTGGAGAGGGGGGCGGGGGCTGCGCGGCGTTTAAACGGTCAGCGGTCACGCCGGGCCTTGTGCTGTTTCGAAGTTGCTGGCCGTGGATGTCCCTGGCAGATGTAGGGAGGGCAGAGTTGTGAAGAGCTTGTTGAGACGAGTATGACTTGTATTCCCATCCCCGGCCGTTGTGTAGTTTCATCCAATCGTACTCGCCATCCTCGACTTCACCGGCGTTCTTTAGCGCCTGCGTGAGCAAGTCTCGCAGGTAGTCGTAGTCGGGAGTGTCTTCAAATCCGAGGTTGCGCACATAACTCAGGTATTTGTTGAATTCTTCTAAGGCGCGTTAGTTGACATAGAGCACACTCAGGCTCGTGGTGGAATATACCTGGAAATCCCTCGCACAAGTCCTTGACCGCGGTGGTTTGCTTCTTCTCTCCGATCTTTTCGTACTTTTGTTTGTTGGTGGCAGCCTTTAGACCCTGCCATGGCAGGCCACCTCGTAAGAAGTACATAAAAACGTGGCCCAAAGCCTCAAGGTCGTCTCGTCGTGACTGTTCGCGTCCCAAATGGGTGTTGATACTCATGTAACGTGCTGTTCCAGACAGCGACTTTCGCTCACGGTATGGGATGTGTTGCTTGGTTTTCGGGTCCCGGTATTGCTTCGCCATTCCAAAGTCAACAACGTGAATAACGTTCGCGGCCTTGGAGTTCGGGCGACCGATGAGGAAGTTGTCGGGTTTGATATCGCGGTAGATCAAGTTCTTTTCGTGAATGGTTTGGACGCGAGAAAGCTGATCACGTTAGTCATGGCTCAAATACTGTGAGAGCGTATATAAGCACACACCATTTGCTTAGCGACCATGACGACGGTCTTAACGGAAAACCGTCGATTACAATGGTCGAATAGATCCTCAAGACTCGGGCCGAGCAAGTCGATCACGAGGATGTTATGCAATCCTTCCTGGCCGAAGTAGTAAACGTTGGGAATACCAGCTACGACGGTCAGTAAATCCATCCCGATCCGTTGCAGGCAAGTACTTACGGCATCCAACCAAGATCTTATACGTCCGATACTCATCCCGTAACTGGGGGGCATCACTCTTCCGAGGTTCCTGGTGCCGTTAGTGGTTGACACTCTGCACAGGAGGTCTAAAGGGGAAACGCACAAACTTGATGGCAACTTGCTGGTTGTTCAAAAGGTTTGTACCCTCGAATATGACACCGAAAGACCCTTCACCAATTTTCTTTCCTACTCTGTAGTGGACACCCACCACGTTGGACGATGAGGAAGCCATGTCTGCGAGGATGCGAGTCGGGAAACCTTAAAACGACGGGACGAACGTGCGGAAGACTCGACGGGCGGCAAACACGTGAAGGCTAGTTTAATGTTAGAAAAGTCAATGACTGGCGATATAGACGGCCATAAAAGCAATATTGAATGGAATAATAGCTTACAGGAACGTCCGAATGTCCTATGCTATACCATTCATGCAATTGCTCAAAGTGTAGATGGCACGCAACGCCGGTTTCGACAAGGTCGACAGCGATGAGCAAGGCTAATTATCGCAGAGCAATTCTCGGAAGCAGGGTCGAGAAGCGGCCAAGATGAGATGATGTCGGTTGACGAGACCGAGCTATCGAGGTGCGTCTTCGGAAGGCAGCTGAGTGCTGGGAGAATTGACGGTGCGGAGAGATCTCGAAGCCGAAAGCAATTCCTCCAAACGGCAAAGTCCCTCAAAAGATGCAGATCGAAACGAGAAGCTCCCAGGAAATCTACACCAGCTGCGCGGCAGTCCCTCAAACTGCAGCCAGCAGTGGTTCGACGAGATCGGAGAGGCGGACGGGGGGAGGAGAGAGGTGAAGGGGAAGGAGGTGAGGAGCCGAAGAGGAGAGAGACGGAATGGAGATCCACGGAGGACAGCGAGTGGGTAAAAGGGGAGGCCGAAGCAGGAAAAGGGAAAACGAGGCGGAGAGAGAAAGGGATCTGTGAGAGGCAGAGGCAGAGAAGCAGAGGAGGCGAAAGCAGGAGACGGCCGAAGTCAGAACGGGCTACGGCGATGGGGTGTGATCTGGACAGCGACAGTCTAGTCTGGTAAGGGCGAAACGCCCGTACCCGACTGGCAGCACAGGCGGTATGGTAACTCTGGTACAACTAGGTAATCAACCATTTCGCCTCCTCGACGGTTCTTGGAGGATAAGAGGACGGTTGCTCTTTAATTATATGGACCAATAGCCTCTTTCAATGCGATTCTCTACGACAATCAGAACAATCGTGTCAGCAGTTGAAAGCACGAAAAGCTCTCATCGCTCGGGTCATCTGTCGGGCGTTGAGCCAAAAAGCGGATCCCAAGCGCAGGCGGTGTTCAGGTCTCGGCCACAGGAAGCTTTTCTCCCTCTGGTCCTGTTGATGGCGATCTTGGCAATAAGCTCTGCTGCCAGAAATTGCTCCTGCCCTTCCTCCGACTCGGGTTGGAATCAGGTCTCAATTGCCAAAGGCAGGGCGGAGCAGACATTCGATGCCGACGTCATGGACGGATGGTAAAAAACAGGATCAGTTCAAGTTCCATCAAGGCTTGTTGTGTAAGGGGGATCTAGGCCAAATACTGTTACTGTGGTGACTCGCTCTGGAATGTTGCGACTCTGTGCAGATGGAAATTATTTTCTCTTTCTCGACAGGGAGAAGCGAGCAGCTGAGCATCAAATCAATGAATTCGGGTATGATTTGGATTTTTTTCTTTTCTTACCCCTGACCAGTGAAATTGTCACCATTGCAGGTACCAACCTCCTTTTGCTTTAGCTGCGCTTAAGAGGGTTTGTATCGGTCTAGTAAATACGCAGCTTGCTGGTAAGATTATATGGCCAATTCCTAACGGTCTCCTTTCGCACCTAGGTACACTTTATGTCCAAAAGTCTGGCGACACTTCAAAATATATAGTTCCAACCACCAATCTTAAATTCAAATTATTCAACAACCACGACCAATTAAGACTTCTAAATACATTAAATTAAACCGGAATTAGTATCTTGTATACCAGCCACGAGCCTGATAAACCTCCTCTACTCGTCGAGGCATCGAATCGATTAAACTGTCAATCTTCGCCTGTGGGATCGACCACCAAGCAGCTCTTATAGCTCTTTTAAATCGTTTCCAGTTAACCTGAGCTCTTCCATCCATAAAGAGGTCTGGATATAGAAGGACTAGCTGCTTTTTTAAAAGGTTCCAGCAGTGTTCTATAGGGTTTAAATCAGGTGAGTGTGTAGGCCAATCCATAACCTCAATCCCATGAATTTCAAACCACTCCTGCGCCTTCAAACTTCGATGAATCTTTACATTATCTTGTTGAAAGATAAGGCCAGGCTTATAGATAGGAATTAACTCCTCTTCAAGGCATTTAATATAAGAATTGGTGGAGTAGCCCTTGTTTTTTGAAGTTTCGTCCCTCTCCATAATAACCAGGTTTGAGCGACCACCATGCCATATCGCGGCCCATACCATCTGCGAGATATCCTTGCCATGATTGGCTAGATTTACTAAATCCTTCCTAAAGGCTTCGCGATGGTATCGAAAGACAAATTAAACAGTATTGTTAGGTTTCCGTTGGACTGAGCATTTATCAGAATATATAATATCCTTTAAACCCTCTTTTCTCCGCCAATTCTTGACAAAATTAAATCGTTTTTTCGCTCGCTCTTTATTTAGATAAATGCGCTTCTTGCTCTTCCATTTGCGCAAGCGATAGTGGTGGAATATACGTCGAATGGTTGACCTGGAGGGCTGGTAGGGGGTGGTTGCGCCAAGGGCCCGATAGCTTACTCGAGGGTTTCGACGAGCTTTAAGATAAAGATATCTCCTTCCTAATTTGGATATCTTTGTAGGCCGACCACTTCGAGGGAGAGTTTTTATGGTTTGGTGGAGAATAAAGCGTTCCTTGGTTCGGTAGATTGTGCTTCGATGGACTTTAAACTGGGTGGCAAGTTTGGAGGGCGATTGACCAGCCTCTAGACCATATATAATAGCCGCTCGAACTTCTGGAGATAATTCATCATTTCGACCACGATTTCCGCTTATTTCGATACCGAAAGCTCTCATATTGGTGGTGTGGTGGTGTTTTAAAAAAGTTGGGAAGTTCGCGTCGCGTCAAAACACGCTAAAGTGTCGCTAGACTTTTGGTCCCCGATGGTAGTTAATTTTAATGCCCTGAATTGATCTGAGATCTCTGTTTGTTATGTTGTAACCGTCTCATCTCGTCAAGATCAAAGATTTACCCCGTACATCACGATCCAGGAACATTTCAAGGTTGACAGGCGTACCTGCTGAAACTTACGTCTCCCATATGCAGAACGACATACATAACCCTACATCTCTCCGCAAGGCTTCTCCATATGACACGTCTACACGTCGACCCACAGCGACCAATTGATTCCTGGTTTCGATACAAGACTGAAACGGACTGATCAAGCCATCGACTGAGGACTCTCCGTCGGCAATGTGAACCCTGGACAAATCAGCTCTACGTGGAGACAGCTCACTGCTTAAAGATAATGGTCAATGGCCAGGTCGATGTGTAACAGGCACATCCTGCCATGAAATTGATAAGCCCCAGACACGCCATCTAACGTCTAACCAGCAGACCAAACAAATCATAAGAAGTTGACTGCAGGCGCCATCTCATCTATGTGTACTCGTACAAATCGCGATTCTTACAGCTCATCTTCCGGAACGTCTTCCGCTTCGCTGCCCAGCTCGTCGGCCATCAGGTCCCGGCCTTCCTCGTCATCGTCGTCTTCTTGTGCGGAGTCATCGTCTTCCTCGCTGCTAGAACCGCTCCCATCGCTGTCGCCCTCGCTGCCCGGGTCGTAGTCTTCTTCTTCCTCGTCTTCCTGATCTTCGAGTTCACGTTGCGCCTTTTGCAGCTCGCTCTCCTCAGCACCTTGGGCATCTCCGTCCGTGTTTTCCTCCGTCTTTACACTATTTATGTTGTATTGCTTTGCACGGCGAGCTTCCGCGAGACTGGCGTCTTGTAGGCCGTGTGTCTTGATGTAGGTGTCGATACCGGAGTAGTCGGCCTGGTCGATCATGGAAAACTCAAACTCTTGCGTCTCGTCACTGCCGATAGCACGCGCCGTGACGTTGAGGTTGAAGGTCCGCTGGAGAACTGAGGTATAAGATATCGACTCGATGGTCTCGAAGCCAAAGAAGAGAAGGGGCTTCTTGAAACCGAAAAATATGCCAGTAGATAGGAAAAAGAGATACCCTATGAAGCATATATTAGGCTATCACCCTCACACACAATGCCTTCCCCTACTCTAGCCGAATCACGTACCTTCTTTGCTACCTCGGAACGCCTTGACATGGTATGCCTTTTCCCCCTTCCGATGTGCCTCCGGCATGGCGCTCACAAACTCCTGCGGATCCGGACGCACAACCCGAACGTGCGACAAGTTATCATTCAGCACACGCCTGACCAGAGTCTCAGCCGTCTCGCCGTCTCCATTCCCAATCTGCTGCCCGGTTCCCGAAAACGCAGCCTTTGGAGGCCCATCATTGACCGTCCAAAGAATCGTCTCGGGTGCAGGCTCGCCCGCCGGCGCTGGGTTAATCCCATCCGCATACCGGGGGATAATGCAAAAATTAAACTGACGTTGATTTTTCTCCGGAACTGGAAGACACAAAACGTGCTCTTTCAAAATCGTTAGCCGGCGAAAAAAAAGTATTGACTCAAACATAAACGCAATAATAGAACATACGAATCCTATCCAGCGGAACCCCAAACTCCACCTCCTTCGAAGCCTGATTCCTCGCCCGAAGGAACTTCTTCTCGGCCGTAATCTCCAGTGTTAGTTTTTTCCGTTGCGGAATCGCAAAAGACACATCCTGCATGTGAAATTGTAGCGTCCCGTGTGTTTTTAGATCGGCCAGCGATTGCGCACTTCCAGGAGTTCCGCCGGCGGCGACAGCCCCATTCTCGATCTTGCGTTTTTTGGCGGTTGGGCCGTCGTGCACGGGTACTTGCACGGGCTGGATGGGGGTTGCGTTTCTCGTCCGCAGGCTAGAGGTATACCGGGCGATATCTTCGAAAAGCGGAGCGTGTTGAGGGGTTGACACTGGATGGGAGAGAAAAAAAAGTTAGCATCAGTATTGTTTGCTTATTGCGGAGGGTGCGCGTTTAGAGCAAATACGGAGATACCCACCGATCGCATCGTAGACTCGTTTCTTTAGGGCGGGTTCAGCGGCAAAGGCATCTTCAATCGCCGGGATGTGCAGCTGTTTTTGTGTCGGGGGAAGATGCGTTGGGGGCGCGGAGTTTATCGTGGCAAAGGCCATGTTTGTGGACGGCACGCCAAGGGGAGGAAAGCGGCTTGGGAGATGATGAGAGGGATAATATGAATAAAACAAGCTATATATAAGGCAAAGTCTTGGATGTGGGAAATCGGGATAAAGGAGAAGGAATTGAAAAGCAGTTGGTTGATGAACGAAGAAAAGAGAGCTCCAGCGCTCAGGGACTAACTGACCACTGCAGGAGGTTAAGGGAACAACTGACAGGGAGCGTAAATCGGTACGAAACGGGCTTGTTTATTCGTCCAAATAAATGGACCCTGAGATGTGATTACTATCTGTCAGTATTATGCCCTAGTAATTCGACCTTTCAACCTCCTACATCATCTTCCTTGCCGCTTTAACGGCTGTTTACTTTGCTTTGGATCCATCTTACAGGTTGGGCTTCGTGTGTTCCCTCGTCCTGGTCAGGGCCCAACTGTCAGGATCTAGCTTGTAATAATAAAGTGACATCCACAAGCACAGTAAATGAGATGGATATATTCTATAACTCGGGTCTATATGACAACATAAAGCATGCATTGCTACAAGGTATCATTCCCTCGCCTCCTCTAGGACCTGCCTAGGGGGCACCACTCAGGCAAACAAATAAAGAAAATCCCAAGAAGTATACAAGTGGGGTGATCAAAATCAATAATAGAATACAAGAAAATAAAGGGTATCCAGAGCTGACTGACACCCAGAAATCGCGATGCCAGAGTGAAGATGACTAGAGAATGAGAGAGCGAATGCCACAGTGTATAGAAGCATTAAGCCCATTATGATCTGCGCAGTCCATGAATGCAAGGGAAAACAGCCGCTAAAGGGGTATATAGGTGTAAAACGAATGACTAATAATACCAACAAGGTACTTATGACGGGAAGTTCTATTTGGCAATTGGTTCAGCAGTGTTGTCCAGACAGCGTTTCCCAGACGCCGTAGATTTGGGAGAATCCAAAACAGAATTGTCAGCCTGGCCTGGGCCAACTAAAGGATCTAGCGATGGCGCCGCCCTCAGCGAAGAGGAGCGCGGAGGCCTAACAGGACTCGAGTCAAGATCAGGGGCTGGCTCAAGAACGGGCTTGGAGGTGTGGTCGAGAAGGCCAGGGTCGGAAAAGTCAGAATTGACCAACCCAATTGGTGAGGCAGGTTCTTCCTCTGTCCCCGTAAATGTATCGACTTCTTCGTATTCATCCTCTGCATCCTCTTCCTCTTCAATGATCTGACTCTTCCGGGCGGCTGGTCGAGCTGCTTTGTGGGCAGAGCCGTCCATTCTAGCGTTGCCGCCGGGATATTCCGTCCCAGTGAATCCACCAGTAGCTAAGTTGGCTACGTGGACCATTGGGCCTTTGAATGTAGCTCGTTTTCGCCGGGCAAAAACAAGGCTTGACGAAGGAGAATATAACATGGGTGGGGGGGCCGCTTCATTGAAGGATGATGAGCTGGGCATGCCTTCGGTATCGTCAACGTCTCGGAATCCATGATTTGGGTTCCGAACCAATCTGATATTTGTAGGAAAGCGTGCCGATGCGCTAGGCGTGGTAGGGAGCACCTTGACCGAAGTGTGCGGAGACTTTGCAGTCCGAGCCGTCGGGGTTGAGACTGAACCAATGCTGTTAGAGGATATAGATGAAGCCTTGGAGTGGCTGTGACCATGGTGGATGCTTCGGATAGATGAGACGGACGAAGATGTAGACTTGCGACCCCGTAACCCAGCTGATGACCGTCGATATGAGCCTCTAGGAGTAAGCGGAGAAGGTGACAGTGAGTTTCGATGGCTTGCATGGCTAGTGCTCAATGGTCGGGGTTGCCGGGGGTATGAGTGTCGACGCGTAGGATAAGATGCACTACTTGGAGCCAAGCTGCTTGCGTTGGATGCTCGCTTGATTTGAGTGGGTGTGGCCAGTTCAGTTTTTTGGCTGGAGGTTGAAGACGCCAAGGTAGTTTTCTTTGTCCCTTCCTGCCCCTTTGCGGGGCTCAGCTTTTCGGACAGGAATTTGCGATGCGTGCTGGAGTTCGTCTTTGGGTGTGGTGATTTGGCTCGTTTCGCAGACTCTACAAACCAATGCTTTAGAGAAGCCAATTGACTGATGATTGGATACTGGCGGCGGCTCGTACGACGCCTGAAAATGCCACCGCCGTGCTGAGCAAGTTCTGGCTGAGACGCGCTCGCGTGAAGTGTGCTAGGTCGTGAGCGCCTTCTATCCTTGGGAGGAGGCACTGGAGGACGACGGCGGCTAGAGCTGTTGGAGCGGATCGAATCCTTGTCGACTGGGGGGGGAGGTGTAGGAAGTTCAGGAGACTGCACAGGCGGCTCGGGAAGCATTGGCAGCTCCGGAACTGCAAGCTGAGAAGGTAAGCTTCGCCGGTCTCTTCGCCCACGTTCATGAAGCACGCCAGTAGCATGTCCTTCTTCGTCGACTTCAACCAGCGCTGCTGATATCTTCTCCAAGCGGCTACTCGCAGCGCTTAGACGGCGAATGTTCTTCGCTTCTGCTTCCCGCTCCCGGCGCTTCCGTTCCCTCTTTGCCTCTTTTCGCTGTTCCTTCTCTATCAGGAGGGCCCACCAGCCGGCTAACGCATCGCAGCGCTGGGACTGGACACTATCTACCACCTCGTCAATATTAATTCCTGCACTTTTCATTCGCTGGAGGGTAGTCTTTTCTAATGATGTCGAAAATGCTGGCGGTCGAGGTATTTTGAGGATTGCCAACTGTTCGGAAGCGTGCTCGGAAAGAAATGGATGGGCAAGAACGTCGCTGAGACTAGGCCGGAGGAGAGGTCGCTTTGAGAGGAGCAAGTTGATTAGCGCCTTGCTCTCTTCTGTGAATTTATCGTTGTAGGCAGGCTCTTCACTCAGAATCCGTGACTTGGTGATTTGGTCATCGTCATCGTCAAAAGGAAGCTCTCCAGCAATTAGCGCATAGAGAATGATGCCTAAACTCCAGACGTCCACTTTTTCACCCGCATACTTTTCCGCCTTGAGCATTTCCGGAGCACTGTAGCATACGGTGCCGCAAAATGTCTGGAGATAGCTTGCTTTCCCCTCATACTCCCTTGTAAATCCAAAGTCGCAAAGCTTGACGTTCTCGTGCTTGTCAAGCAGGATATTCTCTAGCTTCAAATCTCTGTGAACGCATGATTTGCTGTGAACGTAGGATACGGCGCCAACTAGTTGGGTAAAGATCTTTTTGACTTTGTCAATATGTAGTGGGCCATGTCGTAGGAGGTAATTATACAATTCGTCGCCTAGCTGCGTTAGATGACCCAACAACCTCTCCGGGACCGCACGGTTCATACCAGGACAATATTCAAGGACTAGCCAGACAAGCTTCTCGGTGACAATGACTTCGTAGAGACGCGCAATATGAGGATGGAGAAATTGGCGGTGGTGATGGATCTCCCGTGCTAGATTCGTATCTTCCTTGTTCGATGACTTGAGCACGACCTGTGCTCCACACAGTCAGATGAATCCCGAGGGGGGTATATGACAACTCGAGGGCAAGACGTACCTTTGAGCCATTGGTGAGCTTATGCGAAGCAAGATACACTTTACCAAAGGAGCCCTTTCCGATTAATCTGCCTAGAGTATAGTTGCCGACGTTTCGGAGATCTTTGGAGGAGAACTCTCTGATTGGGACAAAGCGGTCAGTGGGATGATATTTTGAGTCCTGAGAACAAAAAAGGCAATGCTCACTTGAGAAGTTCATTATATGACTGGGCAAGCTTTTCCTTTTGTTTCTGGGCGTGGACCTCCGCTCTGGTCCTGGGAGGCGGCATGTGTTTCGAGGAAAGCTCCGCCTACCCTGGGGAAGCGTGCGGAGCGTGATATCTCTGGTATACTGGACTGTATAAGCTCGCCGGTCGATTGCGAAAGCTTTGAGACTGCCATTCAATGACCGAGACTGGTAGAGGAGATAACAAGCGGATTGCGGAGGCAGATGTGGTTCGAAGGGGGTGGTGGGCTATGGAGGCTAAAACGGGGGCAAGTCCGGGGGCGAGGAGGGCGATCAAACGGTCGAGTTGGGCGGGAGACGCATTTAACGCTGTCGGAGATCCGGACGAGGGTATGAGATTGGTTTCCGCTGCGGTTCAAGCGCGAGGAGGATGTAGTTATTATGGAAATCAAAAATTTGAAGTCGTCGGCGTTGGGGACTTTTTTTGCCGGAACCTGTGGAATGGGGCCCGACAGGAACAGGAACGCGGTCGGTGAGAACGGAGGTGGAAAGGAACAGGTGACGTTAAGTGGCCTGCTTCTTAGTTGACATAGAGCTTGCCCAATTATTAAGAGTCATACAATAAGGAAATAGATGAAGGTAGGGAGAGACGGATGTACTCCGTACATGGAAGAATCTTCCAAGCTCCGAGCACACTGAGGGGAAGCCTGATCATGGTATGCGAGACACTTGGTGACTGCAGCTCCATCAACGTCTACTTTAATTTAGCTGTCGGCTGGATTGGTGGAAAACGTGGGCCGTTTCTGTCATTGCTAGATTAAGATTACGATCTATGAGATTTGAAATGTGAATTATCCTGCGACCACTACGGAGTACAACGGGACACAGTTTACCTCAAGACTACTCAACCATCTCGATTTTGCAGGAGCCTACAACATCTTCTCGCGAAGAGGGCCAGAAGATCTTAAGATTGCCATCGAAGAATCACAAACAACCAAGAGTCCAGCCAATGATGCTCCGGCAGACCTTGTCGTCATCTGTCCCGTGGTGGATTCTCAACCCCTGAGTCTGAGGATCAAGTAGTGCTGCAATTTTAGCAGCAAACGTCGATGACATATTCCACTAGTTTTCGCTAGTGTGCCGCCAGTGAATAGGATCTGAAGACATCAAAGTTTCTCCTTTTGGGAGTTGCCCCAGTGCTCTGCCTGGTTCATTGATTGGTTTGCTGCTGGTTGTATGAGAAGATTGCATCACGGTCCACGCCCCGGGATAGGTTACGCCACACCGCCGCACACACACAGCCGAAGTGGAGGGTGGATGGCTTGGACGCTTGGAGGCGATCTTTTCGCCTTCTCGAACACTCATCGAATCCCGTCTCCAGCCGTCAAATCTGCCGCTTATGCGGAGCTTCTCATGTGATCTATTGGGTGCACTTGGGGTATATTGGAAGTCTACTCTGTATAATTGAACGAACCCGGAAGCAAATCACTCCGTTCCTCGCCACCAAGGAAGGGCATGGAGCCGCTGGACAGTCCGGTGTGTGGCACAAAGCGCAGGGTCAATCCTGTTTAACCCCTGCTCACCTTGAAAGGCGAGGGAAACCATGCCAAAATAGGAGTGTAGAAGATCTGTTTTTGCGACGCTGGTTAGAGTCTACGGAAGGGATAATGGCATCTCTGGCTTACCTGGTGGTTCTCCGACGCCCTTTCCAAACCCTCCAACAAGATGTTGTGTCTTTTCAAGGAGATATTGCCTATTTCCAGGTGCATCGATCAGTGGCAGCTTTCCCAACATCTAGTTTGAGAATTAGCTATTGTTATCGGCGGCCGTTGCCTGGTTCACATACTTCCAGAGTCGCCGTATTCCAGAATGAATAGCAAGTGTCGGCATATTTGTTACACCGTCCGTTGAAGCCAGCCCAGCGCAAGGCCTTTTCACTAGGAGGTGGTATAACAAGAAGGTTATCGATGCTCTCGTCAATGTTGAGCCCGGCGACAGCCTTGACCAGATCTTGCGCAATGTCAGCCTCTGATGTTCCATCGTCAGAGTTGTCGTCGCTGTCGTCTTCCTCGCCAAGCTCCGTTGTTTGCCGCGAAACGAGCCAACGGACGAGAGACTCATACTTCTCAGAACCAGGTGAGATGAGCTGTACTTTCTCTGAGCCGCTGGATAGGCGATTCAGGAATGTCAAGGCACCAATAGCACAATATGTATGACCAGCTGTATATGTCCAACGTGAGTAACAAGCTCAGTATTACCGGGAAGAGCATGGACGTACAATGTGCTTCGCAGAATGGTCCTTCCGCCATTCCACCGTCGTATGCCTACACATCTTAGTATTGCTATACCAGACCCAGCCCTTCAGCAAAGGAATTAAGAAAATCTTACTTGGCACGACTCAATGAATGCCACCAGCTTATCCACGTTTATATCCTCAACGCCGTCAAGATCAGCACCGCTCCTTCCCCGGAGCAGATACCGCGTGCCAGCCCCAAAGCAACAGAAACGCAAATCACCACCACCCTCCACATTGTCCTCGGGACCAAGAACTTCTCCAAAGCTCCCGTCTGGACGCTGCATCTTGGGAAGCCACTTAAGACATTCGACCCTCTTTACCCGCGACAGGTCGTCTCCTAGGATGAGGAGAATGACTAACGCAAAGAAAGTGGAAGGCACATTCGCCGGGTCCCATGCCTCGTTATCTCGCGTGCGTATCTCATCGCCGAAATCTGTCCCCGAGAATCCTCGAAAGCCGCCCGAAGGAACCTGGCAATGGTATATCCATTCGATATATCCTTGTCGCTCTTCCTGGGTTGTCTTGCTCTCTAGGACGTCGAGGAGGTCTAGACCCGCAAGACTGAAGAAAGCGAGGAGCATGCGATTGGAGTCATTGGATGTATACAGGTCTGGCAGGAATGTTTTGAGGCATCGTAGGAAGTATCTGATATGGCGCTCTTTCGTAAATTGAGCTTCCGGCATCGTTAGTTCGATAGGATTCCTTGTTATAAGATTAGTAGAGCCAAATTTATGGAGCCCAAATAGCAGTTCGAGGAACTAGGGCCTATGACTTCGCAACCCCTGTGTCCTGTTCAATGATGCTCTCTCGCGAGGAGGACTGAGCCGGGCTGCTGTCGGAGGAGCAGCATGACCCCACATTCATCCCCGACGGAGAAAAAAAAGTACCCACACCTGGGCTACAGCTTTTGCCTGCCATCAACAAGAACCAAACAACGCAGCAACCTCATTGTGAATCCTTCTAAACAACCTTAATTTTTATTGTCGATTACTTACCGGCCATAATGGGCCTTCTATCCTCCAAAACCCTCATCAAGGCCCACGCCCTCTTCCTTTTCACACTCGCCGTCTACCTAACTAAGTCTCCCGAAGTTATCACCGAAAGCGATGTCGTCTTTATGCTGGGAGAGTTCCTCCAACTGGTACGTTATCCGTTGTTTCTCCGATAAACAACTAGAGGCGAGATTGGACTAAACAAATACATCATCAGGACACAACACCGACTTTCTCCCGGCCGCAATCCCCCTTTGCAGTCTGCGGCATCCTCCTCGTCGCTGACGCCCTCATCGACCTCATCCTTGTCACAAAAATCCCGCACATAAACGAGATCCTGGCAATGGCTGAAGCTGCACGCTCTCAAGCCCCGTCGTCTATTAACGGGCCAGCCCGCATCCGGAGCAACCCGTTCATTGCGCGCCTCGCGTCGCTATACTCGGAGATCTGGACATTACTTTCCGCGTCGCGGTTCTGTCTGTTCTTTGCGGTGTCGTTTTTCATCTATCAGAGTAAGCCAGACGCATGGGGGGTCATTGGGGGTAGCAATGGGGCTGGTCCTGCTGCGGCTAGGCCCGGCTCGAGTTTCAGTTTTGGGCTGGAGACCAAGACGGGGGGGGAGCTTACGGGGCTGGACCAGTTGAAGAACCGCGTTGTTTTTACATATGGGTTTATGGAGATGATGTTTTGGTTCTGGGTTTGTGTTTCTTTCCTTACGTGGTTTGGAAATTGGCTGACTAATTGGATCTCTCACTAGATTTTTCTTACCCTCCGTGAAGAGAGGCAGGAGATTGCGACGCGGTTTGCGGAGCGGGATCGCTAGGCATTGTCTGTTTCTATAGAAAGCTAGAGAAGTGGGAGCGGAGTTTATTGATATATACTACAGCAGCAAGCAAAGTGGAGTTATTGGAAGCTGATCATTAAAATGACATTTTTCTCATTAGATTACGTTGTTGTGCATCTTTCATCTTTAGCAGATGTCGAGCATAATAAATACAATACGGTACATCGTTGAATCTCGATCCGTGTCGGAGAAATTTCCCTCGTTTCAACTTGATACGTGATCGATCCATCGCTTTCCCACCATACCCGGACAAGCAAACAAGGTCATCAGTTGCTTACATCAAGAATGCGACACCGGCCGCGATACCTGCAACAAGACCAAGCTCATTGCCACGGAGGTGAGCTGCACCGTCTGACTCCTGAGGCTCAGCTGGGGTCTCGGACGCAGCGGAGGTCGATGTCGCAGACGAGGTCTCGTTGGAACTCTCGGTGGCGGTATCAGTCGAGCCCCCAGTGGTAGTGGTAGTGGTCTCCGAGCCGGTAGAGGTGCTCTCAGTGGCAGTAGTGGTTCCGGTGGAGGTGGTGGTGGAGTTCGAATTGCCGGCGCAGGTGGCAGTCTGAGGGAGGTTGCTGATACCGGCGCCCTCGCAGAGACCGTTTGCGAAGTCAAGGGCGGCTGAATGGGTCAGTCGTGTCAGCTCGTTCTATAACACGGGGATAGACCCGATGGGCTCTAATTGTCAAGGGCAAAGACGGAAAATGTGAACAGAAGCTTGGTGCGTGAATAACGCTTGACTTACCATCCTGATCAGCTGCATCACAAGACTTTCCAACACAGCAGGCCATATCGGTGATAAACGACTCGGTTCCGCAAATGCATTCAATGTCGATGAGGCTACATTCCTTGGGAATGGAGCCGGTAGCACAATCTTGCTGTGATCTTTGTCAGCTCTACTTTGATGACCAACATGGGTAACGAGTTCAATGGTCGACGTACGGCACAGGTTGGCAGCCCACTGAGTCCCTGGGCAGTTGCGGCGCTCAGGCAGCTGGCAAGGACGATGACGAGGGACTGAAGCTTCATGATTGCTAATGTTGACTGAATTGAGATAAAAGGAGAGCTTGAGAAAGACCTTAAGGACGCTGGGCCGATTTGACGGTGTGTTACGGAATGGAGAGGTGAGATGAGAAAGAAAAAGTGAGGATGGTCAGGTAGAAGAATTTGGAGACCTCAAGACTTCAGACCACCGCAAGCCAAACGGGCATCCTTGTTTATTCCCCGCTTCCCATGAGCTACTTAAGCCTCCAGATACGGATCAGGAACCACTTACCTTCCGGGCGTCGGAAAGCATAACTTGTCCAGTGAGAGTTTAATTATCTACAGCATGACCGGATGAAGTTGTTCACTCAGAGACTTTTTACTTTCCTGTCTTTTCTCATTGTTCTTCAAAAACTTTGCTCATTGAACAGCTTTTGCGAATTACCTGACAGAGTTGGAATTCGTACGAATTGAAAGAGCTGAAGGGTGGGTGGTGTTGAGATCCACAGGGTGCCAGTGGGCCCTCGACCCTGACCCTTTGAAAGCTAGGACGTACCTTGCGTGGAGAAGTATCGACCCAGTTCCCCCGAGTCGACACTTCTTTGCGCTTTTTTAACCCTAGCTTTGCAAGCGTGGTTTTGATTGACGATTCCTCCAATCACCCATCCCTTTGACGGCATGACGTGGGGGGTGATTGAAACTGCGGGAAGAGGGACATTTCAAACTACTAGTTGAAGCCTCCTAGGCCTCAGCCTCAGGCCCGTCTTGGTCGGGTAAGCCAATTGTTTTCTCCTCGGGGGTGGGCCCGAAGCGAAGTGGCCACTCACGGACTGCCACAGAGATACTAAGCAATCATGCCAATCCCACGTGGGCACTGGCACTACTATCACAGCCAGAGACGCTTAACCATTGAAGGCAACAACAGCCGCCCTAAAACATCCAAACATCAAGTGGATGCACATTTGCACCACGAACCATGATCCAACTTCATTGTATGTACGACAGAGTAGTAGTTGTGGATCTGCCCAAGCGTCAGGTTGTGGGACTCCTTGCTGGTGCCACTGGCAGTGGCTTGAGTGTCAAAAGGGTCTCTGCCATGTGATTTGTGGGAAACAGCCCGCCAAGATGAATACTAATCTCCGCCAGCCAAACTATCCTGGACCCGGAAGAATCCCCTAGACCTCGGGAACTTTTCGCGCTTCTCTTCGGTGGTAAAGGAGGGTGCCTCTCAAGCAAATATTATGAGTAATTTGCTTGATATCCAAGTGTCCTGGGATTCTCGTGATCGGGCATACTTGGGTTGAGGTTGGACATGTCCTCTGTACGAGTAAACACGGGAAGTTGGATCTTGACACTACTGACAGTGATGGCTTACGGTGCGCTCAGCCCTCTTTGAACACGGGCTGAACTTGACAGGCCACTTTTCAAAAGTGCAACCAGGTGATTGTTAGAGGGTACGGAGGAGCGGGTCCCGTTAGCGTTTGTTTCTCCCTTGCTTATTTCGAGAATAGCCTTGATTTCTCAAGTCAATTGAGACTGTGAAGCATTTGTCAAACCAATCCTTGAACCAAGTGAAACGCGGACAGAGATCTGGGATAGCCAACTAGTGGGTGAGGGCTGTTCCCAATCACAAGATCCAACACGACTTGTCGACTGCCCAGGTGCCATGGCCCTTTCTCCGCACTCTTCCATCCAACATCCCATTCCATGAACACCTTGCCGGCGAGAAGTCGAACTTCGAAGCCGGCCTCTGCATTCGTTGTGTCATTCTGCTCTGTGTCTTGCTCTATCCACGAATCTCACCACATTTATCAACGCAAGCCTCGTGGCTAGTGTGCGGTCAACATAAAAGCATGCTCTCGCCCGTGTATGAAAGCTCGATCAACCGCCACTCACCATCGCAATAGATCATCGAACTACCGCTCTTGAACTATCGCGACCATAAATCTAGCTTTTTTTAGTTCAGTTGAGCTAGTGCTATTCGATAGTCACGATGCCTCTCGGTATCTTGGACGTGAGGAATCGCCAAGTTCCAGGTAAGATTTGAGTGCTGGTAGATGCTCCTTTTGAAGCTAATCCAATGAAAACTCCTCTAGGTACCGTCGATATCCTCGAAAAGAAACGCGCCGACGACCAGCCTCCTACCTATCAATCACATCTAAAGTATGATCGCTCCGGTTCGGTTCCTATACTTCTCGTTCCACAGCCAAGCGACGACCCAAACGACCCATTGGTACGTCAAGGACTGTTAGAGTTAACTGATCGAGTCTTGCTGATGAGGAGATTGTAGAACTGGCCGTTATGGAAACGCGATTTGACCCTCTTCGCCCTTTCTCTCGTGTCGGTTCTTTGCGCGACAACCAGCTCTGTCATGGCGGCCAACACCGTGACTCTTTCGCGGTACTATAGGAAGAGTTTCATGTCAATAGCCCTGCTAACTGGATATCACCTTTGTGGGACTGGAGTCGCGGGTATACTCATCGTACCGACGGCGCGAGTATGGGGTAAGCGCCATCTATTCGTGCTTGGCCATATCCTGATGGTGATAAGCTGCGCATGGGCCGGGGGCAGTGGCAAGAACTACCAGAGCCTTTTGTGGTCTCGCATCTTTCAGGGCGTTGCACTAGCTCCGTTTGAAGCCCTGGTGAATGCATCCGTAGATGATTTGTTCTATGTGCACCAGAGGGGGAAGAGGATGGCCCTATCCAACGTGGCAGTATTCGGCGCTGCCTTTCTCACCCCGGTTGCGGCTGGAAAGATCACCAAGGAAATGGGCTGGCCCTGGACATTCTACTTTATCGCTATTTTCTCGGCAGCAGCTCTACCATTGACCATTTTCTTAGTCCCAGAGACAGCATTTAGACGGCCAAACTACTTGGACCCAAACTACGAGTCTGCGCAAAACCGAACAGAGGGTGGGCAATCGAGTGCTGGTAATACAGAACTGCAAGAGCCAAAGCAGTCTTCAGCCAGCAATGGGGAGTCTTCACTCGATGTCCCTAGAGAGGAGCCGTCAAGACAAAAGGATATTCCGCCAAAAGTCTCGTATCTTCAAACGCTGAAACTTTTCAACGGACGAAAAGCGGATGAGAAATGGTGGAAGCTTCTGTTGCGTCCATTTCCTCTTTTCCTCCATCCCGCAGTTCTCTGGGTACGAGCTCATTTTCGCGATGGAGGAGTGTAACTGACTTTGATAGGCCTGCTTGATTCAAGGCGTCATCATCGGATGGACAGTGTTTATTGGAGTTACCCTAGCGGCTATATTCATGAGCGGCCCGCTGTGGTTCGCAGAGGACAAGACCGGATACATGTACACGGGTGCCTTCATCGGAGCTATGCTGGGACTAGTGTTGTCAGGGCTACTGTCCGATTCAATGAATCACCTCATGATCAAACTCAACAAGGGAAGATACGAGCCTGAGTTCCGGATCCTCCTCGTCATCTTTCAATTAGTATTCTGCGGTATCGGCACGTACGGCTTTGGTATCACCGCTAATAATGCTGCACACTACGGCTGGCTACCTCCCGACATCTTCTTCTGCTTCGTTGTCATTGGCATGGTAATGGGTGCAGTCGCTAGCACGCTATACATAGTGGATGCTCACCGTACGTACATCACCTCGGTAGACCCTGTCCTTTACTAACGCACACTAGCACACTTTGTCATTGAAGCCTTCACCTGCATGTTGATATTCAAAAACATATTCAGCTTCGTGTTGACATTCTACACCTATGACTGGCTTGTGGAAGCCTACGTCAAGAAACCATTTATGGCCATCTCGAGCATCCAGGTAGCCATCTGTGCACTGAGTATCCCCATGTGTATGTATTTTACCTGACCTTGAAAAACATGGATCGATCCTAGACTAACTTTGCGGGGTAGATGTCTTTGGTAAATGGAACCGGTCTTTCTTCTCGCGCTATGACATTTTAAAACTACTACGGCTGTGGTAGTCCACCTACAACCGTGTATAGTGCGGGCCGGGTCGGATTTCATTCATAGAACATCGTGGGAGGAGATTTGAAACGTGGTTTGATGACCCATAGTTATATCTACAGTAATGTTCTAATATCCTCGCCATATGAGAATGGCAGGTTATATCAACTTGAAGTACAACATGATCATAGTACCTGCATGCATTCTCTGTAACGGTACCCTGGCTGAGTGTACAGGCACCATCCTCTTTTCCCCTGTTCAAGAACAAGGTCTCTTAAATTCAACAAGGATCGTCAAACTGATCGTCCAACTCAATTGCATCGAATTTCAGGCTAGTCGCTCAGTTGCCCCGCTGCGCCCCAACCATAGATGCAGGCAGCAGCCACAGCACCGCGAACAGGGATCGTCGCGATCGTCGAAATTTTATGTTGAAGAAAAAGTGATTAAATCAGAGAGGCACAAACAAGCCTCGTACCCAGGTAAAAGATGCTCCCTCAGCGCAGAAAAATCATTTGGTTTTCTCTAAATTCCGGCTCTACATATGATAGGGAGGCTCCATTCTAATACATTACGCAGGATCTAGACCTAGGGATCGCAACCATGTCCCACCTAGGGAAAAGATAAGCTTAGATCCAAATTGATCACGTTCTTCCTTGGAAATGTAAATCCTGAATGTCTCATCATGAAGCTTGACTCGGTAGAAGACCGCTTGAATAGAATGACGAAAACGGTCGGCCATCGGAATGTTGTCAGCCCACCATCAACACCAGCCCTCGAGATGTTGCAGTGCAACACTTTTCAATCTCTTCATTGATTTCATGAGTTCGTGACATCAGAGACTTTGCTCGACCATCGACAAGGCCAAGCCACCAGCCAAGGTTCAGCAGCTGATTTAGAGGGATCCGTGGATCGGCAGTGTAACCTCTCCTACGTCTTGACCCCAAACTACTGCGCAGGTGCACTACGTCATTGACGACTCGATCGATTGTCTCCCTCTTTTGGCTTCCGGACCATCCATCATCCAACCACTATTAACCAACCAACCACCCCTCCCATTTCCTCTCTTCCTCTACTTCTCTCAGGAATGCCTATCGCTGCTGTAACTTTCGCCTCCAGCCCTCTTTTCCTACCATGGCAGCAGTCGAGCACAACCCAGCTGCTCAGGAGCGCATTCCGCACACCCGGTCCGCCCGGCTAGCAGATCAAGGTGATCCTTACTGCTGATCACTCTATGAGCATCGCTAATCTATGTGGTTTCAATAGCTGCGACGGCCGCGCTCTATGTCACACATCCGGAGCGGAATATCTCGGTGCGCGAACAACCTGGGCCTACTTGTGAGCGACCTCATTATGCATTATGCGACACAAATTGAATGCTGATATTCTGCGTATTGATAGCGTCGTCGCGCCATGGGTTGAGCAATGCCTCGGCTGCAGCCGCACTAATAGCGCATGCACGGAAGCGGGATCTCGGAGGCCAGCAGGCTGCGTCGCATGTCGCCGATCGTCAAAAGACTGCGTCGCCAAGCCATGGAGGGTATCCATATCAGGCTGCTATGTATGCTGTTCGAGAAGGACGAGCCACGGCTGGGACACATGCTACGAGGCGCAGGGCTGATTCCGCGCCGTCCGAAGCTGCGCGCGCAAGTGCTGCTGCGAAAATCGAGAGCCCGGGCGATCCGTTTGACGATTTGGACAAGTACATGAATGCAAGTCGGATACAGAATGTCCATATGAACCCGAAGATGTTCACCGCTACGCCGCCTGTCGCTCCTGAGCTGGAAGAACATCGGAGGAAGAGTATCTTGGAGGCGGCTTCCATGTCGATGGCTAAGGATATGTATGCAACTATCGAGTCCAAGGAAGCGGGATCGGCCGGACTTCAGAGGCTTCCTACCCGCGCTCGCTCTCAGCGGTCAATGTCGAAACCAGATGCGGCGACTTTGCAGCAGGCAAGCACTATCATGTTGCATCAGGCGCTCAACTTGCAAGACGTTGCTCAAAAGCGGGCGGCAGAGAAGCTGGCTCAACTGGAAGATGAGAACGCCAAGTATCAGGATTACTACGGGATCGAGCGTCAACCGGCACGATCCAGTTTTGTCCTTCGCCGGCGCAGAGGCTCTAACGAAACCGAGCAGTATGACGCTGAGCGATCCAAAGAAATCCGCACTCAAATGACCGCCCTTCGATCCAAGCTCGATGCTGTAGATGAGAGGAGAGAGAAGGACAGAGCTAGTCTACTCGAGCTGGCAAGGAAGAACGTCGACGCGACCATGCAAGACATTGACAAGCGCATGTATACCGAGGGCGGACGCACAGTCGCGATGCAGAAATACTTAGACGAGAAAGCACAGGAGCGCGCACAGAAGGGCCTTCAAGAACTCAATGAGCAATATCTGACGGATGGCAGAGTCAACATCAGTGCCCAGCGGTATGTGGAGATGGCCGATGTAGAGGATCTGGCCCGTCACCGACTTCAGCCTACCTTTGATGAAATTGAGGATCTTGCACAGGCTCAAAAGGCGAGAGAGGTAGAGGCTCGTCTTGACGAAGAGCAGAGGCAGCATCTCCTGGCTCTTGAGCGGGAGCGGGAAGCTGATATAGAGCAGGAGCAAAGACAACACCTAGGTGAGTGCATTCCCTGTGTGATTGGGTCATTACTAATTTTAGTAGAGCACTTGAAGCAAGGGGCAAAGTCTAGAGAAGAAAAGGTTTGGCCTTGGAAGCGAAAATCGCGACATGTACAGGACTTTGAGCCACCAAGGGAGACCACTCAAGACCAGGAAGAGCAACGAGTCAATGGGGCTGCCTCAGCCTCACACGAAACGCAGACTGAAAATCAGGCATCCGCTTCAGGAGCAGTACAGATGGAGCCCGCTTCGAGGCGGGATTCAAAGTTCAAGTCGTGGTTCAAGGGCCGGAGGGGTCATCGTTCCAGTACAAGCCTCCCAAAAGGAACTAGTGGGACACAAGAAGGAGACCATAGGGAGAGCGAGCCCACTGGGCGCGATGCTTCTCGCTCCACGAGTACTGCGGGAGAAGAGTTCACAGATGCGCAGGGGATGGGCACCGAACAACCGGAACCGGAAGGCGAACACGAACCTGAGCAACACTCGAGACCCGTCTCCGGGGTTGTCCACGCGCCCGAGGGAGATTCAAGGAAAGCACCACTCCGATCAAACCCCGTCACGGCGCGGGATCTCAGCCAGCAAAAACAGAACGGCTCTTCCGAAGAAAACTCCCATAAGCTCGATGGCATGACGCCAAGCGAGTATGCGACCACCCAGCAAGACTCCAGGAAGATCGTCGAGGAAAGCAACAGTCTGAAAGAACAACGACGCAACGAAGCAGAGGGCCACGTCCACGAGCTCGCTGCCCCCTCAGCCGACCGCGAGGCCCTCCACGACACGGCCATCGAGCAATCCCTCGAGGCCCCGCCTGCAATTGGGGATACCGTCGATAAGCGAACAAGCAACGGCACAGTCCGTGAGTCGCGCTTCTCTGAGGATTTATAAGAAATTCTTTGTATTCTGATCTCGCTTTCATATTCGTATCTATCTCTTCCGCCGCTCTGGGATATCACTTTGTATGTTTCGTTCATCGTGGGGGTTGGATATATGGTCATTCGCTTAAGAAACTAGGCGCTTGAGGCGTCCTGGACTTCTAAGATATATACATATACGGACACTGCCTAATTCAGGCTAAAACCCGACTTATCATGTCTATGTTTTTATATACGTCAAGCTATAATATATTTGGCAATAATTGCTATACTATATCTATTAACATGTTTACCAGCTCAACCATAAAACCTTGTATTGCTGTCAGATAGGCACTAGTCTCGTTCGACAATATCTCCCCTGCTACCTCAGCATCGCTATAAAAACGGCTACAGCTCACCTAATGTCATTTATGGGTGACACTGGAGATGATTCCTTCGTGACTTTAGACCAATATTTAATTGATACAAACAACATCTCAGCCTCGAGTGCCTCGGAGCTGAGCTGCTTGTGCTTGTTGGAGGCTAGATTGACGTAGGCGGGGAAATCGTCCCCGGGGGCCTTCTTGAGGCCACAATCGTAGAAGCGGATCTTGGGGTATGTAAATGTTTGAGGTCATCGAATACATATTTAGGGCTTCAAGGTTCAAAGCGGGTCAAGATATAGTACAACCTGTCCGTTTGATTGTTTTCGAGCGTAATGTAAAGGGTCAAGGGCCACGACTGCATTAGAAACGCCATGGTTCCTTGTTGATTTTTATCGTTCTCTTCGCGAAGGAAGGGCCATTAGCAGCAAATCAGATATGTACTGTCTAGATCACGGTATACATACTGCATTGTTACATCTGGTATAACAACCGCATAAGATTGAACCCAATCACAACTTGGTCCCATAACTCAGTTGGTTAGAGTGTGATGCTAATAACGTCAAAGTCGAGGGTTCGACCCCCTCTGGGACCACATTTCTTTTTTGTTTTTTTGGTGTGGGCCACGTGCTGCGGGGTATAAGCGTATATAACCAACCTGTTCTTTAAATAGCAGCAAGCCTGCTTTTTGTTCCCGTATTATTTTTTATCATGACGCCTGGTCTGGATCTTCGACCGAGGAGAACCCGAGAAAGTACGTCAAAAGTTCGAACTGGATGCAGCACTTGCAAAGCTCGTCGAGTGAAATGCGATGAAGCAAAGCCCGTTTGTCGACGTTGCACCAAGGGGGATCGAAAATGCGAGTACAACACCGCATGTGCGGCATCACGACCTCAAAATGTAATCACAATATATCTGCCTCCTGCGCAAAGTCAGCCGGTGTTCTTCGTCAGCGACCGCGGCATTGACTTCTTCCACCAGAACCTCGCTGCCAAGCTAGACGGGCAATTCCATTCAGAGTTCTGGAGAAAGCTGGTATTGCAATTATCACACTCTGAACCATCAATTCGACATGCTGTATCAGCCATCAGCGTTATTTATCAAGACGTCGAAGCGTCCTTTCGGCATCCGGCAGGCTATGTTGAAGCCGATCCCGAAGCTCAACGGCAGTGGAACACAGCAGTGAGGAGTCTATCGGCTCGAATTCAAGCACATCCCGACTCGAACCTGGTACCTTTGGTCTGCTGCCTTTTGTTCACCGGCATCGAGTTTCTCAGGGGCGATGTTGAATCTTCTTTGCTTCACGTTCAAAATGGACTCAACATTCTAGCTGCTTTTCGCCACAACAGCGATGCAGCCCGGGGTCCAGCCTGTCCAGGGCCCATGCTCCCGCCCAGTGATATTAAAGCCATCGAGGAACACATCGTTCCGATGTTCGCACGCCTGAGAGTACTCTGTTCTCTCGCTGGAATAATAACTCCGCCAATATACGCCCCTACAGCTAATGACTCTCCTCAGGAAGACCTTGGCGATTCTAGGCTACGACTCGTCGAGGTCTCTGATGCCTGTATCCGATTTATTGGCAAAGCCAGTCTCAAGGCAGTAGTTTTCCAAATCGACATTGATGATCTCATTGAACAGGCTAAACTTCAAATAAGACTAGACGCATGGCGCGAGCAGCTAGACGAACTTGTTGAACGAATACAGCCAGCCAGCAACCCGGCGCAACAGGACGCCGTCAATCTGCTTTTGTTGCAATACAAAGTCATTTACATCTGGTTGCGAGTCTGCATCACAGCCGAGGAAACAGCCACGGACGCTTACAACACCGACTTTGAAGAGCTTTTGCAATACGCGGAAAAAATAGCCAAACCAGGCATGGAAATGGCAGCACCGCAAGCGCTATCTTTTGACATACACATCCTAGGGCCTCTGTACTATACCGCGCTGAAATGCCGCCATCCCGTGATACGGAGACGCGCGCTGGAAATGCTGCAGCTGGCGCCTCGGCGGGAAGGGCTCTGGAATGCACACCATGCCTACGTAACTGCCAAACGAGTGATTGCGCTGGAAGAACGCCATATTAAGGGGCAAGAATTGCCAGACGAGACGTCGAGACTCCATGGGCTCCCTCTGCCGGACGATGGGTCGCGGATCTACAACCTGGGCGAGATGCATTTTGGCGCTCGGAAGGTTGACCACGGCATTGTGCTCAGCCCGAAATGTCCGGGCACGGTTGAATTTGTATTCCGGACAAAGCCGTGGGGATTATTGGGAGCGTGGCAGACAACCACGGAGTATATCAAACTATGATGTACTTGGCGCTGGGTATTATAATTTTAGAAGTCGAAGGCGATATCTACTATGATGTGCACTAGGGCTCCACCCAAGATTCCCGGCATCACTGCAATGGATGTAAGCGCATGCTTCCTGACTGTTTCACTGGTCAAGCTTATATAGATCTCGCCAAGCCCCAGAAGCACCCTCAGCCGAGCAACTGCAGGGGTTATACCTCTATTGCAAGCGAAAGTCTTCCATCGGCGAGCTACTCATGGCACAGATAGGCCGCTTATTCACGGCTTTATTGAAGAAGGGGCTAGATATTTACGAGACAGCCCTCAGATTTACAGTTGGTGTCCCCAGCTGCAGCCTCAATCTCGGACCCGCATAGTGTCTGGTGCTTGATTGGTGCACGTGCAAGTACCTCGTACCTGACTAACCAAATACATACTAGTCGTAGTAGTAGATGGATGGCATCATGGAATCCATCTCGTACCCTTCTAGCCAGAAAAGAAAAACATACATTGGAACTGAGCAGGCTGCGAAATAAGTTATCAGCTACTTAACGACTGGAACTTCTTTGCCGTGTTCCTCAGTCCTTCAGTTGCTCAAGTCCTTCGGAATTCGGCCACAGATCCCTTCACACAAAGCTCGTGTGCTGTGGGAACCTGGAATTACTTACGTTATATACCATTTCTCGGGAAATCAATCATACGAATCTGTTAAGAGCAATCTTGGGCTTTACACCGTTCTCTTTCCTTAACAACGACTATGATCAAGAAATCGCTATACACTATGGCCACGGACATGGCGGCAAATAGACCGGTTGACTTCGCCCTGCGAGCACTGCAGCTCATCTTCGCCGGCATCGTCATGGGCACAGACGGCTACGGTACGGAGACTAATGTATGCCCCTCCCTAAAGACACTATTGAAGCTGACCCTATCATCTAGCTATCCACACATATCACGGCCACACTGTCTACGAGCACTTCGAATTCGGCAATTTCTACGCTTATGCTGGCGTCCCTGATGCATGGGGCTTTTTGATATTCTGTGCTGGGTGGACATTTCTGGTCGTCATCTTCCACCTCATCGCCGAAACCCGCTTCCGGGACCATGTGGTGATTGGCTACATTCGTGTCGCCGCCGAGGCTATAGCACTCCTCTCCTGGCTTGCTGGGTTTGTTGCCGTTGCTGTTAACATAGGTAGCGACACATGCCCGACAGGAAAGAGCAGCTGTGGGCCGCTCACGGCGGCGACAGTCTTTGGAGCGTTGGAGGGGCTGCTCTTCGTGGTTACCACAATTCTCACTATCAAGGTTGTTTTTAATCATGCCCGGCGGCAAAAGGCTTCGAAGACGGAGACGTCGACGGTCAGTGCAGATATACCTGCTTGATTAGCGGCATAGGGGGCCCGATAGACATGCATCAAACTTACCCATTCGACGCAATACGGACTAGTGAACGCCCGAATTGTCTTTAGTTTTCTTTGGTTTATGCTTGAGTGTTATCTTCTTGGACGATTAGTGGCACACATGCTCAGATATCTACCGAGTCTTGAATTTATGACTTATTCCTAAAATATAGTACACAAGGTCAAGAAGCTGCGATTTACAGGGTATTGGGCTCATGGGAGGGATCCGGTGGATGGGACAGAGGTTGTTGTTAGGCTTCTAGGGGATGTATTTAGAGTGAGCAATTACGCCTCTCAAAGGGTTCTATGCTTGACAGTTATCCAATCTCCCGATCAGCAAAGCTAAGCCCATTTCCACTTCTTTATTACTTTTCGTGCCCTTATCGGAATTCTGCATGGAGTAAAAAAAAAGCAAATAATTCAGTGTCCACCGACCTACCGCAGATATCCATCGTCCAAATGTACCGATGCAGCGGCGAGCCGGTCCATCACTGGTGAAAAGTGGACTACGCAGTAAATATCTGATGGTTTGCAGAAAGGTTAGATAGCTGGGGACAACATAGGAGGAGGGAAGATTGTATCGAAATAACTTGGAAATGCAGGGAGATTGCAGATTCGATGATACAGATCCCTGCCCGGGTTCATGCGATCGGCCACTGGCGCCGAACTCAGCAGCGGCTACTAATTCTCTCTTACTGGTGGATATAGTTGGGGGCTTTCCAGTCGTCGCGCCCTTCTATCCCATCAGGCGAGCTGATACCGTGGATATTGCACATAGGGCTGGCTCAAAATTGCGGCCGTAAGACGTCTCATCCAAGTTTGCGTCAAGCAAACCTGTTCGCCTTTGGCTATCTGTTTGCTGCACGAGATAAGCTCGCCATGTTAGCTGTCGCACAGTAGGCGAACTTTGGGGCGAAATTCTGGCTATAGCACAATGGTAGCGGATTCAACTTGGAGAGAAAAGCCGATATGGAATAAAATTATATTTGGTGAAAAAGTAGGGAAAACAGTCAATAAGCATCAGAGTCTTGGAGATGGAGAAATGGGAGAAATAAGTAGTAGTCTTTGTCCTTTTGGTTTCCTTCCACCCGCAGAAGGTTGTAGCGATCAGATACATACATACAATCTCGCAAGCCTGAGCTTTCCCTGCACATACTCGACAGACACACCAACTAGTATATTTCCTAATATCTAAAGTTCGTTATAACATAGTCCGTCCAGCGGAGCCCAATCTTGAATATTTCCATTTCACAAGCAACTGCTCTGGCGAGATAGTATTTAGCCATGTACTGCTAAGCAGCCTGGATTCTCTCCATCAGATACCCGGTGCACGCGCGGACGATTGTCGGATCAACGCATTCAGGGTCCAGGTTGCCGATGAGATCTCTGCATTCCGCTGCAGTCAGGCCGGCTGTTGCGACTGTAGCTAAAATAAGGCCGATTCCAAACAGGAGGAAAGGGTTGGGACTGAACCTCATTCTCACGCCTGGATGAATGTTAGCGGTCGGCATATATAAAGTAGCAAAGGTACAGAGGGAGATTTGGGCATACTACTCGAGGGATTAGAACGCTGCTAGAGAAGAGGCGGAAAAGTGCCGTGTTTATTGAGGAGAGAGGTGGGAAGATAGGGAAAGAGAGGGCCGGAGACAATATCCGAAAAAAAAAAATACTAGAAGATGACCTCTTTCCCCTTCTTGCTCGCGCTTTTTAAGCCGATTTTACTCTCAAGGCTTATGGCATGCCTCAGTTGGGGTTTGGGCGTGTTTGATCTGTGTGACTTTGACAAGTGCCCTAGTCGTAGGCCTTGGAGATAAGCCAGATGTCCTGCGAGCCGCAACCCCTTGCTTCACGATGGAAACCCTGATGCAAAGGCCCCTTCCTAGCCAGTGAGTGGGACTTTGAAACCACCCATGATAGGGAAACCCCATGTCAGCCTTGCTCGTGATCGCCAGCCCTTGCCAGGGGTTATCTTGCGTTCGCGCTCGGAATGTGGTGGGCGACTAGCTAACGTCCAATGTAATTTCATGACACTCTGGAACATCGTCCGTTTGCCGGCGCGAAGAGCTGGCTGCCTGCCTACATGAGTCCAATAGTCTTCATACACGATGGCCGTCTTATTTGGAATTCCATTCGCAAACCAACGGCCCCCCTAATTCTCCAGCGCGAATATTTGGAAATGGGCCACTATCTACCATCACATCTGCGTGCACATAAGTCGGTTGATCTGCATTTTTTTCCTGGGCCTTGCCCACTAGCCTTTCTTCCTTTCTGAACCTAAGCCCTGGGAGGGTTCTGCTTCGCATTATCATCGCTTCGCATCATAGTGTAGCGATTATCAATTTTTTTTTTTTTTTTTTTTGCATTATACGCCAGCACGCTCCGTGACTCCATCCGATGACCGACTCGATCTCGGATGCCAGCACTCTAGGCTGGGCTCTCCGACAGAACGGCTCGTGCCTCGCGCACGAAGAAGACTGCGGCGAAACAGTCGATCCATACCGGGTCTGCTGCCCCGGCGGCTCATACTGCCCGCGCGCCTACAACATCGTCTGCTGCCCGTCGAGCCTCAACTGCACCGAGGCGCTCCAAGCAAGACCGGTCTGCGCGAACCAAACATGGGATCTGTACTACAACGGCGGGTATTTCTGCTGTGAGCACGGGACGAAGGGGTATGCGACAAGCGTGGATTCGAACGGGTGCGGGGAACCCGAGTATGAGCTTGCGGACTCGGAGACGGCGTTGTCGGTGATTTCCCTGGGGACCAGTAAGTGATGATGTATTTTATTCATTCGGGAGCGTGACGGATGTGCTCACTGTTGCCAACTGTCTCCACGAGTACGCCCGCACTATCTCGGACATCAGAGATCTCGCGATCGCAAACCACATCGATATCGACATCGACGCCAACATCAACCGAAACCGAGTCCGCCGAGCCCGAAACCGGCTCCTCATCCGCAGGTACAATTGCTGGCGCTGCTATTGGCGGAGTCGCCGGTTTGGCGCTCATCGTCGCCGTGATCTGGCTTTTGTTTCGAGTGCGTCGTCAACGACAACAGCTTGAGCTAATGACGACTCCCGCTCCAGAGATTTCCCAGAAGGAGTACCCTGCGGACTTGCAGGTGGAATCTGCAGCTGCTTCCAACGGGCATCGGCATATAGAATTATTGGGCGGGAATTATCAGGGTGTAGCCGAGCTGCCGGGAAATTATGCGCGATAAAGCTCAAGTTTGTTTTGTATTGGGTCCACTATTTTACCATTATCATGTCATTTAACATATATGTACAAGATAGCGTCTTGAGATGGATATGGCGCAAGTCTAATAAAGAGTGAGAATACTATCAAACTCTCGATGTGACCCTACCGCCGGCCCTGCTCAAATACCAGCTGGCCCCCCGGCGCGAGTAGGGTTCTGTTGCTGCCATGTTGCCAGACTTCTGGATGGCGATGATAATAGAGGGTGCTCTCCATGACGGCGACTGATAATACGTAGTTGCAGCCCTATGCAATGCATAAAAAGATCTGGGATGTCCATTAGAGCTGCCGCACATCAGCGTCCTTCGTCCCTAGTGGTAATGAGTAACGTCCTAAATTACAAGGAAGTTTTTTCCGGAAATTCGCACCCTTGATCGGGGCTCTTTGTGCCATGGTCATCCTAGCCATGGAAGCTAATCGAGCTTATTTTGCACAAACCGCAGCGCTTCCTTCCCATACACCGCATTATACTGATAATGTGGTCCAGAATCAGTACCATTACAGCAGTACGGATCCGGAGAATCGCAGTATGACTGAACTTTGCCTGCCGACGGGCAGACGAAGCCAACAGGGCGAGCATCAAACTGTGGTACATCAGATCAGACACCAACCCCTTTCCCACGGAATGAAGTACTTACCCCACCAGCAACGCAGGTGCCAACACTGTATGGTAGTCCCGCCCTGAATAGCGGCTCACCCATGAAGATAGCCGCTCTCACCATGTCAACCGCAGATGAAGTAAGAGGCACGGTGGTATTTGTGATGCCTTCGATCGGGACCCCTCCGCCGCAAAGAGTGGCGTCTAGAACCTCGCCACCCTAACAATTGGCTAGTATTAGAATAGAATACAGACGCAAAAAAAAAAAAAAAAAGCAAGCGAGGAGATATATACCATAGAGTACCCGACCAGGACAATCAGCGTGCGCGGGCACCTAGAATTGAACGCATTCACGGCCAAGGCGGCGGCCTGGATTCCAGCAGCTACAGACTCGGGGTGGGTAGCGCCGCCGCACGAGGCGTGTCCACCGCAGGCGGGGTAGTCAATGGGCTCTGCGGTGGATCCGGGGTATCCATCCAAGAGAACATCGACGAGGGGACGGGATAAGCCATATCCAGGGTCGGCTAGTGTCTCGCGAGCGCCAAAGATGTGGAGCTGAGGACAGCCCAGGTCATTTTCTTTGGGAGCCAGTAAGGATTGAGTGAGGAATGGGAGAGCTAGATTTTGCCAATGCATTTTGAGGCAGAGACAAAACGTACTAATAATGATGACAAGATGAAGAGAGTTGTGTTGGTTCAGGCAGTGGACTCGGGAGGCGGTCGCCCCTCCCGAACCCGCACGACCCACACAAAAATACATCTATGTACACAACCAATTATGCACAGTCCATGCATACAACGGTGTAAATACATAGTAGAACCTCTTCAAAATGCAGGTGCCAAATTTGTAAGCCTCATTTCTCAGTGTCAGACGATTTATGGCCGACACAACAATTTCCGCGTTGCCGATACAATATGACAGACAATGCAACAGAGCACCAACAGCCCCAGATGCTCTTGACCAAGTCAACCAGGTGAGGGTGAAGATAGATGTGGAATATTGAAGAGAACTGGCGTGGATACTGACATACTAGTGCCCTTGGGGATGTGGATTAATGCTTTGATGTTCTTGGATTAGTGGTGGTCATAATTTTTTTTCTCTAGTCTTATTCTACTCTACAGCTTCGGAATATGACCATCCTTGACTCAAAAATTCTTCCCGTTTAGGGTGAGAAGCATGATAGTCAAGTAGCATCTGAAAACCCTTCGGCCGAGCTTGCTTTATGCTCTCTGAACTGGGCGAGGCATTCAGGGGCCAGCCATCGCCAAGATGTGCCGCTCGTTCTCTGCATATTTACCAGTTCTGACGCACTCTCGTCCGGGCATTCCACAGCCAACGGAATAGGATTGTCCATCCCCTCTTTAAACATCCGCAGCCACTCGGGGTTATCCGCCGCCGTCTGATTCCAGGGATCCTGGTCGCCATACACAATAAATCGCGACTCGGCTTGGAGCATCTCATCGGTGACGACCTCCCCTTCGGCATGAGCCCTATCCACAAATCTAGTGAGATGACCCGTGAGCTTTTCAAATGACGTAGGCCTTTGAGTCTCCGCAAAAGCCTCAACCCGCCCCAAGCTACTCCCGCGGCCATTCGACGCGCTGAACGGGTACATCTCGCCAGCCTCATTCCCGATAAGATACGGTGGCATCGCACTCTCAACCGCTAGCGCAACAGCTGGTTCAAACCCCCTACAGCCCTTCCAATCACGCATCAGTGCGCCCTCGCGGAAATGTTTTGCGAGATGGTCGTTCCGCTCGGACCAGCGGGTGAAGGTCTGCGCGCAGAAGCCGCAGCGCGATTTGACCTCTGTCTCTTGGGACTTCCACGTCTCCATTATGGCTGTGAAGTGGGTGGTCTTGTGGACGGTGCGCAGGTGCTGGAGGAGGTGGTCTTTTCGATAGAATGTGCGGATGCTTGTTGGGTTCTGCGAGCAGTTGCTTGTTCGGTGGGAGGCGATATGTGTCTCTGATGGGTTGAGCTCGTCGCAAAAAGCGCACCGCTCTCCACCATCTGTACCATTGTAAACGGGGCCGGATGGTGAGCAGATGAATTTTTCCAGTGAGAAATGGAGTGTCTTTCCATGTCGAGTCCAGTCGTGCTTTGTGTTGAAGGTATCGGTGCAGAATGTACACTGGTAGCGTCGTCTGCCTGTGGCCTCCGGTTTTTGCGTCCTCTTTTTGGCCTCGGATACGGCTCGAGTGGAGCTGGACTTGCGACGACGTCGGCGACGCGCTGGCTCGGTCAAGTAGAAGCGGCCAAAAGACCCCGCTGACCGATTTGAGGCGAAACTGTAGGCTGAGGAGGCAGAGCCCGAGTCTGAATAGCTCGATTGCGCGGACCCGGACACTGTCGACGCGGCCTGAGATCTGGTATTTGTTCTTTGCGCGTCTGATGATTGTGTTCCATCAGATCCGACGTCTAGGTCGCTGTTGGCAACGGCGCGCATGATAGCATCGAGGTGCGCCGGCTCGACTTCTGGAGGGGAGTTCCTCCATCGATCCAGTGGTGATTCCAACTCTTCGATCCCGAAATGAGGTTCTGATAGAGAGAATATGGAATCAGGGTCCGGGTTCAAATCATTGTCTGACAGCCGCAGCATCTCAGTATACTGCATATCGGAAAATGGTGCCGTGGTCCACGGACCTTGATCAAGGTCATCGTCACTCCCTGCGACCATTTTCAGAAACACAGTCAGGGTGCTCCAGGATAGATATTTGATGAATATCGACGATGCAGATGGACACTGGGGGCCAGAAATACGAGAGCAGATGCGCCTTTACGGATCCCAATTTGGGCATAGCGCCATTTCTCTCTGTTATCCACCTTCAAGGTCAAGCATCAGCCCGCCCAGACAACTCCTCCCCCCCACCCCCCATCTACCCCGCGCGATGATTATTCAGAAACGACTACGTAACGCCAAACAATGCGCCTGCTTGCGAGTCCCACAAACAGAGTCAAGTTTGCGAGGTATACTTACGTAAATATTGGGCGCCTGGAATATCACGTATAAAGGGCTCATAAAGAATCGACACAACCCGAAAAGAAAATGGCGGAGCAAGCTCTCGCAAACCTGTGCGGAGCCGGACTGGGAGACATCCTGTACCTCCCAGGCGATGAAGCCTATATAGCACGCATTGCCTCATACTGGTCGCTAACTGCACGGCTTCAGCCATTGATGATTGTTCAGCCGCGAAATACGGAGGAAGTGTCCAAGGCGGTTAAAGCACTGGTCGATGCACCGCGTGTTAAATTTGCAGTGAGGAGGTTAGGGCTTCTCTATTTCCGTCTGGAAATTTCGGTCTAATTGCGACCATAGTGGCGGGCACATACGGCAACCACTTACAAGTAGAGTGACACATGGTTCTCCCTTACATTCAAATCCGACCTTCGAATCATCCTCAAAGCAGCATCCGTCTTTGAAGCCCTAATCTCAACACTCAAATCGCAGATCACCAACGAACATTTCTACTTTTCAATGGTTCTCCAACCGCTCCCGACATCGTTCGGTCAACATTCTACAGCCCGCGGGGGTAACATGCTAGGACTGAACCGCATTAAGGACGACTGCGTACTGTTCATCTAGGCTATTGAAGTCGACACAGCCGAGCAAAAACGCCACAGTTGGAGCCCCGGCCCTCAAGGGTGCAATTGAGGAAATCTCTACGTATGCCGCCTCTGTTGGAGGCGATGTTGGCTTTCGGTACCTCAATTACTGTGATGGATCGCAGGATCCCTTGGGGGGTTATGGTGAGGAGATTGTTCGGGAGATGCGCGATGCTGCGGCGAAATTTGACCCTACGGGTGTTTTTCAAACAAGGGCTCCTGGGGGGTTCAAACTTCCCAAGGTTGGAACTGCGTGACCTTCCTGCAGGGTGATATTACTAGAAGGTGGCAAGATCAAGATAGCTTGACCACTATCATCCAGGACGCGGAAGCATCGAGCCCTTGGATTGCAATGGCCGTTGAATCTCCCGCGCCGCCCTCAATTGCTTGTGACCCTTCTTACCAACAGCTGATCCTCACCCACTTAGACTACATTACGGTCGCCGATATTATTTAGTTCTATCTGAACCTGTGAGCCTTCCTAGGGGTTCTTCAAGCGTGTTGGTCTCTCGTTGATGTACAGCCAAACCAACCACTGAAACTGCATATTATCTTTTTTAAGCGAAACGCTAGATGCCTATCCAGATCTATTCTTGGCAGCGGGAAACGGATACTGAACGTCAAAAAAGGCAACTATATCTATTTGGCGGCCTGCATATCGCTTTGAAAAATGGAAAGGAGGTGTTAGTAACAACTCCTGAAGTAGATCACAGGTATGTTTCCAAGCAGTTGAAAGATACATTTGCCTAGCTAGATACATACGGAGAAGGATGCTGCTGGGTATGGTGAGTAGTGAGTGCCCCGTGGACCCCCAGTTCCGATGCTTCTTGACCAGCTGAGGCGCGCTGGATTTATTCTCTCTGTGTGGAAATTGACATCCATGGTAGAATGTCCTATCTTCCGATAATAAATCTCCACAGATATCTAGCAGGTTCACATAACTGCGCCACAATACATCAATGAGTTAGGTATGTATGGCTTACATCTGTACCGGACCATCTCTTTTCTTGCTATACCTCACATTGCAACGTTCTATGCCCGACTTTGATATACAACCTTATATCTTACCTGGTGTGCTAGACCATTAGCAATGTCTTCTTTACAAGCCGAAAAAACAACCACTTCGAGGGAAGTGGCCCAAAGCGACGACTCTTACCCCGCAGCTGCCGAAGAGAAAGACAAAGACAGCATGCGAGATTCCAACACCATGGATGTTCTCGAAGCAATGGAATGTCCATACTCTGCTTTCAGCCATAGGACAAGAAAAGCTATCACCTAGCAAGCATCCTTCTCTGCCATGTTTTCCGGCATCTCCTCCTTCATCTACTACCCAGCCATTCAACCACTCGCACGCTCTTTGCATGTCTCAGTTGTAGCGATCAATCTGACAGTCTCTGCCTACCTGATCGTTGCCGGCATCGTCCCCAGCGTTATTGGTACAATCGGTGATGAAGCAGGGAGACGGCCAGTCAGCATGCTCGCCTTTACCGTATACTTCGCTGCGAATCTGGGCCTCGCCCTGCAAAAGACAAAAGAGCTACGTCGCTCTTGTGATACTGCGTTTACAGCCGCAGCCATTGCTTTTTAGACCCCATTATACAAGGAATTGGCCTGGGATGGTGCTTGACATTATATACTACACTGAGCATGGCCTGTCTACCGCTCTTCTGGATACTAGTGGCCAAGGGATGGGGGTGGAGGAGAGCAAAGGCACAGGCGCAAAGGGATGCCATATAGGCTTCAACTCAGCATCACGACCTCAAGGAACTCAGAAAAGATAGACTCAGTAGCAAACAGTTGAATACTCAGAACGTTTTATGACGTGACTCCGTGCCTAATGGGCTTGAGTTTCGAAGGCTTCATACCTTGCAGGGAATTTGTCCACCAGCCGTTGAATTTCAGCCATTGCCCTGTATCTGGTTAGATGTTATTTCCTCACACGCAGAATAGTACTTATACATGTTCCGAAACTTCCTATCCTTGGCGTAGAGAGCAGAAACGAGAAGGTCATACCGACTAAGAAGCATTAGCCGACGATATGAGGGGAAAGATTTTGAGACGTCGAAATCAACCCACATAGCATATAATGCGTTTCGATCGTCCCAGTCCTCCTGAGGCTCAGAGATCCCCCATAACCCTGTGACACTCTCTCAAGTAAGGCCAGCCCAACTTATACCAGGGCGCCCTCCAGCTTCCCAGATCGGCCTCGTTGTGCCCCCAAAAGGCACAAGAATCAAAAACAACGATATTCCGCGTGTCCGAATCCGGCATCGAATTTCCCGGCCATAGGTCCGAGTGCACAAGACACGTCTGGATTGACCGTCCCTCTGTCTCAAGCGGCCGCAGAAGCCGCGGAATCACCTTCTTAAACAACCCCTCTTTAAGCGGCTCCAATTTTCCTCCTTCCCATACGCCCTTTCTTCAAAGTAAAACATCTGCTTCATCGCCTGCGTAAATCAGGCCTCCCAGCTTGCTTGCCAGGTATTGTCATTCGGAATGTTTGCTAGATGCGTAGGCACATGGAAGCCGTACTGCCCGTTTGGCGAGTGCCCTGCACTAGCCCTGTGGATGTCTGCTATTGATCGGGACGAACTGATCTGCCGCGGGAACCTCATCGACCATGTCGTGAAAGGTACTGATGTAGAACCACATGGGTCGGATCGGACTCATAGCGGCCCCATGCGATGGGCTTCGGGACGTGGTCTGGGCTGTAGCGGTAGAACGCTGATTCCGACTCAAAACTGCTCCTTAATCCCTGCCGCCAAGTAGGATCAGGTATCAGGTATCCCTCCCTCAAGGTCCCTTCTCTGCTCCAGCAGAAAGTCTTGCACCCAAGAAGGGATCCAGAGGGCTAGTGACAATTCGATTTTCAGTTGAGGCTGAACGGTGGAATCTAGAAGCTGGATCCACGAAACCCACTATGTACCTAGTATCTTTTTACATATTTCCCGCTACCATTAACACTAGGTACCGACCGATCAATCCATTGATCCACCCACTACCTAGGTAGTAGTTGATCTTGAACCCACGCCTGCTGCTGCTGACCTCGACCAGCCACTTCTACATATTCTCAAGGTCCACACCAATGATGGGATGCAGTGCCAGTGGGCTAGTAGGGGACTGGGTGTCCAACATTTAATGATGTTTATCCGGGCTGCCAGGCGACTACATTGAATTTTATCGTCTGATTGGCTATATATCTACCATGGCACAATTCTTTATTCATCGATTGGGAAAGCTGCATTGTTCAATCTCGCAGAGCTTTCCAAGATCTGTCTAATGTTCGCTATCGAAAGCCGACTCCCCGTCTGGTCCTGGATGAGAATAATTTGGCTCAGGGCCGTGCGAAAGCGCAATGTGCCCATCTTCGACATGATCCACTCAACGTGAATCCGATCCTTGGTTTCAACCGCCGCCATGAAGAGCGGGAGCTGGAAGATCCCTTCGCCCCAGTGGCGGGCTTGCTCGTTGAATGCGCGGTGCGCCATGTTCAGCAGCTCGGTCATGGCGAGCAGTATATGCGGTGGGGCTGGCGCTGCGCAATCGCGCAGTGTCAGACGAAAGTAGTACAGCTTTACAAAGTAGAAGCTGATTACCGCGGCTTCGGCGACGCGCAGGAAGGGGGATCGGGATGCTGTCGAGGAGCGTGCTATTCGGAGAATAGAGCTATATTGCTGTTCCAAAACAGTTAGTTAGTTTTGCCGACACAAGGAGGTTGTTATGAGTGGGATAGGATACCGTTTCAGTCTCTACAATCCCCCTTTCAATGTCAAGATCACGCGGTTTCACTTCTTCTCCTGGAGCATCTTTGCTCAACTCGTTTACCCTGTGGACGAGCAGTCCCACCTTATGTCCTAGTTCCATCGCCGTTGCAGTTTCAATATCATGCATGACCTCGTGCTCCGGATATGACTGGCCCCAGAAACGCTCCAGTATGTACCGTTGTTGGGAGTATATCTGCCAATACAGATCCTCACTATCAAGTAGGTGCTTCGCTAAATGACCACCGCATTCTTCAAATCCCATCCTGATATCTTCCGATGCTATGAATAATAGCAATCGGCCGACAAGGCCAGGTTCAGTTGAAAGGCATGACGACGAGTTTTCCCATGCAGAGGCAACAGATCGTTCCTGCGATGGGATAGCAGCACAGAGGCGGTCCAGATTGTAACGTTGGATGTAGTTTGAAATGGCCATACTAAGCTTGTCAACGGCATTTTTGTTTAGGATCTCGCGATGCGTCATGCACAGGTACAGAAACAGCCACGACGCAAGAATGCTGAAATGGTCGGGCTCGCTTTCTTCCAGGTTCATGCACTGGATGAGCATTTCGGAACCCTTCCGGAAGTGAGTCCTCGTCACGCCCAGGCTGATTGCCGGGCGAGGCGATCGCTGGTTCAGGTCCATCGAGGAGATTGCAATCAGGAGGTGCATGGCCATGGGGGCGTGAGAGACAGACCGCAAAATGCAGCTGAACATGGACCATCGCGGCGTCTTTAGCACCCTGTCCGAGATGAATGTCTCTTGGTAGTGGCTCAAAGCTTGATATTCGTCTCCGCTGAGCACCAGAGAGCTGTCAAGAACATTGTCATGCAGAAACAAACTGGACGAGTAGAGGAGGCTACTAAAGTCCAAGCAAGTGTCTACCCATGACATATCCAACTCGCTTTCGGTGTGAGAAGGAAAAGTGAACTCAGTCAAGTCTTGGGCGCTGACAAGATCATTGTCCGGCGTACCTGGGACGCTTTTGGGGAGAGAATTAGTACTAGATGAGTCACTAGGGTCGCATATGCCTGGACTTTTGTCATCGATGGTTATTTGCTCCGCGGCCGGCATTGGAAGCAGCTTTCTTTTCCTCTCACTTGATGCTCGAGTCACAGGCAAATTGGTTGTCTTTGGTGGCCAAGAGCACCGCAAACGAAGGCGAGAACATCGTGAGCAGTTCGGATGGAGTTGATCACATTTGACCTTTGATGCACGACAGGTATCACAGGTGTCCGTTCTCGGTCGGCCTAGTCGCCTGCCGGAAGCAACAGATTGCGAATGGCTGGTCATTGATCGAAAGACCAACTTCGCCTGTCAAACAATCGGTAGGGGGGAGGAAGCAGTTGCAATCGTTGACGCTTGCACCGTTGTGGGACTGGAGAAACACCAGGTGATTCTTCAGCGCACACCCAGGTACGTTGCAGAGACATCATCTTGCTAACTCCGGATGGAATAGTTGGAGTCGCGATATATAGTCCTGAGAGCGATCATTGGACGAGTTTTCCGACAGGCCAATCAGCAGCTTCTATCGCAGAGATTAGATAGGCGCTCGTCACCAGCTGGGGAAATGGCGCCTTTTTTGTCGCGATATCTAAACACAGAGATAGGATATCGCTCAATGTCCAGTCTTTCGTATATCACTGTCTGAATGACGAGTAATCCCAGATGGAGCCATGGGAAAGGATGGATTAGGTATATAAATTCTGCTAATGCATTTTGCCCAACATCCTGGGAGGTGTTACAGTTCCACAGCTTAGGTACTCTGCTTTCCACACATTGTTCGACACAATAGAAATCCAAATATGGACGATTTACACAGAGAAGAGAAGGGCTTGTCTGAAGCGCAAACGGGCACAGCTCTCGACTGCGCGGACGAGAAGGCGCTGATGCGCAAGGTTGACTGGCAGTATGAGACATTCTTCATGACGATGGTCAGAGCAGAGCTCAACTGATATACGCCTTTTAGCATTCTTCCTGTCATGTTTGTGGCCTACATGCTCCAGTATCTCGACAAGTCTGCCCTGGGGAATACGGCAATCTTTGGGATCCAGGAATCATTGGTAGAAGAACGATTGGGTCACGCAAAGGGATGATTGCTGACAACAAGAACAGAACCTTGTCGGGGATCAGTATTCATGGGCCTCGAGTGCATTCTACTTTGGCTTCTTGGTCGCGTCCTACCCGGTCTCTTTATGCTTTGTCAAATTCCCAATTGGCAAATTCCTCTCCATCTCCTTGTACGTCGACAACCCTTTCGCCTCGAACGTCTTCTCCAATACTCACAAGAATATCTCTAGCATTTCCTGGGCCATTGTTCTAGCGTGCCATGGTGCGACAGCCAACTTTGCGGGTATCACAGCCGTTCGTGTCCTACTCGGTGCTCTTGAAAGCACAATTAGCCCAGGACTGTCCCTGGTTACCGGCCTCTGGTACAAGAGGTCCGAACACGCCTCTCGCCACGGAATTTGGTTCGCTGGAAATAGTATTGCGTCCATTTTTGGCGCCTTGTTGACATATGGTATCGGGCATATCAACAACTCGGTTGATCCATGGAGAGTACGCTGGCTGCCTGGCATCTCATAAATTCCCTATGCACGACCTAACTCTCTATAGTGGATATTCATCATATTCGGCATTGTCACCTTTGCGTATGGGATTGTCTTTTTTATTTACCTCCCAGACACTCCGCAAACGGCCCGGTTTCTCTCGAAAGAAGAAGGCGAGTTCGTCTACCAACGAGCCCAGCAGGAGACACACACCGCAGTCTCACACAAATGGTCAAAAAGCCAATGTGTCGAAGCACTTATAGACCCGAAAACGTGGCTTATCTTTGTGTACGCCATGGGGTCCTGCATCCCTAATGGTGGCATCACAAGCGTAAGAAAATGCCGAACCTGCGCTTGACGTAAAACCGTTACTGACTTCTCTAGTTTGGAGGAATCGTCGTTTCCGGCTTTGGGTACTCCACCTTTGAGACTATTCTCGTTTCGCTACCCATGTCGGTGTTTACGTTCATATGGGTAGTCCTGGCTACAATTGTCACCTCCAAAATCCGCAAATCGCGCTGCATCACTGCTGCTGTTCTATCGCTCATCAGTCTAGCGGGCAGTATCATGGTTTCTCAGATCGACCCGAGCAAGAAAGTGTCTCGCCTGGCCGGGATGTGGCTGTTTCCTGCATATTCTGCCGGAATTCCTATTCTCATGAGTCTCGTTGCCTCGAATGTGGCCGGATACACGAAAAGGACGACTGTGAACGCGGTTATGTTCATGGGGAACTGCGTGGGGAATATCACCGGTCCTTTTCTCTTCTTTCCTAGCGAAATGCCCAACTACGAGGTGAGCATCCTATCTTTTGTTCCACTCCTAATAGATAAGATCTGATACATGAATAGAGCGCCTGGCTTGGAATTATGGTTTCCCTAGCCATTGCCGTGGTATCCATTCTTGCTTTGCGCCAGCTCCTCCAGTTTCAGAACCAGCGCCGAGACCGCCAGCAGGGTGTAAAGATAGACCCTGAATCCCGCGAAGCAGTTGAAGCCGAGGAGGTTATTGCTCTTGACAAGGATGAGACTGATTGGGAGAATCGGACATTTCGCTACTACTTGTGACGAATTTGTTTTGTGCCTACTAAGGCTTGAGAGGGTTGCTTGAAACTCTCCTATGAAGATGTGCTAGAAACCGTTCTTTCACAATGTTATACACGTTGTACTTGATATTTTGGACCGTGCTTGAAAAACTGAAATCAGGGTATAACACAAACAACTGGGCAATCCCAGTGCAGTCTTTCCGAAATCCATAGTTTTTGGCCAGTACTATACTACCCACATTATTACTACACGTGTAGTGCGCGGATTATGCTCCTGGGCTATTTAAAGGCTCTCAAAGGCTCCCCGAATAGTCTTATCCAGCGTCTTTGACACACTACACTAAACAGGCGGCCAAGACCACTGAGAAGGACATACTAGGATTCTATGAGGAGATACAGAGATAGAGGCGAGTAAGCAGGTGTTGCGGCATCATATCACCGTTAGATCCTCCTGTGCCGTCTCTGTCGGTGGCTGCCTTGATACGTTCGGCTCGGGAAAATGCTGATCATGATAGCAGCAGGAGTTTTCCGACGAAGCTCTCGGTCACGCCATTCACTTAGATTCTCTACTCATTAGAGCAGCTCCGGTTCAATCTCAGCTATGCCGAACACTGAAGCAGCCCAGCAGCTAGTCGTGGTGTCCAAGCGCCATACAAAAGGGGCGCACTCTGGCTCAAAGATGTCCGCATGCTTAGTGCTTTGCTATCACAGCTTTCTTATCACGGTACTATGAGCATGGCCTGGGAATCAATCGCCGCCAGGAAACGCCAGGCACTCAAGGAGGCCATCCCAGGCGAGTGGGTGATTCCTGCGGACATCCTGCCCAGTGAAGACCAATTAGACGTGACCTCTTTCTTAAAGGAATCTGTCTTCTTTACTAACGAAGAATTGGATATTACTTCTACGCCCGCCCCTGCAATTTTATCTAGCGTTGGTTCGGGGGCATGGACAGCGGAGGAGGTGACTAAGGCGTTCTGCAAGACTGCGGCTGCAGCTCAACAGCTGGTATAGTATCCCACTTCCTCCCAGACACTAGCTATGCCTGATACTTATTATGATCCAATCAGACCAACTGTCTATCCGAAATATTCTTCGACAAGGCCATCGCGCGAGCAAAAGCGCTCGACGCCTACTTCCAGCAAACCGGCAAGACAAAGGGTCCCCTGCATGGCCTGCCCATCTCTATCAAGGACAATTTCAATATCACCGGCCATGATTCTACAATCGGATTTACATCACTGGTTAACAAACCCGCTACACAGAATAGTGCGATTGTTGATATGCTCCTCGAAGCTGGCGCGGTTCTCTACTGCAAGACGAATGTGTCAACAGCAATGATGATTTCAGAGTCTGTGAATAATGTCTTTGGCCGCACAGTTAACCCGCGGTGTCGCAAGCTCACTACCGGAGGTTCGAGTGGTGGCGAAGCTGCACTGATTGCGTTCGGTGGCAGCCGGATTGGCGTTGGGAGTGATATTGGTATGTTTTGATCCTGAGGACTATTTATCCCTACCTAACCTGAGGGGATCTGTGGAGGTTCCAAGGTATAATATCGCAAACAATGAAACTAACTGCTCTAACAGGTGGCTCGCTCCGGATTCCCGCCGCATGCACCGGTCTCTTTACCATCCGCCCGTCCTTTGGCCGCCTGCCCAATGCCCTCGCACGCGCCTGTCTTGAGGGCCAGGAGTCTGTGAACGGAGTCATTGGCCCCATGGCCCCTACTCTAGAGGAAGTTGTTTTCTGGACCAGGACTATTATTGCCCAACAGCCATGGCGCCAGGACCCAAAGTGCCTCCCGATCCCTTGGCGACCAGTGGAGATGAAGCAAAAGACCTCCTTGAAGATTGCCGTGCTCTGGAACGATGGAATCGTTACCCCCACGCCGCCGGTTTCCCGTGCACTCAGAGAAACTGTGGAAAAGTTAAGGGTAGCCGGGCATGAGATCGTCCCTTGGGGGCCAACCGGACATCTTGAGATGCTCGGCCTTCTGCAGCGCATGTTCCTTGCGGATGGAGGGAAGTCTGTACGCGAGCTCCTCGAGCCAACGGGGGAGCCATTCCGCCCGGAAATGAGGATGTGGGATGAGGCGGCGGAGATGAGCGTGTACGATTTATGGCAGATACACCGCAGCCGCAATGCGCTTTGCAGGGCTTACCTGCATCGGTGGAACGAGTCGGGGATCGATGCTCTTTTATGTATGACCCTGCCCTTTTTTTTAACCGAAGCGGCCAAGGCCACTTTTGATTAACTGACTTCTACATCTAGGCCCTGCGACGCCATACAGCGGTGTCGCGAACGGCAAATTCGCCTACGCCGCGTATACGTGCGTCTTCAATCTACTTGACTATCCGGCCGTTTCATTCCCCTGCGGGGTCGTTTCCAATAGGGATATTGACACGGCGGTTGATGCCGCTCATCAACCACTAAGTGACTTGGATGCACTAGTTCAAAGAGACTGTCAGTACATAGCCTTCATAGCCCCCTGCTCGAAGTACCTTGCTTGTCTGGGCTTTCCAGTTTGCTAACAGAAACCACCAGACTCTGCTGACCTTGTCCACGGCATGCCGGTGAATCTGCAACTGGTTGGCCGCAGACTCGAGGAGGAAGCTGTGCTGGCAATGACGGATCTCATATTGAATGATTTGGCTGTTGCTGCTTGAATACCGCTCATGTGTCCCTCGGCTCATTCCTGGTCAAGAATGTTCTACTGACTATTCTGAAAGGAGCGGCCTTTCTGTCTAATTATGTATCTACTCCCGAGTGTCGATTTTCCAAATTTTCCATGTTTGGTCACACCGACTGTTGCGTATGTACCCTACAATTGACAAGCTCGGCAGGTAATGCCATTAAGATAGAACCGCTCGGGCGTTTCTTGCTAGAGAAGTGTTACCTATTGAAACAGAAGGATTTAAAGCTATGGCAGCGTCAGAGTGGAGTTTACGGAGCAGCAATCACTTGTGGGGCGTTCCTCATATGAGCCGAAAAATTATTCAAGGTCCCCACGTGGGATTATAGTGGTTATAGTGGTTTGTTGCAGTCCGTAGCAAATAATAGTACATGGTGTATGGGTAGCGCCAGCAGTTTTAAAGTTTTTTATAAGGTATATATTAAGCTAGTTTATTTTTTAAATAGGTTTTATAATTATTAAGGTACTTTTTAACCTTTTCTTTATACTAAAAAAGTAGTTTTTTTTAATTCTTTTATATATTTTATTAATATTATAATATTTATATACTAGTATATTATAATATTTTTAATAACTTTTATAATCCGTGTTCAGTCGTAATCTACATCAATATCAACATATCGTACCCGGAACTATCAGCTCAAGGGCAATCAGTGGTCGTTTTGTTTCAACCAGCTAAGATGCGCGGACCCCACACCAGGCGAGCGCGGCAGTGTAGCCGAGCCAGGGGAACGAGGCTCACTTGACCGTCTCGAGAAGATACTATGCCGCTTTGTCTTGGGACTCGCAGTAGCCGGACGTGTCACCAGCGCATCATCACCGCTTTCGATTTCCTCGAGGCGAATGAACTGCTCCGGGTTGTCGGGGTTGGATTTCGTCGCTGTCTGGTAGGGGCCCATGGAGCGGGCGCGCGAGCGAGATCCGGTTCCGGTCTGGGAGCCTCCGCCCGAGCCGTAGGCGTTACTTGACTTGTTTCGAGACGAGATGATGCGTGATGTGATTGGCTCTTTAATATAGATATTGTAAATGTGGATGACAAGGGCTCGGATCGCGGGCAGGCAGGCACACATTATGGCGACGTCGAGTTCGAGGAGGGACCATATTCCAACGGGGACAAAGTCCTCTGTTTCTTTGTTAGTGCCAGACTAGTGGGTAGACATAACAAGGAGCAAACTTACTCGTTGGGTTGGTGGTGCTGTTGAAACCGACCGTCTCCACCAATCGAAAGATACTGATTACCGTGACGCTGCGAGGGTTAGATCTCCTACTTCAGACAGGAGAGGGCAACTTACACAATTCCAACAGCAAACATGACACACACGCCCAGTCGCTTTTCAAGCGGCATTTGGAGCCTCATTAGGGTTGGCATTGGTATGCATACGACAGCCACATCAAGGACGATATTGATAGTCGAGTGCGCGAGAAGAATATTGTTGTGGCTGATACACCGGCCTTTATGCTCGCCATCCCATTGATTCCAGTAGTAGGGTATAGGCCAGCAGGAGAATAGAAGCACAAGGAAACTGACAACACCCCAGGCTACAGTGAGGCCGAGGGCGACAAAAATAGCGGTGCGAATCCCTCCATTGGGAAAGAGGCGGAGGTAGAGGAGCAGCATGGAGATCTTGACGAGTGCAACGCATATGCAGTAGAGCTCTTCTTCGATGAAGAATAGCTGTGACCGTTAGCGATCTGGTATCATGATGGTCTTGGAAGAATTACCTTGAGGGTCTGCCGGATATCATCAAACGGGATTGTCCACATGTCTTTGCCTAGACCATAGTCGCGGACTAAGGATGTCAGCGAATCCCGAAAATCACCGCAGGGACAGAACACCTACGCTTGAGCCCTATTCCGGAGACAGCGGCAGCAAAAAGCTCCTATTCGTTAGCATGTCTCATCTCATAGTACAAGAGACATACCAGAGCGACAATAATCATAATATCATCCAACCCCAGTCGCCGGTCCATTGCGCGATATACCACGCGTAGTGCAACCGCAAGGATCGCGACAATGATGCCAACAAGGTTGGTAAGAGGAAAGACCGTGGTATCATTACTCGTTGGGTATCCACATGTCGTGTATGTCAGGTTCTTCGTGTGCAAAGCCTCCTTGACTGTGCAGGCACTCAGGACGCATGGCTCAAGCTGTGATCTGATCTGCGTATCTGCACAGATGCAGGCAAAGTCACTAATCGCGCATGCCGAGTTGCTGACGGCTTCGATAAAGCACGACAGGGCACAGCTTGGGAGGTCCATTGAATTTCACGGTGTGGTCTGGGGATGCCAGGCCAGCCCTGAGGCGCTGAGGGCCCATGGACCGTAATTATATGGCTCGTTGGAGGGCTGGAGACCCATAGTGATATGCGTGAAGCTTGTGGTGCTCAAAGTTTAATGGCAGGACTTCTCCAGGGGAGGCGCTCGATCAAGCAAGAGTATATGACGGTCACGATTCAGATTGGCGGGAAATTGTCCACGGTTAAATACTACTAGTACTATACTAAGTAGCTTGAACAGCGGAAATACCGACGGTTAATTACCTTGGCACGTGATATAACTGGTATTTATTTCTTATCAACTTACATATAGAGTAGTACTTCCTAAGTTTATAAATCTTTAATTTCTGCTCTTATATTTATTTAGTACTCCATATCCCCTTCCTGGTTTATGGGTAGCCTCAACCCTAGGGCCTTGTTACTTAAAGGGCCTACTACGAGGCGTAATCTGTATTACACGTAACCTAATTAGGCTGAAGTAGACTCGGAAGGAACAAATCCTAATATAGTACGCCTTATGCTGATCTAAAACACCAAAGGTTTCGTGACTGTCATTTATGTTGGAAAACCTCGTCATGTCAGTGACAAGAATCAATGACAACTATCCTGGCTCGATCAGCCCAAAGTGGACCACAAGTTGACTCGCAAAACCTGACCAGCATGTTGATCCGAGAAGCAAGCGAAAATCATGAATCATGAGAGTCTCGTCTAGAGGTTCAAGGGTGATTCATCTGCAAAATCCGGCAATTGTTGCTGGGCGTGGGTCAGCCACTCCTGCTGCTGCTGCCAATAGGTGCCAACTGACGGGGAATAATATCCTATAAACTTCGCTAGTCTGCCTCATGGCTGCATTGCTGTTTCATCATTCCCAACAGCCATTTGGAACCACGATGATCGTGCATGTGGTAAATTCGAGATCAGCCATGTGAGTGTCCATGCCCAGAGGTGAGGCACTCGCTGTCTGGTTCCGAAGGACGATGCTTCAGATTTCAAGCCTTTTAGTGCCTGCCGAACTTGAACCAGCACTGGCGATCCCTCAAATCTATGGATCAAGGGTTCCGCAGCGAGATGCCGAAATCCGGTAAAGAACAAACAGGCAACATTCTTGGAAGTTGAAGCGGTTGGGTTCGCGTGTGGCTGCTCGCTATGCGATTACTACTGGCAATAATAATACTGCTCGTTACTAGTCAGGCACACACGTATCTGTACGTAGTAAACATCCGAATACGCGAAACCTCCATCGGCCCCGCTGTTGGCCCATGGTTCGATCCAGGGAGGTGGAGGCTTTGACGCGGCTCGTGGGCTCGAGCACCACAAGAACCGCGAGCTGAGAGATGCTCATAATAATCTCGCGAAGCCTTCTTCTTTGGATCCAGGATCACTTGCACAGCCAGAGATAACCTGGCGAAACCAACGGCCCTGTCACCATTTTGCACAGCAAGTTATTTGCATTTGTAAGCTGCTGGACGCTTGGAATGGCAACTCAGTTGAAGTTGTCGCTTGCCGCTCGGTTTATCTAGTTAACGGCACCCGGAGATGGGGCCCCGTCTGATACACGCTCCGTGCATTCGCCTCCTAAATTTAACGATAGGCCTCGCCCATCTGCTCAGTCCCCCTTCCGATGGCCTCGTCATCTCACCACACGCGCCGTACGCTGATATATCATCGAGCACTTGCGTAGTCATTACCAGGTCACCCGCATCCCACTATATACCGGCGTCTGTCCAATCTAGTTTTGAAGTCCCTGCTCGAACGGACGACATGCTGCTGGATCGGAATATGCCCAGGGTACGATCCACGAGCCGGTGCTCTAGTAAAGATTACTTGTAGGTTCTGATGAGCAGTCGGGTTCAGGATTTGTTTCCATACGGCCCATGGCCGTTCATTTCCACGGCGATCAGTGGGTGAGATACACATAGTTCTTAACTCCTTGTGAGGCTGGTGGAAGGAGTCATATTCCTTTGATCACCTGAAGGTATAGAGGGAATTAATTCGGCAGGGCAGCTATGCTGCTGCGATAATGACTCTTCTAGAAATAAAGTTGCTCCGTTAGGGGGCATATACGGACTAGCATGTAGGGATCAATCAAGAGTAATAGTATCCATAAACAATGCTACAGGTCACGTTTGCTGGGGAACAGAAACAGAGAGAACTGGCGTATTTGCCGACTGCCGCGTCTTCCATTGTCTGCCACTCTCCAAAATAAGATATGATAGTCGCATAACCTCGCCGCAGAAGCTTGGGATTCATGTTCGTCTTGAACAAAATATACCTTGGCTCGGGGCCGAGACTTGCACTATGGCTTTTCACACCATGTAGAGCGGGTAGATGGGCCAAAAGCCCATCAAGGATTCTTTGATCTCCGGTGATTACTGCTCAATTCCTAAATCACGGGGCCAAAATCTGCACTACAGGCAGCAGACACGCAATGTTATTTGCGATATCACAACAACCAAAATTGAGAGGACTGTGACTGAGTTTGGTCTCTACGGCTTCCATCTTGTTGGCAATTACGGGTTCAACATGACCGGTCAAAAAGTGGCAAAGCATTGGGGAAATTTCCACGTTCATTCTGCAACGAAGTAAACAAAATACAAACATGTTGCGCTTAACCCAAGAGATGGGGAGATGAGGGAACGGGGAGTTTGTTGGCCATGCGATGAGGCTACTATGTACGAGCATACACCGGAGTATTACAGTATCCTCGGGGCCTGGAGTGCCCACCACGCTAGCGAAAGCACGGCGAGACCAGCCGTGGCTGGCAGCATCACTCCCCTGGCATGTTTTTAGCTGCGTCTCTTGTCATCATCTGTTTCCTAATTCACCGTTAATATCCAATTAAAGAATACAATCATTTAGACCTACAATGACAGAGCCTCTCGACTCGATTCCGGGCGTCTCTTTTGACAACATTATCAACTTCCGCGATGTCGGTCGGACAATTAACCGGATGGCTGGGAAGAAGTAGGACTTCCTTATTACTTTTGTCATAAAGCCTTTGCTAATGATATTAGACTTCTGAAAGAAGGGGTCCTATTCCGGAGTGCTCGGGTAAGTCTGCTACCCTCGGATTTATCGCATCCCTACGCTAATTCAATGCAACTAGCTCGATGAAGCATCTGCAGAGGATATTCGCCGGTTGACCGGTGACCTGAATATCAGGACTATAATTGATCTACGTTCTACGTATGACTCTCTCCCCAGCCCAAATATGATTGAGTGTCACGAGTCTAATGTTTAACAGGACAGAACACCACATGGCTATAAGTAAATACAGGAAGATCCACCCAGAGACAACCGCCGTCGAGGGAGAACAGCAGCAAGGCGAGCAATACATCCACCTTCCTCCTCTCTCCGACACCGAAACAACACGCCATCTAATCAGTCTCACGGGCCGGGCCTTTGAGATACAGCTGCTCTGGCGGCTTGATTGGTGGAATTTCGGGTACGTCCCTCTCGATTGAAGAGAATGATGTAGAGATACTAACAGCCTAATCAGCAAAATCCTCGCCTGGCTAGCCACGGGCTACCGCCAAGACGCCGTGAAGCTAATCGGGGAGCACGTAATGAAGCCCGCTGGTTTGACGGGTCTCGCCATGACCACACTGGAAGCAAGCACCGTCGAGCTAAAACAGGTCTTTGACCTTCTGGGCACGTCGGATTCGACAGAGTCGGACTCTGGCGTACTAGTCCACTGCACGCAGGGCAAAGACCGCACGGGGCTGGTCATTCTCCTCGCACTCCTCCTCACGGGAGCCGTAGACGGCGAGACGATAGCGAGGGAGTATGTACTCTCCGAGAAGGAATTGGAGAGGGAGCCTGCTGAGGAGAAGGAGCAGAGGATGAGGGAGATTCGGGCCCTGGGGTTGACGGAGGAGTATGCGAAGTGTCCGAAGGATTTTACGAAAAAGGTTACCAAGTTCGTGGACGAGAAGTATGGTGGCGTAAAAGATTATTTGGGATCGGTTGGAGTTGGAAAGGAAGTTATTGAGGCTGTGAAGAGAAGGTTTTTGGCTTGATTTAGGTTTAGGTTAAGGATTAGGTTTTGGTTAGTTGGACCAGGGAACTCCAATATGTAGATATATATAAGTTATAGAGATTGTATTCGAGCGCTCTAACAAGTCATCTAATTACTTTACATTTACATGTCGTAAATCATAACCGGACTCCTGGTATCTTTTGTAACCAAACCAATCAATGCACTGATGCTGAAGGCAGAACAAAATTCAAAAATGCTGGGGACGAGATTCGCGGTAGTAGTTGGTGCTCGTGTTCGCGTTCGGGCCCATCGAATCTTGTGTTAAGGGCTCTTCGTACATCATCGCGGGTTGTTCTGAGTAGGATGATCCGATGCGTTTCTCGCCTTGTGGGACGTGGTTTCGTGTCCGGACGGAGGGTAACAAGTCGATTATGAATGAAAGGACGTAGAAGGTGAAGACGAGGGCGATGACTGTTTTTCTATTAGCGAAAGCTTCTCACTTGGAAGTATGGATACACACCCCACTCGAGCACGGCCGCTGCGTTCCTGTTATGCGGGTTATGCCATCCGCAGACACCAAAAGCAATCGCTAGGGCAATCTCGACCACGACAAAGAAAGCCTTGATCCAAAAGCTGATGAAAAGAACACGGTGGTGGGGGCGATAGAAGATTCCGAGGCGGAGGTATTCGATGCAGATAAGGATAGCGCTGACCAGGTACGCGACACTAATTCAAGCGTCATTAGCAGAGTTAAAAAAAAGCTGTTTGGCGAAGCTTACAGGAACATGGCCAGAAAACCTCCGTGCAGGCGCGAGTGGTGTAGGGTATCGAAAATAGACAGTAGGATCAACCCCGCAGCACCAGCAATAGAGAAGAATATAGACCCAATAGCACAGGCCTTGTCGAACATGCCCTTATTCGGGACGAGCTGTCCGGCGTGTCGTAGCCATCGTTCGGAGATGAACGACAGGTCGAGAAAAACGACAGTGATGACGCTGCCGGTGATGAAGAGCGGTTTAAGGCCCTGTGCACCAACGTCGGAGATATATCTTCAAAACGTCAAACTTGTGCTAGAATTTTCGTGTAGTAGATCACTTACGCGATAGTCTGTCCCTGTTCCATACTCGCGTAGATCGGATAACCCTGGACGCACCAGGATCCCAGCATTGCAGCGAGCATGGCTAAGAATAGTCAGCATCCTCGTGTTGTCAACCTTAGGAGTTGCAGTATCTCACCTAGCCACATGCACGCCGAAATGACGGGAAAAATCCAAAATGATATGATCCACATTTTCTCTAAGTTTTTTTCTTTTTTTGCCTATGTTGTACCACTACCGCGCCTGCCAATTGAGCCGCACCGACTTGTAGGAGGATCGCAGAGAGATGGAGAGGGAGAGAAGAATGCGAGGAGATGGAAAAATGAACCGGGCGGACAGAACGGGAGGGCGATGATATAACCAAATCGCAGAGCCGGCCAGATCTATTACGTATTGTCAGTCAGTATAGTAGATTGGACCTGCGTGGAGCCACTAACTTTTAGGTAGGAAGGAATGCGCCGGAAGCTGCGGATGTGGCTTGAACACAACACGTAGGCCCGAAGAACGCCATCAACATTCGGGGCGTAGTCAAATGATCCATTGGACATTGGCGTCTCGGCTGGTGCCTTGTCTTTGTCGTTGCTGACATGAACCCGAGTGGTAAGCAGGCAGTGATCAAGTTGTGGTGATCTGCAGCAAGGGATGACTTCACACTGCAATTCAATTCCATCGCAATCTACCATCTTTTGCCGACACGACGTCATTCCTGTGGCTGATCGCCCGCAGCTCCGTGTTAGCCCCGGCCAAGAAATCGTCAGCGATTACGGAAGAATTCGTATTTGGTTGCCAAAGCCACGCTAATCATTATATTAGTCTGTATAAGTATATATATCCAGGTTCAGAATAAAGTTGCCTAATGTTACCCGTCTATTGGAACTCCATACGCTTTTTGCCGCCGTGCAGGCCCATCGCAAGAGACATCTGAGACAAAACCATGAAACAAAACAACCCGAGAAAATAAACAAGATGAGAAAGGAGCACAACCCTGGGGGGGCTTAAGATCGACTGGGGTTTTGGCGGCTCTTCCCGGCCGCACCGATTGGATTGCTGGGCACTTTGTGTTCAGTGACTTCCACGATATGGAGTTCATCACCGCTATTATTGGCTGGACTGCGTCTTTTGGGGCTGCCTTTTCCGCCCTCGTGGTTTTGGCTAACAGCTGGGTCAGGTGCTGCTGACAGGGGAGCGTCCGCTGAAACAAAGGAAGACCGCGGTGGGTTGTCTGTGTACGATGCCTGGCTCTGTCGTGTTGGCGATCCACGTAAGGAGCCGATGGGGCTGTGCATGGTTCTAGCTGCTTCTCTTGAGTGCGGCACTTGGTACGGAGGCATCCGCTGGTAATCGTCTGGATATGGTCGCCGGGCTGTGGGAGGAGCCAAGAACGCTGGGGCATGGTTCGCGGATCCGGAAAAAGGTGGTTGCAGGGGGGACCGGAGGGTTGTGGCCGATGATTGAGGGCTGACAGCGCTGACTGCCGACCCTGTCGTTCTAGCCCAAGTACCGTAGACGCTTGTGTCCAGGGGGTATGGAGGGTGGGCGGCAGCGGTTCCGCTCCGCCAAGTCGTTCCGTTCAATCGCTTACTATCGACCGGTGGTTTTTGAGATTCCTCTAGTCGCTTGCGCTCCAGCGCCTCTAGCTCACGCTTCGATAAGGCAACGTTCTTTCGCCCTTCCGCGTGTGCCCGTCGAATTCGCTCTAGTGCTTTCTCCACCAACCATTCCTCATTATCCTTCATTGCTAGCTGTACCGCGTAAGCAACCGTGCTGTCGGTGTCCTCGAACATATCGTAGTTTGCGCCATCGAATTGTCCTAGCGCGTGATTGTGCACATCCCGTTCCGCCATTGACCTCCGCCACCCGCCCTCACCAACTACCAGTCGATCGTCGCTCAAATTCAATTGACCCTCCGCTTCACCATGAATTTCCTCTACTCGCATCTCATTATCCACAGACGGACCCCCTCGTCTCCTGGTTTGTCTCCCCAGATGTGCTCCTGGTGGTCTTCCCCATAGGGGCATACCGTTCGGAGCTCGCGGCCGACCACCTAGACCGCCTCCTCGGAAAAAGCATTCTCGATGGGTTTATCCATGAAAGCAGCGTGACCAAAGACAGTCACGCCAGTGGCTCCGATGAGCCACAGCGCCGTACTAATTGGGGAAGCCCAAAAGCCAAGGGGAATTCCCACGAGAAGCAGGCCAGTGTAGAGCTGGGAAGTGTTGAATCGAGCAAAACCAAGGTCAAGATCACGGCCATCGAGCTTGCCAATGCCCCAGAGACCAGCAGAGACAAAAATGATGACAAAGAGCAGAACTGGGTTGGTGAGAAGGCTGTAGATGCTGAGCATCACGAAGACGGCAGCATAGTTGCTCGAGAAGTACGACAGGTTGTAGTTCACTCGGCTTTGCACCTCGCCAAAGTTGGCAGGCTTCGAAACGCGCTTGAAATCCAGGAACTCGGAAATTGGGCGCAGGTTAGCGAAACGCGATCCCAGAGACTGGGAGCGGAGGCTGTTGAACCGGTCACCGAATCGCGAGGTGAGCGCCTCGATGGGAATCTGGATTGGGCTCATTGTGACGAGTCAAGAAAATTGGATCGTGGAAAGGTAATTGAATATGGTATGAATATGTGCTCGTGTCGAATGTCGAATGTCAATTGGGAGAAATCCGCGTTGATAAATCGCTGGAAGAAAAGGGGGTGCCTAAAGTTGAAGCTGGAATAATAAATGTCGAGCTGGCAAGAACTGAAAACAAGTTAGCCTCTTTTGGGCCACCGCGTATCTTATCGGTATTGGTCGTTACCAGGAACTCTCCAGCCTACTAGGCACAGCCTCGATGAAGGTGAATGCTAATTTCGGGCCCGGCTCTTTTAAGTACTTGAAGAGGCCAAATGATGCAATGCCCCGTTTGCGACTTCCCACGATGTAACGGCCGGATAGAGCCTCTTGCTGAGCGCGGAATGCTGCCCTGCCAAGAGGTAAAGAATGCAGCATCGAAGAGGATCGGGTCATCAGTTCTCCCGCTGTCAGAGGAGGAAATAGGCCGTGCTCATTCCTCCCCGTTAGCCATCCCCAGTGTGCGAGAGTGTGAAGGGTGAGGAGAACAGACAAGTGCCACCACTCCAGGCTACATCAGGTTTTTAAACAACTTCAAAACTTCACGATATACATCATTTCATTATTATGTGACCAGTACCGTGCTGGATTCGCTCAACCTATTGGTTTGACTGGTCCACGTCGCGCTCTTGATTGCATCAATCAGGTATCATTACCGTCGTCTCAGATCATCCCAATGCCAGACACTCGAAGCCTCCGAGGCCATGTTGTACCAGTCATATACCGGGCGGAGATCCAGTAGGTATATCCTTCTAGATCAAGAAAAGCTTTGCGCGAGGCCTTGCCAAACAGATGCCGAGTTAGACTATCTTACCAATGGCCGGCCCCTGTCAGCGATGCCGTCACTGCGATGCAATGCAAGACGTGGAGGGGCCCCATACTGGCGTGAGGTGGCTGGCTCTCCGTCATACACATCGATGAGGAGCTGTATCACTGTCTGCATGGCACTAAGATGATGCAGTTTTGCCTTGCCTTTAGCAGTCATGCCCATCAGCCTATTGACTGCCTGACAAATTCACGCGCTCCGAAGGGTGCGGCATGAGGTCCCGCATCATTATGTCCTGTCTCACAGACAGATATTGCACGGACGGGAAGGTGTCAATTCCGTGACTTCCACAACTAAATTGATGTCGTTCCATCGCTGTTGCTCTTGTGCTTGCATGGCTGCCCACATTTCGGTTGCCTCGCCAGAGATCCTCGCTCATATGCTGCAGCGATTTTGGCACTAGTCATCAGGAGTCTCAGAACCAGACTGCATAGGAGATCACGAGCACCCGTCACTGTTGCTCCGTAGGGCAGTTTGTCCGCATCAACAAGATGGATACTAAGTAGAGAGACTGCCTGATACCCGCACGATATCCAAGTAAATTGTGCCAACTGCCTGACGGAGAAGTTGACCTACTCCCTGCCCATAGCCCAGTTCAAAGTAGACAAAACTAACACTCTCACTAGAAATCAGTACCAAGAGCTGATTGCGGTAAGGAACTGGGATCGTCAGAACCCTTAGGATCCCTAAATGTCGTCTTCATCGAGTCCAAATGAGGCCGGAATACACGCCAGCCTTGGACATCTGGTAAATCAGGTATAGAATAACACTAAGGCGCTTCAAGACGCTTATCGAAAGGGCCCATTGAAGTATCTAATTCGTGTGCGGTTAACCGCCTGCTACTTTGCGCGCACTAATCCTTGTTAGTAGCCCCATTTCTATTATGTAGTATGTACGGACTCGGTGGAGATAAGCTGTCGTCTCGCCACGGGCTGCCCGTCAGCGACCCGCGTATTTTACATTAAATACATACGGCGACCGCCTTCTGCCCCATCCCCAGAATATGTGACCTGGCCAGAAGACAAATTTCTTGGGAGGACTCGGAGAAATAGCAAACATCAGGGATAACCATGGAATGAAACTTCCTTAACCTCACTTAGAGCTACCTACCAATTTCACCTTTTTCTCCCGCGACCGTTTCGTGCTTAGGGGCTCTAAATATTCCGCTTCTACATGATGAAGACAATTGCGCTCCGTCTCTTGCTGCTCGCGGTCCTCTGCGGCCTTGCTGCAGCTTGGACGAAGGAAGGTTGGTGGCATGTCAATTGGCCTTTTAGATATCGATACTGAGCTTTGGTTTTTTCAGACTACGAAATTTTCCGTCTCCATGATGAGATTACCGCGACAGAAGGCTTAAACGTGACATTCTACGGTATATTTCCTCAGACATGTCCACAATATACTCGACCCAAGTTCTGACTCCAACCTCCAGACTTCCTAGGTGCCCGGTCTAATGCCAATCAAGAAGAACTCAACAAAGCCTACCGCCAGAAGTCTCGTCTCCTTCACCCCGACAAAGTCAAGCGCTCCTTCATCGCCAACAGCTCAAAGGACAAGAGCAAGTCCAAGACTAGCCAAAAGGGCGTGCACGTCAACCGCGGACCCACGAAGCGCGAAATCGACGCCGCCGTCAAGGAAGCCCACGAGCGCGCCCAGCGTCTAAACACCGTCGCCAACATCCTCCGCGGCCCGGCCCGTGAACGCTACGACTATTTTATGAAGCACGGGTTCCCCAAGTGGAGGGGTACTGGATACTACTACTCTCGGTTCCGGCCCGGCTTGGGATCGGTTCTCGTGGGCTTGTTCCTGGTTTTTGGCGGTGGCGCTCATTATGCTGCCTTGGTTCTCAGCTGGAAGCGTCAACGCGACTTTGTCGATCGGTATATCCGCCAGGCTAGGAGGGCCGCGTGGGGCGATGAGACAGGCATCCGGGGCCTCGGTGTTGCGGCTGCACCGGTTCCTACTCCGGCTCCGGAAACTGGCGAGGCCAGCGCCATACCGATGAACCGTCGTCAGAAGCGGATGATGGACAAGGAGAGCCGTAAGCCGAAAAAGGCCACAAAGTCCAGCTCGCGTGGTAGTGGAACTGCCACCCCAACGGGCGAAGTGGAGCCAACAGGCGAGAGGAAGCGGGTTGTCGCTGAGAATGGCAAGGTTCTGATCGTTGATTCCATTGGCAATGTGTTTCTGGAGGAGGAGACCGAAGATGGCGAGCGCCAAGAGTTCTTGCTTGATGTTGAAGAGATTCAGCGTCCGACTGTGCGGGATACCATGATCTTCAGGCTCCCGGCTTGGGTTTATCGAAAGACTCTTGGCCGGGTTCTTGGAACATCTGACGTGGCAGATCACGGAGCCGTTGTGGGAGAGGAGCAGGAGGCTGAGGAACAAGTGGACCAGTCTAGCTCGGATGTGGCTTCAGGAAATGCGACTAGGAGAAGGGGCAAACGTTCTCAACGGTCGTGAGAGATGGTCGACTGGATACTAGCGGTGTAGAGGCGTAGACTATGCAGTCTAGTTTGACGTGCCGAAAATGTACAGATAGACGATTTTTAGGATCGCATTTGACAGTAGCCGTGGGTTCGCACTACGTACTTGGCATATCTTGAAATTATCCGCTTAGGCATCCTGCACGACGGAATACATGCGAGGCAGAGATTTCAAGAGTAGATTGCAGCTAGCCTCCCGTTTTAGACACAGCAGAAGCCTCAAAGGCAGCTTAAATATAACCCAAAAGACCGAAAGAAAGTAAAAATGTCATCGTCGTCCTCATGATCATGACCTTCGTAAATGAGTGCTCCCAAACATCATCCCCTTTATGCTCCTCCTAACATACTACATAATGTGGCAATTTACATCAGCATCTTCGCAATGTTCATGAGCCCATTGATGTTCCCAGCCATGCCGCCATCCCCACCAGACCTCGAGGAAGAGTGAGAGCTACCACCGAAAATGTTCTTTGGCAGGTGAATCCCGATCATGGCGAATAGCTTGTACAGCACACCGCTGGTTATGAGGGGGAGGACAACCAGCATAAGCACCTTCATCGGATGGCGCCGCGCGTAGTTGGTGATATCTCGGAACAAGCGCTTAATGTAGCGGACGATGCGCTGGATGAACCCAGAGCGCGGACGAGCCCTTCGCGACGAGGACGAGGAGAATGCAGATGGGCTTGACCGGCCCGTGCGACTGCCGCTGAAACTGAAGATTGAAGGAGCGGAGTGCGGGCTGTGGTGCGTGGAATAGCCACTTGTCGACCGCCGGGATGGTGACTTGTCCTTCTTGCGGACGTAGTAGCCCGATTTTGAAGATCGGCCGTCAAACCAGCCCATTGTGATCTCGCTTCGCTTGGTTCAAGGTAGACCGCGAGACGGTGGGTTTGGTTTGAGGGAGCTCAGGTAAATTGTCTGTCCTGCTCGAGTTTCGATACCCTCGAGGTCATATATGAGTCTCCTCAGTACCCTTTCCGATTCGGAATCTTTTTCAGCTCTGTCCGTTTGTTTGCTCTCAAATTGTTGAATCGTTCAAGCAATCAGAAAGCGGTTGCGGAGTCCTTTGCTGCACAACACCAGTCTTAGGCCCTTTGCTGCATCGATTTTCCCCACCGCTTCTTTCCAGCCGGAGCAATCAGAACCACCGCGGTCAAATATATGATCGGACAGATGTGTTGGACGTACCGAGATACTGGGGCACGTACTTCGCACAGACAAAAGCTGGGGGCTCAATTATCCACCCGCCGTGGAGAATATCTGTCGGAGAAGCGATGCAGGAGGTCAGATGAAGTCTGACCGACTCGTTGAAGAAATGTGAGACCCCATCTTTGGCGAGGCCGAGCGAAACTCAGCTGCAACAATGTTGGTGGCTGGTTCCGTCCATCCCCGCTGGTGATTGGTGCTGATTCTCAGGGGCTTCCCGCACGGTTGGTTGCCTCAGGCGAGGAGTGAGTGTCATGTGATTCTGATGAGCTGGAGGGCACCGAGGCTTGCAGGTGCCTGGCTTGCAGGCGGAGGCAAGTCATCATTCCTGTCTCGAAGGATTTGGTGTTGGTGGTGACTATTATGCTCAAACTTGTCCTCTAAATACTCTGGAGTACCGTCACCTAGTACTGCTAGCGTCAACCAAATTGTCCATTGCAATCGTACCAAATTCTGGTTCGTGGTTCCATTTGTACTAGACCACCGACGTCATACGACCCGTCTTCCTTTTCTAGATCTTGTTCGCATTTTCTTCCTGTTCTTTATTTCTACTTATTCCTGTGGAAGCACTATCTTTGATCCCATATTCAGCTGCTAGAGCAAGTCGTGATACTTCGATACTACCGTTCTATATCGACAACACTGAAACCCCGCCACAATGCCAAGTAGGTCTCCACATTGTTCTTTCACGTGCTAGACAACGACAGCTAACATACAGGGACAGAGATCCCTAACTATTGTAAGTACCATCATAGCACGAAAGACACCGCAGCAGCTCATCCACAAACAGACAAAATATTAGGTGTCTCACCTGACGCTAGCCAACGAGAGATTCGCACTGCGTACAAGCGGTATACACACCACTACACCCTTCACAGCAGAGGGAACCCTAACAATATGCAGAGAATCACTTAAGTCCCATCCAGATCGAGTCCCAGAAGGGTCTCCTGAGAAAACTGCGCGAACTCGCAAGTTCCAGGAAATCAACGATGCCTACTACACCCTCTCCGACGACTCCCGTCGACGCGAGTATGACGCAAGAAGGAACCTAGAAGAGGAGTTAGACGAGGAGGAGATACCTCGTGGTGACGGTGGATTCTGGTCATCGTTCGGGTTTAGCTCTGCTGACCGCGAGGAGCGAGCGTCCGAGCAGTTCGGCTCGGTATTCGAGGAGATGCTCCGCGAGGAGGGAATGGCCGGTGATGCTGGTGGCGGAGGAGCCACGGGGCATTTCTGGTCCCTTGTTGGTGGTGTGAGCGGCGGTGCGCTTGGGTTCATAATGGCCAATGCGCCTGGTGCTATAGCGGGTGCGGTGGCTGGAAACCGTTTGGGAGCTGTCCGAGATGCCCGAGGCAAAAGTGTCTATGAAGTTTTCTTGGAGCTCCCAGTCAACGACCGGGCGCGGCTCTTGAGCCAACTGGCGGCCAAAGTCTTCCAGCACACCATGGGCCAATAGAGCCTCATTGACTACTTTGATGGTCTTCAGAGAGTAACATGTTCGACTGTCACATGGACAGTTTGCTTATTGTAGCGAGGTTGCCATTGGTTCTGTGCTCCTACAGTATTATTACGATTGACGATTTATCGGATGATTTACCCAGATTAGGACATTTTTCCAGATTTTCCCTGTTGTTCTCTTTGCAATCCTGTATCTAAGTTATAGAGAATAATATAGCTATACACCAGAGGCACTTGAGAATCCATACTCAGGTAGGGAGTAGCTCCAAGGTTTATACTTGATTGAACTCCGTGAAGCTTGGGCCTATGTATGTTGGGAGCTACTACTCCGGAGTAGGTATACAACCCCCACTTGACTACATATACACCCCTAGAGGCCTTGGTAGCTGACTAATGCTGTTCCTAATTAGGAAACACGTGTTGACTACATACACCCCCCCTCCCCCCCCACCAAAGGCACCGCCTCTGGCAACAACAAACTGCGCCACAAAAATATTTGCCCCTATATTTAACTATTATTATTCTTAATTCCAGGCCCAACGTTCTTATTCCTATATAAATTAATATGGATCCTCTAACCGACGCCCTTCTTGATAACGAAAATGTGGATTTTTTCGATAATGATGATATTCTTGAGCAGGAAGTGCTACCTAAAGATCCGCTCGCGCTGCCTCCGGTGACCAGGTATAATAACAAGGATATCGCGATATTTAAGATAAGGCTCTGGGCTCATGGTCACTAAACTAGATTAGGAAGTAATATTAGCATGGATTTTATTGTATTTTTAAAAGATTCACCAATAAATTTTACCATATGGCCACCAACTTGGTGATTAGGTTGCTTGCTGTTGCGTGTGTTCTGTAGATAATTTTATATATTTACGCTTTGTGTTAGGTACCGGAGTCATTATTATTCTGCCAGAGTTTTACTAGGCGGTGTTAAGCTAGGGGGGGTGTGTACGGAGTACATAGTCAACACGCATTTCCTAATTAGGAACAGCATTATTCAGCTCCCAAGGCCTCCATGGGTGTATACGTAGTAGCTCCCATGTACGTTATCGATAAGGACCCCGCCGATCGGGGCCAGAACTCGCGCGACAGTTCGCCCCAAAACTATATATCATGACTGTCTAAGCCCACGGGCTCGCTCCCACCGCAAGCGGTCAGGACACATTATTTCCTGCGCTGTATTTACTTGTACCTCGACTGTCCCTCTTTCGATCTTGATGACTTGAATCAAACGGGATTCCAGTTTATTGCAATCCAATTGCTACTTCTCATTATCTTGGTCACTTTTGTGTTTATACCTTGTATCATATCTGCCGTCATGTCTGCTATAGTTGAAGGTGCTGGTGTGTACCCGGCTTTAGAGAACCGCCCATTGAAGGACACAATTTGCCTTTTTAACGTCGACAATACCATTTCACCTGCAAGACGGCCAAGTGCTGTTGAGTAAACTTGCAATCTCATTTCGCTCGGTATGCGCAATGCTAATGCACCGTCCCAATCTACAGCCCGCCACGCAAGAAATGCTTCAGACCCTTTCTCTTTTGTGCCAGAAGTGTGCCATTGGATACGTTGAACCTTTCCATTCCAAGCACCGTATGGCATCATTCTCACTATTGATGTAGGTTGGTGGTTCCGACTTCTCCAAACAACAAGAACAACTCGGCTCGTCAACCGTCAATGTGACCTCCCTCTTCGATTTCTGCTTTGCCGAAAACGGATTAACCGCATACCGTCTAGGCAAGCCTCTTACAGGCAACAGCCTTCATTCAGTGGATCGGTGAGGAGAAGTATCAGAAGCTGGTCAACTTCATCCTGAAGTATATCGCAAGCCTGGACATCCCGAAGAAGCGGGGTGCATTCATTGAATTCCGCAACAGAATGATCAACGTCAGCCCCATCGGAAGGAATGCCAGTGTTGAGGAGCGCATTGAGTTTGAGAAGTATGTACTCGCCATGTTGAAAGGCCGGACAATACGCCAAACGGTTTGCTGACAAGGATGATAGATACGACAAGGGACACAATATCAGGCCGCCCTTCGTGGAAACCCTGAAGAAAGAGTTTCCCGACTATGGTTTTACGCGAGTTGATATGATCCGCCGACTGCAAGTTCTCTTATATGCTGATACCTGCCCTCCCACGCGACAGCTTCTCAATCGGGGGCCAAATCTCCTTCGATGTTTTCCCCGCTGGGTGGGACAAGATATACTGTCTCAAGCATGTCGAGGCCGAGAAGGAGATCTCAGGCGCTGAATACAAGACTAGTCACTTCTTCGGCGACAAGGCTTACCCTGACGGTAACGATTGGGAGATCTATGATGACTCACGGACAATTGGTCACGCTGTTAAAAATCCCGAGGACTGCTTGAAGCATATTAAGGAGCTGTTCCAGCTGTAGGCTACATACCCTACAAGAACTGTCAACCTAACTGGATACCTGTACCCTAATAAAGAACATTTACTCCGAGAAGTATAAAGTACCGCGATCTAGACGGTTTGCGGTCCAGCAAATCGGAGTGAGCTGAAAAAAAGCTTAGTCATCGAAGTTTTCCGACTGACGGAACCGGACCGGAGTGCCTGGGAAGAATCCAGGGACTTTCATTTTAAGCGTCATCATCATACCATTAACATCGTGCCATCGGGCGCAACACTTCTATTGCTGCCTTATACTTATCTGATGCTCATTTGATATTGAAACGCAACCATAATGGCGCCTCAGAAATCCGTTGCGGAGGTCCCGCGTTCAATCCTTCCCCGCCTGACATGGAACGGTGCTTCGACCCGAACAAGTCTCACAGCTTCACACTCCGCTCCTCTTCCAGTCAGCCGGAGACAAAAGAAGCGCGCACAAGGATGGACAGCTTTATCATGGCAAACTCAATCTGCGATAACACCACATCACTCCGCGGCGTTCTCTACAATATCGCGGGAAACCGCGACATCAACCTCGATCATCAAACGTGTTCCGCGCTCGGCGTTATTTACCTTCAATACACAAGTCGCACAGCCGACCGGTAGCCCTGTCCGATATGATGGTGTTTATGTTGCGACATTCAATCCCGCTCGACGGGCATTCCACCCGTCAGCTGCGCGAGAGCGAGATCATCACTTCGACACACTAAAGTTTGTCCAGCGACTAAAGGCTGAAGGATTCAGTGAGGAGCAAGCTGTCGCGATGATGAGGGTTCTTAATGATGTTATCCAAGAGTCTATTCAAAACTTGACTCGAACGATGGTCTTGAGAGAGGGTGAGTCGTAGATCCGTTTGAAGTTTACACGGCCAGTACTAACCACTGTCTAACAGACACCGAACGATCGGCCTATACACAAAAAGTGGATTTTGCCAAACTTCGCTCCGAATTACTGAACGCAGACTCCACGGAGGCCCAGCTTACGCGATCATCGCACGAGAAGATTGCCGCCGACCTCGCCAAACTCAACTCAAGGCTTCGTGATGAGATCGGACGTACCCAGGCGTCAGTACGGCTCGACCTAAACCTTGAGAAAGGTCGGATTCGAGAGGAAGCAAACAGCCAGGAGATGCGCATAAAAGAAACCGAAACAAGAATTGAGCAGGAAGTTGCAGGCCTGAGAGAGCGGGTGGAGGCCGTGAAATTCTCCACTCTACAATGGCTCATGTATGGCCGCCCTACCCTTTCATCGGCACTTGGAATAATGCTAACAGGTTACATAGGGGCGTATGTACCGGTACTGCTGCTCTGATTCTTGGTGCCTGGCGTCTTCTGATGTAAGGCACTGTCATTGATGAGGCCAAAACGCTGTCCGGAATAAAAGTTGGTTTCTTAGAGACCAAGGATCTGTACAATTATATCTGATCTTCAGCTTCTTTTCACTTTGCCAGCTTAATTTTCTTTCTTTTGTACACCAGGTTGGTTAGGGGCGATACTCAGGAGCGAACTCTGCATTATTTTGAATAGACCGAAGAAGATTCCACATTGTTCTATCTTAGCATTATATGGGAAGTGCTCAAAACTAACACAATCTACACTTGATCCCGGCGGATGCTAACTCCTGTCGGACGGCGTGGCAGGGCTTCCTATCTATGTCCCAACTGCGGGAGCACCAGTTGAAGCGATATATCTTTAGTGTAATAAGTTCTATGCCTTCATATTCAGGCGCTGGGAAATGGAACGCCTCTTAAGGGTTCTCTCTGAATGAAAGATCGCGCCAGCAGCTGCCAGCATCCTGGGAGTACAGCTAATCCCTGACGCCGAAGGAAAGAGCTCTCGTGTCAACCTGAGTGTTGCCGGTTGCTGCACTCAGGGACCCTTTACTATGCCATCCATTGGCGCAGTTCCTCGCTTCAATGGATAATCTAGAACCCCATCTACACCGGTGATTGTTAGTCAAAATTGGAGGCTACAAGTGGTCCTAGTGATTACTTACTCTGTGGAAATCATATGGCTAATTTTGAGGTTCTACAGAAGAAGATCCCGCTCCCGGTTGAGTTCTGAAGCCGACTGCGTCTCCGACACCCCGAACGTCCCACCCGAGAAGCGCAATGTCGGTTCGCCATCAGGGAGAGGGGTCAAGCAGGCGAAGTCCAATTCCGCTCCCGTGGAAAGGGTACGCACAAGGAGTGATCTGGCCACAATTATGTTGCTCCTCTCGAGCTTTATGTTCTTCTGGCTTTGGTCAAGATCGGCCTCTGGTCTACAGGTAGTGTTTCAGGTGTACCAACCAGTTGAGACTCAGGACAACCCAGATGTCTTCTGTGATGAGGAAGCTCTGCTGGTGGACTATGTGTTTGGCTCCAGCTGCGGACATCCCTTCGTTGGTGAGTCTATCAAGCTTTCGATGATATCTACAAATTTGAACAATATCTTCCTAGGTTTCTATGAACCGCCAAAGTGCGACTTCAATACAGTCCGACTAAACCTTACTGTGATGTCCAGAGGGCGACAGTGTGATCGGCTAGCTCATATGTACCTTGGAGACATCGAAGTATTCCGCACTTCAACAGCAGAGCCTACGGCAGATGGAATCATATGGACTTACATTAAAGAAATGCCACACTACAATGTTCTTTGGAGGGAACGGCAAAAAGTTATCTTTGACCTGGGAAATCTGGTTCACGATGTATATACCGGTTCCTTCACTGTGACCGTCACGGCTCGTTTTTCGAAGGTGAAGAATGCCATAACTCCTAGCATTGTTCTTCCTATATCGGCACAAAACTCGGCACGCAATTCATCGAGCGCATTTATAGTTCCGGTACAGGAAGCGAAAGTAACCTACGCACTCGGCGTTCGAGCTTCTCGTGCAGTTGTTTCAATTACAGCATGCGGCCGGTTGGTTGAAGAGTTCTGGTATCCGAGTGTCTTCTCACCTGACACCCGCACATTTAACCACACTGTTGATCAGCTGTGGGGCTACTATCCTTTTCGTGAATTTCATCTCTACATTGACGATATTCTTGCTGGAGTCGTTTGGCCTTTCCCGGTCATTTTCACGGGGGGGTCTTTCTCCGGGATTCTGGCGCCCGATCGCTGGAACTGACGCATTTGATCTAAGAAGCCCAGATATCGATATCTCGCCCTTCCTGCCTCTCATTACGGATGGCGCTTACCATTCATTTGAGATCAAGGTTGTGGGTCTGGATGTCCTCGACAGTGGAGAAGCAGTGCTTTCTAAAACGATCAACTCCTACTGGGTGGTTTCAGGAAACATATTTGTTTACCTAGATGAAGGTAGCGATGAGCAATTCCCTCATGAACCCACTTCCGGTCAAGCTCCCGAAGTTATAGCACCCGCACCTACATTAACCGTCGACAGAACTCTTGTTCAGACCCCCGATGAACTCAATGCGTCGTTGGCATACTCAGTACAAGCTGAGAGAACACTTACAATCAAGTCTAAAGAGCTTCTATGGAGTCAGAATCTCTCATTCTCCTTTAGTGGTCTGTTCAATCAGCATGGTCGAAGCCAAGAGACACAACAACAGACATATGGGACAGCCCTGTCTGGTCGGCTTGGTGATGACAGCGGCCTCAACGATATCAGTTTTGAGTATCCGCTGACGGTGAATAAGACCTACAATTACCCGAATGACAAACTTGTGATTGATGCTTGGATGCAGAGAGGTCTTAAGATCATCTCCCGAACTGGGATGTCAGGGATTTTCACATACACTCTGGCCCAGGCCCGGTTCATCTGCGGGCTAGCCAATGGGGTCAATCTACTTGGCAAGCGGGTACAGACGGCGGGAACTCAAGTTTTTTTGGAGACACAAGTGACTACTTTGAAAGCGACTTTGGTGGGTCCTTTAATCAGCGATATGTACGAGCAGTCAATGGAGGTGTCGTCTCGGACCTGGGCAATTTCTTTGGGGGGGCACTGAAGGCACCTCGACCTTTGATATCACAATGTTGATCATTTCCCCAAGCACGCTTCTAAACCACTATCAGGGATGGAATTATCATTAATAATATATAGATAGCAACAGCAATACGAATCTGAAAGACAGTTCGCTGTCCAGACAATGTTGAATGGATATTTCCTGGAGAAACTCTCTCCGCAGTGGGTCCCGCTCCGATAAGTTATCCCTGTTTATCACCACGTGACCTTATCGATTCATATAATACGCCTCGCCCCCATGCCTCTTCTCTCTTCAGTTGAAGATCGTTCGAGGAGCCATTGGAAGAGTGCAGCATGGTTGCCTTGAACGCGGGGTGTTTTTATCCAGGTATGCTCCATATCACACGTGATATTCAATCTGAATCTGTTATTAACCCAATTTTCCCTGCTTCCAGGCCCCGTTCCTGATGCTTTAACACAGGCCTTTGCGCGCAATGTCGAAAATAAGAGTAATGGATCTCCAAATAAACGCCGCAAACTTGCTTCGCGGGCCCATAGCTTGCGGTTTTTAAATGGCTCATCAACTTCACATGTCCCCAATGGCTATATTCCACTTGCACGTGTCCATCTACAGCTGGTAGGTATACTCTTAACTGCGTTAAGTGCGCGACTAATAGACCTACAGGATTTTTCCCATACTGACCCCTCCCTTGACGGCTGGGGCGATTTTGCCAGCTCCGGAGATAGCCTACCTGTCATGATCAAAGTCCGCACGCCGCATTTTTCTGAGCGGGAGCAGATTCCAAATGACTACGTGATAATAGAGCTGGAGACAATACAAGAACGAGAAGCTATCTTTATTGACACCTCTACCGACCCGGACATTGTGAAGCTCGGAAAGCATCTAGAGATTGCAAGCGGGCTGCAGTGTGCGGACCGCTACCACTCGGCGAAACTCCCGACCGCCTGCTATCAATCCACCCTTCGCTATCTTGGAGGTCTCACTTCATACCGCCTTGAAACGATTATCCTATGGAAAGACTCACTCAATATCGTCGATCACAAGAAGCTATCAAGTTCTGCTTTAGAAGCGTTTTCTGCCTACGCTCTACAAGCCGAAGTCAGCCGCGGCTCTCTGACCAAGCTCCGGAGTCGCAACATCTCAGGGGAGGAGTGGACTCCTCGTGACTTCTACAACAATGTCCATGTGCCTCCAGATACACCATCTCTTTCAGCACCGGCGAAATGCGATCTGGTGGAGTGCGAACTTTTCCCTTTCCAGCGACGAGCGGTTCGATGGCTCCTAAATAGAGAGGGCAAAGAGCTAAACTCTGAGGGCCAAGTGGTGTCTCTTCCAATAGTTCCTAAGAAGAAGCTTCCGGAGTCCTTCGTGCAGATTACCGATGCTGACGGGATGTCTTGTTTTGCGAGCCATCTACATATGATTGTCACAAGAGATTTATCTGGGTGGTGGGATGTTGACGATCATCTAAAGGGTGGAATACTGGCGGAGGAAATGGGTCTAGGAAAAACCGTGGAGATGATCACTCTTATGTGTCTCAACCGGCGATTTTTGCGTCCGGAGGAGACCTTCGCAGGGATAGGGAGGGAATGTTTGAGGCCATCTGGGGCAACTTTAATCATCACGCCTCCGGTGATTCTGGAACAGTGGAAACAGGAGATTGAGCTGCATGCTCCAAGACTCCAAGTTTTTCATTATACCGGCATCCACCGGCATCAAACACTGTCCGACAGGGAGCTGGTTGAGCTCATGGCTGATAATGATGTCGTGCTGACAACATACAATGTTCTTGCGCGGGAAATTCACTACGCTGGTGACGCTCCAAAACGGAATCTCCGACACGAGAAACGATTTGAGGCCAGGAAATCGCCTCTTGTTAAGATATCATGGTGGCGGGTATGTCTGGACGAGGCCCAAATGATCGAGAGTGGTGTCAGTAACGCAGCCAAAGTTGCCCGTCTTATTCCTCGCCAGATGGCCTGGGCCGTAACTGGGACGCCGCTCCGCAAAGACATTACGGACTTACTTGGGCTGCTGATGTTTCTTCAGTATGAACCTTTCTGTGGGTTCATCTGGAAAAGACTATGTGCAGAGTTCAAGCCCATTCTATCGCGAATCGTCAAAACGCTTACTCTCAGACACAGCAAAGATCTCGTCCGAAAGGAACTTCACTTGCCACCACAGAAGAGAATCGTTATCACTGTACCCTTCACCGCAGTGGAAGAACAACACTATAAACAGCTGTACGAAGAGATGTGTGATGAGTGCGGTCTGGATACCTCAGGGTCACCGCGCAGCAACGAGTGGGACCCTAATGATCCATGGGTGATAGAGAAGATGCGAAGCTGGCTGGTTCGACTCCGACATTCTTGTCTTTATACTGCCGGAAATCGCCGTAGAGGGTTCGCTACGAATAACGGCCCCTTACGGTCCGTAAATGAAGTCCTCGAGGTCATGATTGACCAGAACGATGCCCTCCTTCACGCGGAGGAGCGATCTCTTCTTCTTTCGCAACTTCGACGTGGCCAGCTACTGGAGAACGCCAAGCGCAAACAAGAAGCTCTCAACCTGTGGAAGATGTCTCTGGACCGTGCCAGCGTGATTGTCCAACAATGCCGAGAGAGGTTGCAACTGGAGCAAACCAAGCAGCAGACTCCCGTTACTAATGGAGAGTGGAAACGTGCACGCTCGGTCAGCGATGATGAAGGCGAAGAGACCGAAAAGAACTCCGGGCTCACCGCATTTCGCCAGAGACTCCGCACTGCTCTAGAGGTCCAGCATATCTCTGTTTTCTTCACTGGCAACGCTTATTACCAGATCAAATCGGACGCGGATCTGACCAAAGTCGACTCTGAGGAGTTCCAAACGTTGACGAAATTGGAAGAAGAAGCTTATGCAAAGGCTAAGCTAATCCGTCAGGAGATGCTTACTGATATATCTCGGAAAGCAAAACGCTATGTGAAGAAGATCAAGGAGAAGTCGGAGAGGAAGGAGTTTGTAATCATTCCCAAGATGAACCCTCAGCTGTACAGTAAAGGACTTGAGTCTCGTCGTGTGCTTGATCGGCTGGAAAGTTTCTGCGAAATGATGAACGAGCATGCTATCCAATACAGCGAATGGCGTCAAAAGATGGTTGAGCTTCTGTCTCAGTCACTTATTGATCAAGAAGATGACTCTGAGCTGGAAGGTGACGAATATGAGAAGTCCACGAAGCATCAAGACGAGATGTACGTTTACATGGAAGCATTACGTGCGATGTTCGCTGATCGCCACGACTCTCTGACCGGTCAGAAGAACGTGCTTATCGCTCATGAAGTCAAAATGGCGACGTCCCAAGCGCAGAAAGGAGAGGGTCCATCTCCACCTCTGTATCTCGAGGTTATGGAGAAGCGCAGTAGACTGAAGCCTGGCTCAGATCTTGGATCCCTTCGCGGTGTTATCACTGAGCTTCGAAGCCTCGGGACATCCCTTGAATGGCAAGCAAATGAAGGAAGTTCACGGGCTCGCTCAGAACTTGAGATTCTCACTATGGTGCTTAAGAACGTTGTCCATATGTCCACCGAGCAAACAAAGACTGCGTCGAACATAGAGAGGGAAGTGGAATTGTTTCGAGATACCATGAACCATCGTTTAGAGTACTACCGGCAGCTGCAGCAGATCTCCGACACGGTCGCACCGTACGATGAAGAGAGCGCTGGGAAGCCTCTTGACCACGAGCTCTTCAACTCGAAGCTCGAGCAAGAAGAAGGGTTTGATGAGAAAATTTCTTCCCTGAGAGCGAAAGGACGTTATCTCATTCACTTGCGGGATGAGTCAGGAGCAGATGAGACGTCGAAAATCTGCATCATCTGTCAAACAGGGTTTGAGATAGGTAGGTGTCTTCTGGATAACTATTACCCAGTCTTGAAATAGCTAACTCCGTATAGGTGTGCTGACTGTTTGTGGCCACAAATACTGCAAAGACTGCTTACGCTTATGGTGGCGCCAACATCGTACCTGTCCGATCTGTAAACTGCGCTTGAAGGCGAACGACTTTCATCAGATCACATACAAACCCCAGGAGTTTGTAGTCCAGGAGGAGAAGTCATCACAAAACCTCGACCTAGGGCGTCAGTCGCACAACTCTATTTACACAGATATCGGCTCGGGGACTCTGCATGAAATCAGGAACGTCGATCTCAAGGATTCATTCGGGACGAAGATTGATACACTCGCGCGTCATATTCTGTGGCTCCGCGAGCATGACCCCGGTGCTCAGTCTATTGTGTTCTCTCAGTACAAAAGCTTCCTCGACTATCTTGCCAATGCCTTTAAGCGATTCAAGATTGGATACAGTAGCGTTGATGAGCCTGATGGCATATCAAGGTTCAAGGGGGATCCGGCCGTAAGTCATTCACCCTATTTTATTTATATTATTGAGATTAATAGTTTCATATTCAGATCGAGTGCTTTTTCCTACACGCAAAAGCACATTCTTCGGGCCTTAACCTTATCAACGCAACCCACGTCTTTCTGTGCGAGCCTCTCATCAACACAGCAATAGAGCTCCAAGCCATTGCACGCGTACACCGTATCGGACAACACCGACCGACAACGGTCTGGATGTACTTGATTTCCGACACTGTCGAGCAATCAATATATGACATTTCAGTATCTCGCCGACTAGACCACATCATGGAGAAAGAGCGAGAGAAGAAAGCCAGTTCATCTACAACAAATAGAATTGCCACCAATGGGGATGCCACAAATGGAGCAGTGGTTGAGGACCTGAGCGAAGTGGCTATCGACTCGGCCAACTCTCTAGAGATGCAGGACGCTCCGTTGGCGAAGTTGATGGAGGGCGGTGCGTTTGGTGGCGAACTAGTCAAGAAGGACGACCTGTGGAAGTGCCTCTTTGGTAATCCGATGCAACAGCAAGCGAACAATGATTCATTGAACGCTGGAAGTGATGTGGCGAGGTTTTTGAGAGCGGAGGCCGCGGAACAGAGGAGAATATCCTCGAACGGACACGCATAAGCAATACTCTGTATATTTTGGAGCGTGGGCTGGACCTATGTAATGCAGATTTACGGCCATTGATAGCAATTTTAGTATCCTTAAAACTTTTTGAAGCTGTTAGATCAATACTACCTAAGAACGGCGGTTCCTGGTTAATTACAAGATATCTCTAGGAGGGCCTCTTCCCATTCGGACTCAAAGGTATATACCGAGTATAGAGTGCCGGCCGTTGCGTGGGTGGTACTTTGGCCTGAAATATTAGGCAGTAAACGGTACCTGGCCTGACTAATCGTCATTATCGTGTGGCCTCAGGTCCAAAACGGGTGACGTTGAAGCGTTTCTACCTACACTGTGGCGTGAGAACGACTATTTCTCCCTCTTCTTTCTGATTTTTAGTTTCTTGTTTTCTTGAGTCGTTTCCCCCTGCTCAATGATTAAATGAAATTCGCTCTAAACCGCAACAAATCTGACCAATATGGCTGCGACCACCAGCCCCGAAGCCCGAGAGTTGAGCTTAATCTCCAAAGTCGAGCTCAGAATCGCCTTGGCTGATACAGACGAGAAGCTGGAGTCTCTTCTCGGAACATATTTAGCGCCCCTACTGCTAAAGCTGGGCTCAGAGAGCCATGCTGTCCGCAATAAAGTTATCTCCGTTTGCCAACATATCAATACGAGAGTCAAAGCGCCCGCTATCAAGCTGCCGGTTGCGGCGCTGCTGAAACAGTTCAAGGAGCAGAAGGCGCAACTAATAAGGCACTTTGATCTCGTCTATTTGCAGCAGGGGATTGATCGTTTGGGCTCGGACGCTAGAGTCGAGATCTTAGTTCCGCTTCTCCAGGGTATCTCGGAGATCGGGACATCTGCTAACCAGGGCGCCGTCGTCTTCAATCTTGTGCTGCGGCTGCTACCCTTACTGAAGCTTCCGCCCAAAGATAGTCCTGATGATGCGAATCTAAAATCCCGGCTGGGCCTTTCGGACCAGGATACCGGGTTCTTATCTCATTGGTTCGCCAAGTTATTGCTTCTTGCGCCTGCAGACAATGATGCGGCCGCATGCGCGGGTCTATCACCGGCAGAGTACAGGTTTTTAAACAAGGACGTGCCTGTTATTGAAACATGGAATCCGGCTCGGGAGGGTGGGTTGAACCTAACTGAAACAAAAGCCCAAGCTCTCAAGTTCATCTCTAGCGGAGCCTTCAGCGACCCAGAGCGGCTGCTCCCCGCGATCATCGCTTCCGCGGATACCAACAGCCGCTTGTCTGATTTGGGTGAAGAGCTGCTGAAGAGGTTCATTCCGGATCTGGAGAATCCGGATGTCGTACAGCAGCTGTATAGCTTGCATTTTGGCGCAGGCACGCCAGATGGAGCACTCCCGGCCCGCCCGGCCCTGCAAACAAAGCTGCTTGTCTTCTTGGGGAAGTCGGTAACGGCCACGACGGATACTGAGAAAGTCATTCGGTTAATTGAAGAGGGGCTTCTTTCGGATTCGGCGCGATCTTCCCAGGGCCTACAGGCTTCTAAACTGCGCACTCAGATATTCAACTTCACGACATGGGTCGTCCGCATGGGTTCCCCGTCTGACCTCAAGCGCATGGCGCCCAAGGTCATTGCTGGGCTGATGGATTTCATTCGATCTCAAGGGTGGCCCAGTCCAGGGGCTAGCGGGCAACGGCTCCCCGCAACTGATCTCAGTCTGCGCGCTCTCGCCTATGAAAGTATTGGGATCATTGTTCCCAAGGCCGATCTCGAGTTCAACAATGGCCACGATACCGTCTCCTATCTTGAACTAATCAAATGGCTATTTACCTCACTCAGCTGCGATGATTCTAGCTCCCAGATATTTGTCAGTATCGACCAGGCTCTTGGAAGTATTCTGAATTCTTCAATAGATGTGGGTGATGAGGAGTCACAAAGGCAGCTAAGCCATTACCTACTATCTCAAATGAGAACACACCCTGAAGACGACGATCAAGAAACAGGGTGCAGGGTCGTCCGTGGACCACAATACGCGGCCGTCCGTTTCTCAAACAGATTTCTACCATACAGCAACGTCGTTGCGCGCTGGATCGACCTGATGGCCGTCGCAAGCGGCACCGATAAACGACAAGAAATTTCCGAAGAGGGCAAGAAGGGTTTACACCCGTACTGGTACCGGCTTCTGAACCCGATCAAGGACAAGAAATGGGCAGCTGCTCTGCAACCCACAAAGAATGAGCCACCCAGCGCGTGGTTCAATTTCCCGAGTTTCCTCGACGCTACAAACTTCCTCCTCTTTACTGTGGTTCAAGGCGGTAGCACATCAGGGATTTTCTCCGGACGATACAAGAATTCTTTTGCGCCTGCCATCGCCTTTCTTCGTAATGTGCTCTTCTGGAAAGCCCTTCAGTCCGCCGCCATCGGCATTGAGATTGAGCAAGATTGGGACTCAAAACTCGATATGATGCTCGCAACCGATGAGACGGCGCGAAAGGCCCTTAGAGTGTATATGGAATCAAATGACCAAGGCTCAGTATCCATGTTTCTCCAAGGCGCTCTGATAGGTCTTGTCGACGAAAGCCAGAACCAAGAAAGCCGTCGACTGTTCGGAAAGAATTTTGTGAGTGTCTGTTCCCTGGCGGCGAACAACATCGTCGAAAATATCGTTCCGAGCACGCTTTCTCTGAAAGTCGCTCTATCAAGCAATAACCAGGATACACAGAATATGGCAGCCCGTGCAATCGGCATCCTGGCATCACATTCTGCCTTCCCTGTAGAAGATCTGGTCGGATTGTTAGGTGAATTATCAGCTACGCTTCATTCGTGGGAATCAGCTATTGGAGAGAGGGTTCTCAAGGTCCGTGGAACCATCCTTGCACTGGCCTATATCTTCAGTAGACTTGCATTCCGAAAGGCAAGCGAAAGGCTCTCTGAGGGTCGCCTCAACGAGTTCATTCAGGCCGTGTTCAACATTATAGAATACTCGCGTGACTTACTTCTTCGGCAAGCTGCCCAAATTGCTGTAGGCCAGTTGAGTCTCTCCGGTGTCTTGTCGCCGACTACGTTATCCGACAGCAAATGGGTGACTACCAAGGAAAAGCTGGTGAAGGATGCGAAAGCCGAAAGCAGCATCGCCATCTCAGCGATTGGGCTTCTGGCGCTGACTTTCTCGGATGGAAATTCGCAATTCCAAAACCTGCTGGGCACGCTCTTCGATCTACATGAGATTCGTAGTCCAGAAGTTCATTTTATAGTCGGCGAAGCTATCAGCAATGCGGTCGCCGGGTGGAACTCCAAGTCGTTGGTTCCTGAATTTGATGTCTGTGAGAAACTACCTGAGTCTGCGATTTCAACGACGGTCTTCACGGAGATATGCAACAAGATTATTACCGACTGCAGAGCGTCGAAGCCGTCCTTGAGGAAAGCGTCTGCGATATGGCTACTATGCCTGATAAAGAACTGCGGCCACATGAAGGAGGTACAGGAACGGTTACGAAAGTGCCAAATCACATTCGCTAGCTTGCTAGGCGATCGCGATGAAATGGTTCAGGAAGCTGGTGCTCAAGGACTAAGTCTCGTCTATGAGATGGGCGACCAGTTTCTGAAAGACGACTTGGTACACGACCTAGTGAGCTCTTTCACAGCGACAAACGTCAACCTCGGAGGAGGCAAAATCAACGATGACACAGAACTCTTCGAACAAGGGGCATTGCCGACCGGCAAAGGCACGTCGGTCAATACCTACAAGGACATCATGAACCTTGCCTCCGAAGCTGGCGATCCGACACTTGTTTATCGATTCATGTCTCTGGCTTCCAACAATGCACTTTGGACGAGCCGTGCCGCGTTTAGCAAGATCGGCATCAGCACCATCTTCTCTGACTCCAGTGTGAACGGATACCTTGCAAAGAATACCAAAATCTACCCCAAATTGTTCCGATACCGCTTCGACCCAAATCCAAATGTGCAGCGGTCGATGAATACCATTTGGCTTGCGTTGGCCAGGGATCCCAACACTGTGATTGCCACTCACTTTGATGAGATCATGTCAGATTTGTTAAAGAGCCTTTTGAGCGGTCGAGAATGGCGGGTTCGACAGGCAAGCTGTGCTGCTATATCCGATCTAATCCAGGGTCGTCAGCCAGAGGTATATGCCAAATACGTGGATGAGATATTCACCAAGGCATTCAAGCTGGTTGACGACATCAAAGAGAGTGTCCGGAATTCTGCCCTTAAGCTTTGTCAGACAATCACTGGTTCTGTCATTCGTACCTTGGAGGCAAGTAGTTCCGACTCTAAAAGAGTAAAAACAATGCTTGAAAGTACAATTCCATTCTTGCTTAGCGACAAAGGAATGGAATCTAGCGTTCAGGAAGTGCAAGTGTTTGCCCTTGACGCCCTGGTCCAGATGATTAAGAAAGGCTCTGGCAGTTCGATGCGCCCTTTTGTCCCCAGTATTCTGGAGCAGTTCCTGAACTGCCTCAGCTCGCTAGAGCCGCAAGCCGTCAACTACGTCCACCTCAATGCGGACAAGTACGGGCTGACGGCGCAGGAAATCGACAAAATGAGGCTGTCAAGCATACGTACTTCGCCAATGATGGAGGTCATTGAGCGATACCTAATCGACATGTTGGACGAAGACGGCATGAGACAATTTGCCGGGAAGCTGGAAGGCGTTCTTCGGTCAGCCGTTGGCTTGCCGTCCAAGGTCGGGTGCAGCCGTGTGCTAGTCCTGCTAAGCATGCGCCCAGTGCTCTTCCAGCCCTACGCAGATCGGTTCATCCAGCTCCTCGGGAAATACGTGGTTGACAGAAACGATACCGTCAGCGCGTCGTACTGCTCCTCGATTGGCTACCTGATGCGGCTAGCCTCTGATGACCGGGTGCTGAAGACGATCGAGCATGCGAAAACTCTATATCTGACAGCTGAAGATGCCAATCAGCGGGTCATTTCTGCCGAGATCCTTCACTCGTCTGCGAAATTGTCCAATGACCGCTTCATGACATTTGCCTCCACCGCCTTGCCGTTTGTCTTTGTTGCGAAACATGATCTAGACGATCATGTCCGTGAGGTGTTTGAAAAGACGTGGCAGGACAATGTCGGGGGCAACAGGGCAGTGTCGCTCTACATCAAGGAGATTACAGATCTAGTCAGTGCGAACCTCGACTCAGCTCGCTGGGCTATAAAACACACAGCCGCGTTGGCAATTGCAGACGCGATCAAGTCACTGGACACAGAAATCGACCTCAGTACAAGCCAGTGCCTTTGGCCGGTGCTTGAGCGCGCTTTGGCTGGAAAGACTTGGGAGGGGAAAGAAAAAGTGCTCCACTCATTTGCCCGGTTTGCAAGTCAAGCGGAGAAGTTATGGCAGGAGAGTCCCCAGCTGGGAGAGCTGATGAAGGTAAGAAAGCAGAGACTTTCTTTTTCTTTTCTTTTTTTGCGTCGTTTCGTATTTTTTGTTTCTCAATCCCTCTTGTTTTCTGGCGGATGGACTTTATTTCGGGCAACTTGGCTAGGGGCTATGGGCTGATCTGCATGTAGACGATTACGATTCGAGAGGCCAAACGGAATAACCCTGCATATCGACCACATGGCCTGACTGCTCTGGGTGGAGTCGCACAAGCACGCAAGGACCTCAATCTGATGCCTGAAGCAATCAGCCTCGTTTCCAAAGTGCTGGATGACCTCGGTGATGCAGGAGATCCCATGGATGTCGACTCGAGTAGTGGCCCCGGGGCAAAACAAACTTTGGAAGATACGCTGGGGGCTTGTGTAAAATGCCTTCTGCAGTGCTTCAGCGCAGTAGTCGTACAGGCTGTGCAAGCAGCCACGAAAGGTGAGAAAGAGCCTCCTCTCGCAATTCGGTGAAGCTGTCCGGTGCGTGCGCTAATTTAAGAAAACCTACGGCAATAGATCGCTCAGCCCTTGAAAACTATCTGGCAGCCGTGAAGTCAAATATTGGTAGAGCTGTCGGGCTTGGGGGGAGACAGGTGCAGATTTCTTTGTACGAGGAGCTGCGCCTCCTCTTCACCCAATTAAACACGTGGGGTTCAGAGGGGGAGAACGGCGAACTGAATCGTCTATACGAAATGCACGGGCTCTTGGCGACGCTAGCAGGGGAATTGCTCTCTCGCGAGATTGACTTATCGGTTGAGGCAATTCGGAGGGGACGTGCAGAGGCGACTGCCTCGTTCGTTGGCCTGTCCAAGACTACGGGACGGGAGATAGACACGGAACTACGGAGGTCCATTGCCGACTGGAGAAAGGGGGAGAGGTCTGGCCCTGTGAAGCAGATACTGGATCAGGTGATGGGACAGTTGGCACCCGCGTAAAAAGGGAGACAATTAGACAAGGTTTCGGGCGGTTCCCAACGGTCAACAGGACTCCGTACTCCGTAGTGATGAACCTTGAGCGGCGAAAATCATTGAACGCCGATCGAAAAGCTGAAAAGGTCTGGGACTCCGGGGAAGGGGAGAAACAGCGAACAGCAGGTCTTTCAGCCAGCCTTTCCTCGGGTGGAGAGGGTCTGCAGCTAAAAATTAGTATGATGTTCTGCTACGAGTGGTTCGTCCCCTTGAGCCGGAACGCCAGAGACCCTATCAGCGGTCCCAGTGTCACCCGACAAACTGAGGAGAGCAAAGAGCAGAGTTCATCAGCCGACACTGGCCTAGTAGTAGTCGCTGGCGGTCCGTTCTGTTCCTGGAGATAGCGTCGGGCTCTAAGTCTGGATTCGTCCGCAAGCGGTGATTAGTTCATTCTGACCAATATCTTTATTTGCGATAGAGTACGACCAGGAAACAATGAATTGATGATTTGCCTCCTCCAAGCCTTCTTCGAGTCAGACCAGCAGTGCGGGCGCCGCCCAATCACAGCGCGTCCTTGCCGAAGAAGTGACCAACTGCGGGTTCGACAGAGACCAACAATGCCTCAATAATCCGGCCAACTATGCATTTCACCTTCTCCCCCCAACCTGTCTGCTGGGAATGCTCCAGACCAGGCCAGGCGAGTCGAATATCTGCGCGACAGAACTTTGATCTTGCGAACCCTCAGAGGGACTCTAGCTTCTCAGTCCCTCAGTCACTCCAGGAACGCTAAACTAGTCTCATCGGTAGTCCCGTTTGTAAATGGCACATGGCGAGGCTAGTGCAGAGGCGAGGGGTCGATTTGAGGTCCGGATCCAGAACCCATTCGTCGAGGTGCATCCCAAGCCTCCAAGCCAGAAAGCCAGTGGATATTTTGGCGCCTAGAGATACTGGTACGGAGTAGTCTGAGACTGTAATCTGTATTATTGGGAGACAAAGGCAGACTCCGGCCTGCTCTCGGCTCCGAGAGAAAACTGCAGAAAGAAGCAAGAATGAGACCAGGAGGGCCGCGGCCCAGAAATGAGACGCGATGTGACGAGTAACGCAAGACTCTTGACTCTGTCTGAAGGTTCTGAAGGATCGAGATTTCTATTTTTGAAGTCGAACCCTGGCTGCGATCTGGCAGCCTGACAGTGACAGATGAAGGAGAGGAAAAAGAAAAGAGCATCGCAGGGGCAGATGAAGAATCCAGGCCTTTGAGAGAGGGATCCCCCACATGGTTGGCAGCTGCACCGACGTGTGCTTGGTCTTAGTTTATTCTGCTCTGTTGCTCGATCTGAGTCCATCCGCACGAATCGCTGCTCGCCGCTGGAGTCCAACTGCTGCCCGGTCCGCTCCCATTCGCTGGAACTTGGTCGTCGCTCTCGTCGCTTCGCGTTCGTATTTCGGCGTCCCCATTGCGTCTCTCACGGAGAGGTCTTTCCCACGGGCAGCACTCCTGCGATCCCAGGATCCTGTCTCATGCAGCGAGCCTATTTTCTTTTTCCTGCCCTTAATTTTAATTTTAATTTTTGCTGTTTTCTTGCCTCCCCTAGTCTACTCATGGATAGCTCCACGGAGTGCGCGATGCTGGCGTGCTTATTATTTTTGTCCAGACTGGTCCCCCACCCAGCTGAAGACGTATCTTCACGATCCATTCGATCTGGTCTCTGGTCCCTCTGCCCTGTGCCTCGCAGATTTTCGCTTCCGATTACCAGTTGCGTTATCGTCAAAGGCAAAAAAGCAACCAGGGCAGGCCCCAGCCCGATAAACTCGTCTCCCACACGTGGCCGTGGCCCGGTGAGGCTCTAGTGCCATACTATATATATATGCTTAAAGATACCCGTCAATTGTACTTAATATCTTCGTCGTGAACCGGTGTTCTGTTCTAAGCCACTGCAGAATCTCGCCACAGTCTACTCTCTCTACTTTCACTGTATGACGAGTATCGGCACAGATACCATGTCTTCTAGACGTTCAACCCCATCAAGGAAGCGCCCTCTGCGCCTGCCAGCCATTGCCCCAAAGGATGATGTGATGCCGATGAACCCAACCGGTGGTACTACCCCAACGGCTGTCAGGGCCGCCATCATCCAACCGCGGCTGCGCTTCCCGCCGCGATCCCGTACTGGCTGTTGGTATGTTTTTATCTTTCTTGTTCCGCACCCCCGAGGCTCCCTTTGATGTGACCTCCTAATCCCAGATTCTACTTATAGGACATGCAGAGTGAGCAAGGCCCTTCTCCCCGATACAATGCATAGTGTTTAGGTCAAATGAACCGTGTTGAGTGCTGACCGGGACTTCTTTTCGCCACCATCTAGAGTCGAAAGAGTGAGTCTTAACCTAATCAGCGCTCCTTCCTCTTTCCCCACTGCCCCCCCCACTTATTGACTGTGCCAATAGTCAAATGCGACGAGGTCCATCCGCAGTGCAATGTGAGCACCAATCTCCAATCCTGGCTGTATCCCACTAAAAACTCGCGCTAACATAATATGATCTAGCAATGCGCACGACTTGGCCATGTTTGTGACTACCAACCCCGGTTATGCTTCCGGGATGACACTAGGCGCGTCATGGAGCGCATGCCCGATGTGAAGACTAAAGGAAATGCTGTCTGGGATTGTGAGCGCCTCCCTTTTTTGATTTGTCACTTTCCACGGAGTTCTCCGGATACTAATATAGATTGACTTGTAGCAACCAGAATGGCGCACCAGGGGGAGCATCTCTCTGCTTCCGAAGGTATTGCGTGCGACCTACTCCCGGCTTTCTCTACTCTCACGTCAGATGAGGACCGGGAGAAGAAAGCCCAGGGATCAGTCCCAGGAACATATCACGTAATCGTGGTTCCAGAGAGCTTCGCACGCCTTCCAGAGTATACCGAAGATACACTAGAAGATGTGCATAGCAATCCATTCTCAAGTCCCGTGTCGGATTATAGCAACTATGATCCGATGGATGAGGTCACTGCGTCGGAAGACCCGAATGTGGTAATATTAAATCGGTTTCGCGACTCTAGGAAGCAAGTTTTCCCCAGCCGCCGGAGCTATACGCAGTCTCCGGAGTCCGACCTCGGTCCCAATCCCGTTTCCGCCACTTTGACGTATACTGCTCTACAGGACATCTCAGAGGACCAAGTCTCCGAGCACGTCGATCTCGAGACTTACGATATGGCGCTCTTCGACCACTTTCAAAACGTCGTTTGGACGCAGCTGATTCCTGGGGGCCACTGTTATTTGGAGGCAAATGTCTTCGAGCAAGAGGCTTCCAATTTCCCTCCAGTGGGTGGTGCCGAGTGCTTCGCTTGGGGTGTATGAGTCCTAATGACTATTGATGATAGCTTCTGCATATGATGATGACTCTGTCAGCTCTCAGTCTAGTTCGTCAAGGGAATTCTCATTACTTGGATGCTTTGCAGTATTACGATCAGGCTCTGCCTGCCCTCCAAAGCAGCCTTCAGAATTGTGAAGATGTCTTGTCCGATGGGCTGTTTCTGACCCACTTCCTGCTCCTCGTCTATCAGGTTAGTTTTGCCCGTCTGGAGAGAAGGATTCGAGTGCTCATAAAGCCAGATTACATTCGCGAAGCCCAGCAACGGGTCAAATATTTGGTCACATCACATTTCCCGGCTGCTGCAACTCACTCTGCTAAGGCAGTCTGTGGCGGAGCGAGAGCGATACCCGCTTATTATCTGGTTGATCTGTCAAGTCGATCTATATGCGTTGCTCAGTGGCGCCGGAACCGGGGAGTATGTCAAGGCGGCCGTCGAGAGCCATTTCCTTCCCGAGGCCGAAGCACTTCTGCAACAAATGGGACCTGAGAACTCGGGGGTCATGTACACAGAAGAGTATGACCTCTTACTACTAATTATGCGCCTGCATCGTGAGAGTCTCAAAATCGCGGTAAGACTTGGGCTTTTCGCCGCCGAAGTCCGAAGGGCGAAACACCCGCACATGGAATCGGTGTATCGAGAGCTTGATATCTTGCGTGGAGCGTTTCGACGCCAATGGACATCGAACGAGATTCGATTCCTGATCGAGAGCCATGGGAACCTGCCCCAACGATCCCAGCACTGTTTCCAACAGGTGAGGTCATCGAAGCTGTCCCATCCGAATCTGCAGCTAACATGATTTGTTCAGCTATCCGTTCTCTTCCACACATCGCTTCTCTTCTCGTACACCAGTGTCTGGCGAGGACAAGGTCTCCAGAGTGGGGTCGAGCACGAAAAGGAGATACAGCATCACGCAGAAGCAGCCTTGCAGCTCGCCGAAAGTATGGCCAACCATGGACGCAATAGCGGTCCCCTATTCCTCGCCTTCCCTCTATTCTTATCTGGCGCGATCGCCTCGACGAGCGGGCCCAAGATGATGGCGTTGGAGTTGCTCTCAAATCTCGGAGAGTCAGAGCTGGGATACGATGCGGCGACGACAAGCTCGATGCTTCAGATCGTCTGCGAGGCTCAGGTGCAGCATTCGCAAAGCGGCGGGTACGTGCAGCATGTCGATTGGAGGGAGGTAATAACAAACCATGGGTTTCGGCTGGTGAACTATGGTTGAGGTGCCAGGTACCGTCACGAGTAAACGAACGTGATTGTGATTGATCTGCTAGCGTATTAGCATTTTATTTCATTTAATTTTAGTTCCTTTTAATTGCAGAATACTTTTGGTCTCGCTGCGGGCCGACCCAGGAATAAGTGACAAGATCCCCGTTTTGTCTTTCATGAGATCCGGGATGAATGCGATTATGAATATTATTAGTAGCCCCTACTAGTAATGATGATCGAGGCTAGCTCACCTCGAACGCGACAGTGCTATTCGCTGCAAGCATCCAGCCAATGGAGGCACTAAAACCGCTGCCAAAATGCCCGGCGGCTATCTCACAGGCTGCAGCCAACCATCGCTGCGGTCGTTCGCTCGTTGTGTGATGCGACGGTGATCACGATTAGGTTGAAGCTGGTCACAGGCTCCTGCAACATTTATCGTTGGAAGGTCTTCATATTCCATTTGGGCACCAGCTCGGCTGTGCTCGACTTGGTACGCTTGCTTGAGGAGTCATCGCTTTCTCTTTCTTCATCACCCCGCATTTGCCTCTCAGCCCACCTGAGCAGGACAGCAGCTCCTTTTCTGCACCGTGCCCACTGGCCCCTGAACAGCTTGAAAGCTGGTATTGCCCATTTCTATTTCTATATACTATTGCATCTCGAGCCGCCGTACTGTCCTTTCATATTTGAAACCACCGCGCCGCTCGCCTAACTATAGCCCGCCACGATGAACCCCTCCGGGAACAGTCGTTCCCAGGAGGAGCTTTTTCTTCAATCCCCAAGCCAACAACAACAGGTCGAGTCCCCCGTTATTGGACCGTTGCGAATTAGCAAGCGAGAGACACCTTCTCCTGCACCCCCGGCTGCGGACCCTCTTCCCTACCCCGACGACCGACCAAGACCTCAGCAACATGCCCGAGTTTCAGGCTCCAGTGGCTCGAGCCCAACAACCCAGACAGGCAGACAAAGTGCCTCTCCCACTTCAAGCGGCTCAGGACGATCGCCGGTCGATTATCCCCCTGCACTGCGACCGCGAGACGGCCGCGAGCCCAAACAGACTTCCCTCGCCGAGCGACGGGGAAACGCACCCAAACCCCTGCCGGAGTCTCCTATAGTTGATACATCTGACGGTCAGGGCTATTTCGCAAGGATGAACCAACGGCCAATTGTCCCTTCGTCTGTCGCACCACAGCAACATGGGAGCTCGGCGTATCCAGACTTCAACCAACACTACTACCCTCCCCCGCAGCCTTCCACCTCTTCGAGACCAGCATCCCGCACGGCCACGGCCCAGAACCTACAAGCCCCGCCACAGCACAGTATCAACCGTATTAGTTCTACGGCTTCTAACGCCACAACGCGCGCTCAGAGAGGCTCTCCCCCGCCCCCGGAAACGCCTATTGTCGAGCCAGGGCAACACCCCGCTTCTGATATCGAAGCTCGTTATGCAGCGTCGGGGATTGCGGGTACCTCAACCCTAACCGGGCTGCAGGCTCAGAGCGCCGCGGCACAGCGAAGAGCGGAACAATACGCTGGACAACAACCTCGGAACCCAATCCAGCGACCATGGACTCCGACGGAGCTCCCCGGCTCCCAACCCCACGGGCCCCCGACTGTGTATCAGGGGGCGGAAGTCGTCTCCGAGCAGAATCAAAACCCTGCGGCGGCTCCCTTTCCTCCACACCCAGCGACCACTCCGTTACAGGGACTGCAAACTCAGCAGCCTGGCCGAATCCCCAACAATGCTCTGGAGCAGGACTTGGAGAGGATGCGTATCAACGATGAGCCTCCGCCAGCTTACTCCAGTGTACCACGGCCCGCGTCTGCATCACAGGGTTACCCGAATGAAAAGCAACGTCTTGCAGCGGCAGCAGTTCAGCCCACTCCTGTAACTGCCCAACACCCTGCAGTAGCTGCGGCGGCGGCAGCAGCAGCAGCAGCCGCAACGAACGGATCCCCCCCGCCAATGGTATCGGCCCAGGATCACCCGGCCTTTGCAAATGATCCAAGACAACAACAGCCGCAGCAGATATCTGGGCCTTCGCCGCACAATGACGTGCAAAATGGTGGTTTGCAGCAGGAACAGCACCCGGCGCTGCAACAACACCAGCAGGCCCAGGTGAGTGCGGCATCAGCAGGAGGTTTACCCCCGGCTTCTCCCCCACCTCTCCCAGAAGGTTGGATTGCGCACCTGGATCCCAATTCCGGACAGTATTACTACATCCACCTGCCTACTCAGTCTACTCAGTGGGAGTTCCCCAAGGGTCCCACACCCCTAAATCTCAACGAGGCCCCAATGTCCCCAGTCGGCAGCGTGTACAGCGCGCATCCCCTGGCGTCTCCCGGTCTATCGGCCTTTGGCAAGCCGCTGGCGTCTCCCGGCGTGCCAATGACACCGGGATTCGAGAGCCTACAGTCTCCCGTTGTTACTGGTTTTACTGGTCCACCCCCAAGCACTGGCGTTGAGGTATACAAGGTGCAGCCAACGAACGGTGTATATTTTGGTCCGTACCTCCGCTACGCAAACATGGATGTCCAGCGAGGAATTTGGTTCGGATCCATCCTCCTAGTCACCGATGCAGCGCAGCCGCCCACAATCCATATCCACCAGAGTATAGATCTGTCTCCCAACCCGCGCCAGCTCAAAGCAATGGCCATTTCCACCCACCAGCGGTGGACATTTTACAAATACGAAATCGACCTGAAGATGGAGGAAGCAGGTGCCGCAAAGTGGACATACGCGATTACGTCGCATCTGGGTTGCACGCGCTACGAGTTCTTGATCGCTGGTCGACATGAGGCAAGCTGGCGCTTTATCGCAACCTCCGGTAACGACTTCTCACTCAACATCAATGAGAATGAGCGGGCCCGACTGGGAGGTGTTGGGCTGCTTTGGAAGGACATTATGCAGAAGCATACTGAGATTGGTGGATTCCATGCTCAGCTGTGCCTGGGCGGTCAGATCTACGCTGATCGCATGTGGAAGGAGATCCCATCGCTGAAGCAGTGGCTTCTTATTCGGGGCAAGGAGGCGAGGAAGACGGCGCCTTGGACGGCGGCTTATGAGCAGGATGTCTCTCATGGATACTTCCATTACTATACGAGTCATTTTGACCAACCATATTTGAGGGAGTCCTTTGCTCAGATCCCCTATGTTTGTCAGATCGACGACCATGATATGTAAGTTCCAAATCTCTTTCCCCTTTTGACGAAGAAGACGCTGACAAGCACAGTTTCGACGGCTTCGGTTCCTACCCCGAACACATGCAGTTCTCCAACATGTTCAAGAACATTGGCCGCATAGGAATTGAAATGTACCTCCTCTTCCAACACCACACAACCCTTGATATCCTACGCAACGTCAACACAGACCACGACCTCTTCACAATCACCGGCACAGGCTGGCACTTTGTCAAGTATCTCGGCCCCTCGGTTGTCCTTGTCGGCCTGGACTGTCGCTCCGAACGTAATCAACACCAGGTCCTTGCGGGTCCGACCTACCAGGGCATCTTTCCCAAGGTCGCTATGCTCCCGCCAACAGTTCAGCACTGTCTGTGGATGACGTCTGTCCCACTCATTTACCCGCGCCTCGAGACTGCCGAGCATATCGCGCAGACCTTTACGACGGGTAAACGCGCTGTCACCGGGGCTTATAACGTACTTGGCAAGGTGACGAGTTCCGTTGCGGGCGTGGTTGGTGCGAAGGATGTTGTCGGGAGCGGATTCGACTCTGTCAAGCGTGCTGTAGGAAAGAGCGGACTCATGGGCGGTATTCTGAGTCCCTTTGGAGAATTCGATCTCCTCGATGAGCTTCGTGATCAATGGACACACGAGTCAAAGGTGCTTTCCTCCCCCCGGAACCCTCATATACCCTCCCATCCGGCAATCTAGGCTAACAGACAATAATGTAACAGGACCTAGAGAGAACCTACCTAATCCGCACCCTCCAAGGAATTGCACACCAAAAGTCCCTCCGTATGACCTTCCTCTCGGGCGCTGTAAACGTCTGCGGCGCGGGTCTGGTGCACGACCCCGCAAACCCCTCGGACCACAAAACAATGTACCAACTAATCTCGTCCTCTGTCGTAAACGGGCCTCCACCATCCTACATTGTGAAAATGCTCCACTCCTCCAACAAACCCATCTACGTTCCCGCCAACGGCGTCCGCAGTACACCTTCCCAACCTACCGATACGAAGGAGGATATGATGGAGATCTTCCAGACGGATGTTACAGGGCAGACGAGGGAGCATAAGAAGCTTATGGGCAGGAGAAACTACGTTGCAGTTGTTGCGTATGATCCAGATTCGCAAGCGATGTTTGGTGGGCAGCAAGGGTTTGGGCCCGGGCAGGGACCCGGTGGAAGTGGCAAGTTGAACCTTGCGGTTGATTTTATGGTGCAGGGTGAGGGGTCGTTTGGGGCTGTGGTTAAGTATGGGCCAGTTATTGTGCCGAGTTTGGAGCATGGGAAGTAGTGGTCTACTTCCCTGTGTTGTTGTACTTTTGGGGTGGTGGGGGTTTTAACTTCTGGTTGTCTATCTTTTCCCCCCATCACACTCCTCATCATTTTCCTTACTCTCTCTCACATGACGCTCTGATTGACATCGATACACCCCATGCTTGCTATGATCATTCCAGTTAGCGGTCTTTCCTCCCATTCCTTCTATTTCACGAATTTTCAACAGCAAATATAAATGGACTAGAGTACGGAGGCTTATATGAAGGAAGTGTTGAAGTACTATTTCGTATAATTCCTCGTAAGGAAGGCCAGCTCGTATAGACTATGTTGAAATGAATATGACAAGTGACCGAAATTAAGCGCATACTTTGATAAACGTGCCCATAACAATAATAATAAGAATCACCATCTCCCTGTGGGATCCCCACCGGGAACGCAGAGCCCAAGCCGCAAGAAGTAATCACGGTGCGAATAGAACAATTCCCACAGCCGAAACCGAGGAGGGAGTAGGTTCCAAGGGTTACGGGACGCGGTTCTGAGTTCAGGCGAGTTGTTGGTATTCTCGCCACGTGCTGATCCAGGGCCCGAGAGAACCTGCTGCTCTCTCGTGGTGTCAGGGAAGCCTATTCTAGGCGCGCGATTAGGAGAAGAAAATGCGGCAGCAGTAGCGACGCCGCGAGAATCACCCTCCGCACCAGCAATGCAATCCTCATCGTGAGCACCCTTGCAGTATATCACATCATCAGCGGAGAACGGCAATTGCACACGGGAAATATAGATCTCTCCTCCGTGCATCTCATACCCCCATTCCTGGAGAGGGACCAGAGGCACCGGGTCGTTAATGTGCGTTACCCGACGGAACTTCCAGTCGCTCGCATCCCCGGTATTAAGATCGAAAATTGTATCCAGATACTCATTAAAAGCCTTGTTGCCCACCCTCGGTTCTCCGAACGTCGTAATAATGGGGTCCCAGCCACGTAACTTCATCTCTGTTGCGGCTAGCGCAGCTACAGCGCCACCCAGCGAGTGGCCGACTAGGGTGAGCTCGTAGTCGGGGTATTGGTATCTTGCGGTAGAGATGGTCTCCATGATTGTGGAGCGGGTTGTTCGCCATGCGTTCATGAAGCCGGCATGGACGAAACAGTCGGCGCATTTTGGAGCCTTTTCCTCACCGTCCGTGGCATTGCCTACGGGATACGGCACGTACTCTTGTGGATAGGCGGAGAGATCGACGATGGTGTTTGCGATAGAGTAAGTGCCGCGAAAGGCAACGACGATACGTTTCGGAGAGGGAGGGTGCGAAAGCGCAATATATCCACAAGAGTCGGATAGAAAAGGGCCTGTGTGCCATGCCTAGTGTTCCAGTTAGTGAAAAGGCGAAAAATAAGATATTTGCGGTGAGATGCACCGTAACTAGCTCAAAGCCTTTGAGCTCACGACAGTGACTGAGGCATTGAAACGGTTTCTGGACGCCAGTGGTCCCGATACAATACGAAATGTCGACAATGCGGGCTAGTTCTTCAAGTGATTCGAAGAGGTCAAGGGAGATGCGTTTCTCGGGAGAATTATCCGTAGGGGCTGAGACGACCGCAGCGGGGAGCACGCGCGCATTTGAAGGATAAAATAACTGTGTCAGGAAGACAAGAAGCACGAATAAAAAGGTGTCAAGGATCGAAGCCATTGTAAAACAAGATTCTGGGCCTGGACATCATCGTCGTTGGCCATAACGAGAAGGTTATTATAGGAGGGCAAGCGCGGTCTTTTGCTTGTCTTGCCAAACCGCGGTGACAGAAGAACGTGACGTTCGCTGAATCTGGGGTAACCCGAAAATAGCCACTTGCCCCGTTCCAGTAAGCGTGTCCAACCTGCTAGCTCTGACATCACCCGACAGCGCGCCTGACTACGAGAGAGCACCTGTGAACCGTATTACATACTGGGCTTGTATTTATTTACCAGGTTTCCCTATGATGCTAGCGGCGGAAGGGCTCAGAGCCCGGAATATAACAAGTTTCTAGATTCTAGAGTGTCCAGATCACGACCCGACCGTCAACACCGCTTGCTAGACAAAGATTAGCTTGGTATTCAACTTTGTATGGATAGTTAACTTACTGCTTAGTTTCTGCACAGAGCCGTTGGAATCTTCGTACACTCGGATAGTGCTGATGGTGTTCTGGTGAACCGTCTTAAGCTGCGTGTCGGCCTGGGTCTGTCCCTTGAGATCCATCTGGCGGAACATATTCAAAGCAGACTCCTCACGGATGCTGCCAGCTCCGGGTCCTGCCTTGCTTTCAATGCTTCCTTCCAGTTCCCATCCGCTATCATCACCACGAAGGCGGTACGGCTCGCAGTCCTACAACTCGTGTTACTTTGCAAGAGCTTAAAATGACCCGAACTCCACTAGGGCAACTTACATGGCCGGCAGCAATAATCTCATTCTCGCCATTCCAAATCAGACTGTTGAAAGGGAGCAAGCGGGTAGAGACATTCAACATCGCCCGTGGAGGTTGATCAGGGGCGCTGGGGTACACGACAGTGACGCTGCTATCATGTCCAGTAAAGGCAAGTGCATCTCCGCTAGGGGAGAATGATACGCCGTGGATCCATCCAGCAGAATCATTCAAGAATTCACCACAAATCGTGTTGAAAGGCAGGCGTTCTCCCCAGGCACTCGGCTCGGGGCGGGTATCGACACCCTTGATGAAGCTGGACAAGACCCTTGTGTGGGAGTCGGTGGAGCCAGCAGCAAGAAGAACGGAGTTTGGGTGCCAGGCAAGAGTGGTTATTGTGCTCCGGATCGGCTTCTTCAGGTGCTTTGAAATCCACCAGTCGTTTTCCTCTTCGAAGTAGCATACCGCGATCACACGGGCGCCGGATCCAACGGCGAACTTTTGCTCAGACGGCGACCAGCGCACGAATGTTGCAGCCCTGTTGATTCGGAGTAGCACCAGTGTCGGCTTCCAGCCGGCGGGTGTCTGTTCCCAAACGTACGCATTGCGGTCTGGTTTCAGGTTGAATTAGTTATCAAGCCATAGAATAAACCAATCAGTGTCACCTTGCGAGCATGTCACGATGCGGCCAGAGTTGGGCGCAATATCAACACTGGTAACAGTCTTCTCGTGGCCTTTCAGCTCATCGGTCAGGGAGAATTTGTTGTCTGACTTCTGGTAGAGCTCCACATTGTTGTCGCGGGCTACAGCAAGGGTCGTCTTGTCGGAAGAGAAGGAATGGTCGGCAATGGGGTTATGGAAGAGATGGTGAACTTCAGGGGTAGCCATTGTGATTTAAATGACAGGAGGAGCTCTCTACTGTCACCAAGCTGTTGTACGAGAGGACAACTTGTTCAAGTCGAGGGGCACCGGGGATGACGATGCGGAGAGTCATTAGATAATCCATACAGCACGTGATTTATCCCGGTGACTAAGGGAAAAGAACCGCCTTCAGCCTTCGCGAATCGCAGGACAGGAAAGCTCAATTCGATACGAACTGGTCAAGGAGCAGGCTCAGTGCAATTCATCACGTTTCCTGGTCATCATCGCTTTCCCACACTCCCACACACCAAAGTAGCTGGAATGGCTACGAAGACAGTTCCCGTGCGCGCACCAGGGAAGCCACCTGCCGCTGGTCTTCCTAATCAAACGTCAGTTGCTCATCTGTTCTCTTATACAAAGTTGCTAACAGTCTAATAGTCTCTATTGTACAAACCTTTCAGACAAGCTCCGAAAACAAGACCTCCGAATCTCGCTCTATACCCTCTTCTCCACCTACGGCACAGTCCTCGATGTCGTAGTTGTGAAAACCGAAAAGATGCGCGGTCAAGCACATATCGTTTTCAAAGATATTCAAGCAAGTACACAAGCAATGCGTGCGCTTCAGGGGTTTGACTTCTTTGGCAAGCCAATAGTATGTTTAGAGATACAGTTCCTCTTGCTTTCGCATAGATAATATCTAACTTGCGCAGAAAATCGTCTACGCCAAGGGCGCTTCGGACGTTATTGCTAGACTCCGCGGAACCTATAATGCGCCAGTCACAGCTCCCGGTCAGGCAGCAGGAGTATCCACGGACCTTCAGAAGTCAATCTTCAGTGGTCCTCCTGGGTCAGTCGCTCTACCGCCGAAGCCTTCCGGGGAACCCAACGGAACTACCCAAGGACTCAAACGGCCTCGCGAAGATGAAAGCGATGAAGAGGAGGCTCCGATGGAAGAGGATAGTGATGTGCCTATGGAGGCCTCCTCAGACGAGGATTAACTTTGACCCAGTCGGCGGCCAAAATGTTACAGAGACAACCAAAAGAAAAAGGTCTCACACAGTGTCTGTCTCAGTACGGTTAATCTGTACGTTCCAGCCGCGGAATACCCTCTGTCGCAAAAAGTTCGCCCGGAATTTGAAGGCGAAGGCAGTTCCCTACCAGTCCTAGCCAGATGATGAGATATTCCTCGGGACCAATTTCGCGCCCACTCGCGATATTCTTCATAGCATCCGCAGTGTTGCACGGATGCACGAAAAAAGCTGGGGTTCCGGAGACTGGATGATACTACGATATATGAGTCACGCGTTTCAGTGTCAACTTGAGGTTACTGGCACGTACGCCGAAACTAATACCACCCATGATACCCACACTTTGTATGTTTTTCTTATATTGGCTCGGTACCAGGTAATGGTAGACTGCTTCCATTCCCAGTAATTTCCCCGCTTGCCGTAAGACAAAATACAGAACGGGAACCTGGTATGTGGCCGAGAGAACGATATCATAATCTACTTGTAGACTGTCGTACGTGTCCGATGTACGAATGAGGGCTTCCTGTTAGTACAGTCAGATGATCGGCAAGATTGAGAGTCAATAATATTCTTTGCACGAACAGAGTCTTCTTCGCAAACTTCTAGCTGTGAATCGTAGACGCCATGGGGGTGGGTTGCCATTGGCGGTACATCATGTTGAGAAAGATCAGGGTCATTGCGAAGACTCTGGGAGATCTTCAAAACCGGGCCAGCACTCTGACAGATCAGTCAAATCGGAAAAACACGCGATGGATGTGGCGGGGAAGGTAGCACAGAGGGTCCCAGCTGGAATGAACATTACCTGCAACCGAATCGAGTACCATCTGACCATCGAGCTCCTGCCCGCGCGAACACGAACCAAAAAAGCGCGACAAGCACTGTCGAATTCGTCATCTGCGAGAAACGGAAAGACGGATAAGGTGCTGGCATCCATTTCAATAGGCAAAGGCGCGGTGTGTCTGATACACTGACCTCAGACCGACAGGAAATAACTGCAGAGTAGCCAGAGAATAATGCCTCTCTAATGTCCTCCGCAATACACCGACTCGGCTGGAACTCATCAAAGGTTCTGGGTCACAAAAGCTGCTACCTCGTACTCCGTAGTTAGCCTGGGATTGTTTGCAGTAGCTGGATGTATGAGAATGCAGCAGCTGATCCCCGCCAGTTGAGCTGCGAACCGAATGCGGAAAACCGGCCTAGCTTAGAACGGCAAGGCTTGAACGCAGCCCTGGAGTGGAGTCATTCAATTGGAGATCCAGCGAGCGATGCTCAAGTCCTTTTTCTTTTTCTTTCTTTGCTACAGTATTGTCGAGGAGACGGTTTGGGAGTGATGGGGGAGGACGAAAATGGCTGGCTGCTCGAGGGTAGAACCTTGGAAGATGGGAAACAGAAGCGGGGAAGAAGACGACAGTGGAACTTGACAATGAACTTTCTCGCTTGCCTTTGGTCCTTGGGTTCTCTTCCATGCAACCACCATCCTTGAGACTTTATCCAACATAGTTATGCTACTTCTTGATGGGTCCTGACCTCACAGCCAACTTTGATCTTGTTTTGAGAGGCTGATCCTAATCAAACCTAATGAAACGAAGTGATCCCCGCGCGAGGAACGACATGCGACCGTTAAGCTAGCGCCAATGCAATTCCTTGTTCTCTGGTCGCTGTCCTGACTATTATTCGATCATGCTGATGCGGTGGGCTCGCCGCGACCGGAAATGACACATTCTCTGACACTGTGTACAGAGTCGGCTGCACTGTTGATGTTTTGCCATCCGCATCTCACCTCCGCGCCAGCGACGGCTCTCCTGTCTGTCTGGACCAGTCGCTGTCGGTCTTGTCATCCTGTAGCTCCCGATTCCGTTGTCGCGACTGCCATTGACTCGACGCATTCGTCATTGTTGTGTGTGACTTGCATCTCCAACCATAACATGCCGTCCTGTCGCCCTTCTCTTTTATGTATCTTCGTTCCCTTGCTTGCGTTCAGCATGGTTTGTTTGCTCAAACCACGGCTTTCTTCATTCTTATATATCGCTAGTTTAGCCGCTCCCGCCTCGGTCACCCTGTGCATACAGTACCGGTTCTCCGGGTACTGTGTTTACAATTGACTTGTTACCCCTGTCATTGAGCTTCATTTCATCTCTATTGTGGGCTAAATCTCTTGATCTAGTCGCGGTCTTTGCTTTTGCGACGGCTCTATCAGGTAAGATCTTCGTACCTACTCCTGCACATCACAACATTATTGCCATCTATATCCCCGGCATCTTCCACCCCGAGATATTTTGGGAAACTAGAAGAATCGAAAGGAGACGGAATGCTTCAATAATTCCCAATTCCCAAGGCGGCGTGAAGAAAGCTGTATCGCTCTCTTCTGACATATCTTTTCCCAAATTGGCCATAATGCCTACATATATCACACTTGTGGCCTGACCGACTCAAATTTGAAACACTATTGAAGACGCCTTGCAGCCCAGAAATCGCTTTGAATCCTCAAACGGTGGCCATTGACTTTCATGTTGTTTTCGTGCCACTGCTGGGTGAACCTACGAGTAGGGGTGAAACTGATCTCCCAGCTCTACTAGGATTTTACTCTGCAAGCCATGGGAAGCTCCTTCTCGATTCAAAGCAAAGAAAAGCGCCGACGCTCCAATCGACTATCAAAGCCTCCCCAGAATCAAGCAACCTCGAATTCTCCCAGTTCGCGCTTGTCAACCCGGCCTGTTGAGCAACCTCTTTCTCTCCCATCTACCCCCACTACCTGGCAAAATCCGTGGACGGGTGTTTCTGTCCCTATTAGCCCAATAGAAGGCACTGTATCCCCAAGTGTACGCTCACAATCGTTCTCGTCCGGGCCATTGAGGCCTGATACGTGGAATTACAATACATCCCCTGATACTCAAGGAGACGCCCAAAGCAGGACTGAATCATGGCTGCCGTCCCCCACTTCACCAGCTTCTACATCCACCAGGCGAGGGTCTCTGTACAGGCGGGCTTCTTTCCACCCTTATAAGCCCGCCAAATTTCAACCGACGACTCTCCAAAGCGCTCCACAGTCCCCAATAATTGGACAGCCGAAGAGATCTTATTCGGTACATTCGCCAGCCCACGAACCCGTCAACAACGTTCCACGGCGGACTCTAGATAGGTTCGCGTCACTAAATTCCTATTCAAGGGCGAATAGCCAAGATACTCTTCCAATTCGCCGACGTTCCCTACTCATGCGGCCCGGGGTTGCCACTAGGAAAGCGACCAAGGACAAAAGTCACTCGTTAATCTCTGAGCCTTGTCGAAATGAAGTGGTTTTGAATCGCCGCCATGATGTTTTAGCAGTCGATGCACACCCTTCCTATCTAGCCCATCAGGGTGCTTTCAATGACTTTGAGCCGCTCTCGGAGATACGTCCCTCCACACCCAATGATGCGGGTTACACGCACCTGGGGACCCTTAAGCTGGGGTCTTTGCGTGTTGTGAACGGCTCCGTGTCTCCCTGCCCTAGCGACCGGACCCGGATTGAACAGCCAACCAGTCCACCCCCGGAAGCTATGCACGACGGTTTGGACCATGCAGGGATGCTGTCAGCGGCTACCGAAAATCAACTATGGGTAGCTGCGTTGGGAAACGGTTCTGGTGTTGACGCGGATCGCGTGGGAACCGTTGGTTGTGAAAATGAATCGTATTCTGTTATGGGCAGCCTGCCTAGCGAATATGCTCAGAGCATGCCGCAATGTCACACCATCCCTGCCAGGAATGATATCCCGAGCACCATGCTGAATATTCCCCCAAATGTTACAACAAGGGAAGTCGACGACTTCCCTGCCAGTCCTTTCTCTTTTGAAAAGTCGCCGACATCAGCGATTATTCATAGTACGGAGCTTTGTGGCTATGAAGACGATGGCATATCAGTCCACGATAGGGAGAGAGCATTTACGTCGCTTCCAGGAAAGATTCCGGAAAGGCATCTCAGTTATAGCAGCTATTCGAGCTCCCACCAAAAAGCGGATAGCGGTTATAGCTCTGCGACCTCTCACCGGACCTCCATAGATTCGCATGCGTCCCTACGGCGCTCCCCGGGTTTTCGGAAGTTTACCCTCGGAGGCAGCTCCAAAGATTTCGAAGCACGCGATACAAACACATTCACTAACATCAGCAGCCATGTTCGAATGCATCGTTATCTCAGTCTCCAAAACCAGAAGGCTAGCGAGGGGCCGGATCTCCCTCCCCGCCCAACAAGCATGTCTGCAGTACACCATGAGCCACAACCTGAAGCCACCGAACGCCCCAGAAGTTCGTCAATAACAGTCACTGGGACTTCCATCCAGGACCTTTCACTTCCCACGTATTGTACCAAGCTTCGCAGCCTTGGATCTGCGGCGCCGGACTTGCGTTTTCATGTTGCTCTAGATGGCAGGCCCAGGGACTACTCGCTTGCGCGCCCCAGAACAACATCGCACAACAGCTCCATAGGGGGCTGTCTCTCAAAACCTGACTTCGCTGAAGGCCCTGTATACTTGAACGGCTCCGCCAGTCACAGTCGACGCCATAGCTATGGTGCAGCGTGCCGAGCAAGAATAGAGGATCCCCCACTGCAAAGATCCCCGACTTGTGCTCCAGGTGGACATGATTTCCAACACACCGACGCAGCGGACTTCGAACCCTGGTTGCTTACGCCTGGGCATGAACTCCTTTCCTTAACTCTCGACCAAGCGGACCGTCCCGATGTTCAACGAGGTCGGACTCTCCGCCGAAGCACTGAGTACCCTAGCCGAAAGCTGTCGGGGTACCAACCTCCAAACTTTACTGAAATCTACACATAAACTTCTGCAGTAACATAACCTTACCATATCACTCGCTTTTCATCTCTTTCTTGTTCTGCTCTCTATCACTCTCCTTTATTGTATCCTTGATAAGCATGTCGGCGTTGTCACATATTGTACCAGGTTGGAACCGACTGTTTTGGGTATACCCTTTTGGAGTACCGGCTGGTATGCGTTTCTTTCTTTCTCGGCGCCGATTCCCCATTATGTATTTATGACTGGGTCACGCGGTTTAAAAGTGGGCCTTATTCTTCAGCGTCTTGTGCTATTTCCCATATTTCCTATCATAAATGGGCGCAGACCTCATCTGGCATGACTACAAGTTGCCTGGTTATGATACTTATATCCTGCAGGTACAGCATCGACTGACAAATGATGAACAGTAAATATGGCTATCCTAAATATCCTTTCTCATCAGAAATCTAGAAGATTCAGAGGCATGCCTCTTGCGTAGTCCTCTCAGACCACCACATGCACCTGGATAAATATGGGGGCCCTCTATACGCACACCGGCATCTGCTAGGAACACACCGTTTCCTTTACCAGCAGACAGGGGCATAAAGCAGGGCACTTATTCAGGTCTTAAGGTGATCATCGAAGTGCTCTCTCATCGAGGCACGCTTGAAGGCATGCGTTTCAAGAGTTGGTGTGCGATTAGCGGCCTACTATACACACACCGATTTTATTAGCAGCCCATAGTCATAGGAAATAAGATGTCTATATAACGGCCCCCTATTAATCAAACCTAAATCGTGAAGCTTCAACCAGTGAAGTCAATTACGTTACAATAGAACCAGCCTCCTGCTTATAAATAGAGTAATTTAGCTTCAAGTACCTATTCCGAGCTTCTACTTGCTGCTATCAGGCGGGTAAAAATTTCAGGAAATTCAATTACAATTATCAAGATCCGGACGATTGTCGCTATGATACATGCTGAGCAAGTACAGTAAAAAAAAAAAGAAAGAAAGCCGCTGGCTCATGTATGCAATCCCACACGCGTCATGATGAACTCGAGCAGAGAAATGACAACCAGATGTATACCCAATGTAACCAGAGTACAATGTCATGTGGCTAAGCTGGGCCGTCAAAATCAATGTATAGATGCAATTGCGTTACTCCAGATATTGGTTGGTTATTCCACGCGGATCTTCTTGAGCTGCGGAGTTGGTTCTTTTGGCAGCTCCACGGACAGGATGCCGTTGGTCAGGCTAGCCTTGACTGAGTCCTGGTCGACCCTGGTTGGAAAGGTGAAGGAGCGATGGAACTCCCCGATGGAACGCTCCGTAGCCCAGAACTTGTAAACTGGCTCTGGTGTCTTCTTCGGCGTCTCCTTCTTCTCCACAACCGTCTCTCTGGGTGTTGGGGGATTGTGTTCGGCGGGGACGTCGCTCATCTCATCCCAGTCCTCGACAGTTGGCTGGTGGGATTTGACTGAGGAAGTCTCGGATCTATCATCGGAATCGGGCAGCTCTTCTTCCTTTGAGACGTGCTGCTGCTGGTAGTTTCGCTCAGAGCGGCCCTTGATAACTAGAGTCTGGGGGTCGGAGAATTCGATCTCGATATTGCTGTGCTCAACCCCGGGGAGTTCCCCGTCTAGGTAGTAGCGATCCTTGAGTTCATAAACATCGAACTTTGGTGCGAAGGTCTTGACAGGTGTGGGCTTCTTGATTAGTCGCCGAGTAGACTGGTGTAGATCATAGTCGTCCAGGAGCTGGAAGAGAGGGGCAAAGTCGCCCTGGCAGTGGCGTGGGAAGAAGGCCATTTTATTTGTGGAGTGATACAGTCTGTTAGAGAGGTTGTCTTGGAAAATCGCGGAGGACTTCAGGTGTCGGGATGGTTTGGTTGAGAAAGATTCTTGTTATAAGGTTGAGATGATGCAAAATTGATGAAGACAAAACGTATTTGGCTGAGCTTCACCCATCGTTATATATGTATTTCGTTGTCTTCTAGAAAGGCCCAGGACTCTCATTGTTGCTGACCGAGACTTTGCAGAGAGGTTCTACCATGACGAAGCTGAATGATTGACAAGCATCTGGATGTCTCTGGATGCTTCGCCACGATAAGATAAGCACTTTCCAGAAGCTCTGCGAATCTTCGACCTCGGCACAAAGAGATCACGTGATATTATAGATCATTGGGGGGAACAAGGGTGGTCTCAAACCCTATGAAATCATGACAATAAATCATTTAGGCTAAGATGCCATAGTAATGACGGATAAGTTTCGATAAATCTAGAGGCCGTGCTGTGGTTTATATGCTGAGACAATCACAGATTTTGGAATATACAATATGGTTTGCCTGCCATAGTACACGACTCCCTATGTCACACACACTCGGTTATTACCGTGGCCGCCCATCTATCTACCTGTCTTTCGGCGGATTCAACTGGGCATACCCTGGCAAGAGGTACTAACCTAACAGGCGAAGCTTGGTTGACATTCGCCAGCGACACCGCCAGGCCAAGCGCGTCCATGCAGCTTGAGGTCCAGTTGATCAAAATGGTGTATCTTCGCCGCTTTTGCAACCTCCACAAAGATTGAGAATTCGGCAGGTCTCCATCGGTCTGCAAAGCAAGAGATTGCGGATACGTATAAACCACTACTCCACTACCACAAGCAGGGCATGGCGCATACTCTCTCTTGACCGACCTACCCTTCCAAGCATGGAACCACTCAAAAGAGCCTTATCGAATATTGCGAATTCCAGGAGACGAATACATCTCAAGCTGTCTACTTCCCTTGCGCAGGAGGTACTCGATCGCGTTGAAGTCCTTTTTGCTCACGGAGAGGTGTTTATCGAATTCCGCTCTGCGGGCCGTCAGCGAAGCTGGACAGATTACGTATGGGATGGGGCATACCGCGCGTAATGTTTGAAGTTGCTTCTTGATTCCTGGGCGCAGCGGAAAGCATAAAAATAGTTAACATTGCCGATAACAGTTTCCCGCGCTCGGAGAAAAGGCACTTGGAAAGTACTCACAACGGGTTTTTTCCGAATCTCACGGAGACATTTGCGATAGAGAGACAAAACTTCCCTCTGAAGGCCAGAGAGACGTGCCATTCCAAGGTTCTCTATGGCGGATAAATCGACGTTACCAAATCATTTGGTGGACGGATAATTGTGGAAAGAGGCGTCAGGAAGTTCAAAAGCCGCGGAATAATTGACGTTCTCCGAATCCGACTCCCGCCGAGCCGAAGGCTGGGGTTGGAACTTTGGCTTATCGGGGAGGATCCAGAATCCACAGGGATTAGAGCTTTTTCCCGGCCGAGTGTCTGGGGTCAAGAGCTTCAGATTGGAGTTCCGTGCATATAAAAGTTCCCCAGTTCTCTCCCCACGTAGCCTAAGATCACCATTCGGCTCTACCTGTATACATTCAACATGCCTGCTTTCTCCGTACGTCATTCCGCATTTGAGGATAGCCATACGATATGACTTCTAGATAGCTGACATTAGAAGTATACAGCGCCTCATCCGTTTCCTAGCTAAGGATGGTCACGTCTACTACGGAGACGCCGCCCTTCCAGCTGGCGTTAGTGATATTGCCAAGGCCACCAAGGCAAGAGTTATTAAAGGTGACATTTTTGGCCAACACCGTGTCACCGACCAAGTCGCCGAAGTGAAGCTCTTGCTGGCCCCGCTCGCACGGAATGATATAAAGACTGTGCGCTGTCTCGGTCTAAATTACGAACAGCACGCAAAGGAATCCAATCTCCCTATCCCCAAATATCCCGTTCTCTTCTACAAGCCTGTCACCTCTATCGCGGGCCCAACGGATGATATCCCCGTTTCTCCGATCGCCCAGGAAGGAGAGGGCCTAGACTACGAGTGCGAGCTTGTAATCGTGATCGGAAAGGAGGCGAAAGAGGTTCCTGAAAGTAAAGCACTGGACTATGTTCTAGGATATTCTGTTGGCAATGATGTTTCACATCGCGATTGGCAACTCAAGCGCGGCGGTGGACAATGGGGTCTTGGGAAAGGCTTCGACGGGTGGGCACCTTTTGGGCCAGGAATTGTTTCTACGGAGTTGATCCGGGATCCAAATGCGTTGAGAATATCGACAAAGCTCAACGGCCAAGAGGTTCAGTCTTCATCAACCAAGGATATGATTTTCCGTGTTGCACAGACAGTCGCATTCTTGTCCCAGGGTACTACTCTTCTGCCCGGAGATTTAATATTCACTGGAACGTAAGTTGCCATGCATACTTACTTTATTTGCTTGGGGGAAAAATCTAACTTCTTCGGTAGCCCTCAAGGAGTCGGTATGGGAAGGAAGCCTGCCCTTTGGTTGAGAGATGGTGACCAGGTTGAGGTCTCTCTTGAGGGAGTCGGTTCATGCCTGAACAAAGTGGTTTTTGACAAGCCATCTCCGAAACTGTAGCTCACCAACCTTGACCTTGCTTTATAGACAGCTGGTGTAGGTCATGATAGACTTCGATTATTACGTCATGGCATTATTTGCCCTCTGAACCTTCAAAAGGACACTTTGAATTCGTTCTATTATGTCGTTCATAACACCTTATTACCACATTAGACAGTCTGTGCACCATATCCCTTGATAGTCTCGGCGAATGCCCAGCTTTGGGCCTCGATCTGCTGGTCTTCCTGTACCTCAATTCCTTCCTGTGTAATCACAGCCAGTGAATATTTGTCAAGACTTCGTGCATCGCGATACCATAGAACCCTAAGGCAGTCCTTTAGAGCCTTGATAGCATCTTCCTTAGTGATCTCTTCAATGGGACGCTCCTCCGGGAACAGTCGACGCAAGATCGGAATAGCGAGATGAGCACCGAAACCAGTCGCGAGATGTGGTGCAGAAAAGGTGGTTCCGAGCAAGTCAGCGGAGCTCAAGAAAGGCTTCTTCTCTCCGTCAAATCCAGCAACCAGGATGTGGTTCCAAAGCGGGTTGAACTCGGATCGGCGCTTATACAGGACTTTGGATAGGTAGGTGTGGAGGTTCTTAGCATTGAGCTGGTTGCCATGTGCTGAATAATTCTCTCTGATGTCCATGGACTCCAGGAGGCGATCGATGTATTGCATGTCTGATACATCACCGCTGAATCCGACAACAGCGGCATCGCCGAATACTCTGAGACGTTTGACGTCGGTGAAACGTGCGAGGGACCCGTAGGATGCTAGATAATTTTGATTGGAGTTGTCAGAAACCAGCTTCGATGTGTAAAATCGGCGGTGGAGTTATACCCAGGTTATCGGCAGCAATCGCAACTCCTCCGTTGAACTTCACAGCGATAACCGACGTTCCGGTTACAGCTGGCGATTGGGTATGAGCTTTAGGCCCCGTAGATCGTAAATAGGAAGAGTCGTATGGTCCGTAAACATCATCCCTGGGCTAAAGACGTTAGGTTAGAGATTGGCCATCATCTGCATAAAGCCACACTTACCCGACCCCAGGTTCCGGGAAAGTGATTCATGCTGAAAGATTCTTTATGGGATTGTGAGTGAAAGGGAATTAAACTTGTCGATGCCCCAAGATAAAAGGATTTGGTGAGTGACAAGGTATCTTGGAGCTTGAAACGAACAGCAGTTGTTATAGGACTGTTGAGACACCAAGCGGCGAGCTGCTAGGCAGTCGTCGAGCTGACGGAGCTTAGTTACGTGAGTCTGTTTGGGCGGTGAAAGCCCCTTGGAACACGAGTAGCCTCTTAGAATCCAGCCTTGGCATCTACAACGACCTTCCACAGGGATCCGGTAGCATCCCTTAGGATAAGCTGTTTATGGACTACTAAGTAGGCAAGCTCAAAGCAATTGGTCTATCATGGCAACATTTATCATCGCGTTTCCCCATCGCGCAAAACAGCCACTCTAGAAGCCTCAGCCTAGGAAGCTCCAATGAAGCTAGTCTGCGAATGACTCTATTCAATTTTCTTCAATCCTGAGATCATTTTGGTCCTGACACAGAATGTGAGGCTCACTCGGACCGACTTAAATTTGGCGACACAAATTGGATCATGTCCCTCTTCCCTTTCGACCTTTCCTCGTCCGCTTTGGAGTTTAACTCTTTTTGCGCCTTCAAAAGCTCCTCTTTGTAGCCCCAGCTCGGCAAATTCGAGGGATCCCAAAGGTCCCCTCCTAATGAACTAGAGTACTGGGCTTGCTCATTGATACCGGTATGTTCCATCATCTTGTTGAGTAGGCTTGGGTTCTTGAGAGAAGCTGAGCCCGCCAGCTTCTCATTGAAATGAACGTCCTGTTTCTTAAGCGTGAGGAAATGCGCAAACTTGGCATTTGCCAAGGGGTTTGGAGATCCCGGAGGTGATGGCGGTATATTTAGATTTGGCACTGGTGGAAGTGTCAAATCATGGATTAGCGTGCGTGATGCTGAAGATTGTCCGTCTATTAATTGTAGCCCCTCGGTTTCTTCGTGTGCTGGGCCGAGGACAGGTCCGCTAAGTTCTCTATCAAGAACTTGTGCTGGAGGTTGAGCATGAGATATTTGTTGACCTGCTACAGCATTAGTTTGATAAAATGAATATTTCAAGCAGAAGATAACTTTTAGCATCATGTATCTGTGAAGCCTTAGGTTGTGGTGCTTTCAGTTCTTGCTAACAAGTGGTAAGCGTTTATTTTTGCCAAAGGAACATCAATTTGGTAGCTGCAATCATGTGTACCTTTGGTTCTTGGAGCAGTGACTGATCAACTTCGTCTTCACTGCTGCTTCCATAAGCTGTGAGGCCTAGCATTTTTTGCAGGTTGAAGCTAAGCTAGTATGCGGTGGAGCTATGTAAGCCACTTTCACTTGTATGTTTCCAATCTTGTTTTAGATATACAGTAAATTAGGAGATGAGGATCACATAGATGTACAGAGAAGATAAATAAGGAGAGCGGAAATTGCAGAAAGGAATATGCTCTCACAGAGGGCTCCCTCATGAAGCTACCAGATTACATAATCAGAAGGCAGCTAAGCACCGCGTCAGAGGTGAGAGCTCCATCGAAGCACCACAACTTCACGACCCTTTCCCACAACTCCTGCAAACATTACTATAACTTCTCTCCTACCAACAGGCATATACCTTTCTTCTGAGATATTATTGTTCAGCCTAGCAGAATCTGATAATGACGAGCTTAATCGACCACAACCCTCACAGCGACTCTATTGGATTCTCCTTCTCACAGTCAGCGAATGCTGGCACCAAGGAACACTCCTTCTACCCGTAAGTCCGCATCCTACGGTACGGGCTGTCGCTATCCTAACATATCTAGATACACCGATAATGGCGGTTCAGTCTTAGGAATTACGGGCAAAGATTTCGCCGTCCTCGCTGGCGACACTCGCTCCACCTCCGGATACAACATCAACTCCCGCTATGTCCCTAAGGTATTCAAGATCGGGGGCGATGAAGACGGAGAGGGTGCACATATTCTTCTTTCGGTTGTAGGCTTTGCTGCGGATGGCTTAGCCCTCAAGGAGAAGCTAGACGCGGTGGTGAAGATGTACAAGTACCAGCACGGAAAGCCAATGAGTGTCCGCGCGTGTGCCCAGCGACTGTCGACTATTCTTTACGGAAAGAGATTCTTCCCCTATTACGTCCAGGCGATCCTAGCTGGTCTGGATGAGGAAGGGAAGGGTGCACTGTATGGCTACGATCCGGTGGGCTCATATGAGCGGGAACAATGCCGAGCTGCCGGAGCTGCATCTAGCTTGATTATGCCGTTCTTGGATAACCAAGTTAATCTGAAGAATCAGTACATTCCCGGCAGCGGAGAAGGACATGCACTGGAGGCCAGAAAACCTGAACTAATGCCCCGGGAAACGGTGGAACAGCTCGTACGGGATGCGTTTACGAGCGCGGTGGAAAGACATATTGAGGTTGGAGATGGCCTACAAATGCTGGTTGTTACGGCAAATGGGATAGAGGAAATCTACCACCCCTTGAAGAAAGACTAGAAAGATCGATCGGAAACGGCACTGTTAATACCCCAACATCTCGTTGGTTGACGGAAAGACAACAACACTTCCTCGCTAAATAATGCACGAACGGTATCCGATCTGAAACTTTTTCCTAATTATCATCATGTCGATATATCATGCAATAGCCGTATCAGCCAATCCAAAACGCCAGTGTCATAAACCCGCAGGCATCCCAAATGCCAGAATAGAAAGAAAGAAGAAATTTAGAAGCGTTCCTTCATCCGGGCGGCAACTTTGCGCAGGTTGCCATATACTTTTCCCTGCGTTGAGTTAGTAACCGGGCTTTATGACCCAAGAGAGAATACTTACTGGAGGGCTACCCAGGATCAAACTGACAATAGCCTCTTGGCCAGCATTTATGTTCTGGAAACGGCCCAGAATGTGAATTTTCTGATCAGCAATAACGATTCTTGTGCGGCTTGCATTCTCGATCGCATGTCTCGTCCGCCCATCTTTTCCAGCTATACGGCCGATTGCACGACTAAGGTGCTCCCCGTTTAGAGAAGCTTTGACATCACGGATCTCGAAAGAGCGAATATAAAGGTCGTCTAACCTCAGCAAAGCGATAGCATCATCGATATCGAATCCGAGGGTGAACGCTTTGACGAAATCTTCACCCTTTTGTAGAGCGCCAGTGTCGGTTGTGAATTTTGAAGTGCGTAGCTCCACCGCTCGATTTTTAATGTTCATTCGGACCTGCAACTTGAGATGCTCGACAAGAGGAGGGTAAATCTTCGACCAGTTGGCTTTCAAAGGTGTCATCCTGTGCGGTGGGACGGGGACTTTGCGAGTTTCAACTCGGTACGCTGTGGGTATGTCTTTTGCAGGTGTGAAGACGGGGCGGCCTTCCATGTCGATGCGCATTTCAGTATCCTCCGTAGACCCGACTGGGGTAAGAATAGAGTTCGGATCCACTGCAGGTTGAGCATCGATCAAAACCTCCTCATCGTGCGCTATGGCGTTGTTAGCACTTGATCTCAATATCTCTGTAGTACGAACCCTGAGCAAGAGGGGCAACGGGCGCCTGGGCCGTTAAATTATCGGACACCCGGAGTGCGGTCGGGGCTGGCATTCTGTGTATGTATAGTGCTATTCTCTCGTCCCCGCCGTTCTCTTTCTTTTCTATCGCGGATCTTTTTTTTTTTGGTGGGATGTTCGGAAATTCTTTGATGTTGAAAAGGCGTACGGGTGTCCGTGCGAAGGCTCTAAATTTTAGTTGCAAACAAGTCAAACCCTGGAAGCATACGCGGGATGATTTCATGGAAATTTGCTAGTCTAGCTGCTCCCATACCAGCTCGATTCTACAATCTCGCTTCCCTTCTAATAAGATCGCTACGCCTCCCGACCTATCTGTTCACCTCCCGCTTTTGTGGCGGGCAGTCCAGCATGTGACGGTCATAATGTCTGGCCTCGGACGCAGACTGTATGCCAACTTCTGGGAGACGGCTAGCCCGTTCCTGGGGCGTGGGCTGCGCGTGAATCGCACACAATTTCTCCTTGATACACTCTCTCCAAGCGAGTCGATCTATAGTGCGATTTTCAGAAGACATGCGAAAAAGTTTTCAGTTCCCTCTCCCCGAACGACAAAACAGATTACACAAAGGTTCGCATCCGGAAGCTTCTTTGTCCTGGGCGTTTCTCCAAGCTCTCCCGCGGTCGAAACCGGTGCAACTTGCGCGATAAATTCAGAAAAGATATTGTCCCATCGATCATATCCTTTTGATAGGCGACTCTTGAACACTTTGTCAGTTCAGAAACGGGGATTCCAGACAAGAAAAGATGATACATCAAAGATGGGCGCGCCAACGGAGGCCGCCGAGCATGTCGGTGCAAAGGATGTCAAAAATGAGCATAAGCATCAGAAGCCCAAGTCAGAGCCGCTAGTGCGCGAAGTCAAATCTGATTCTAGTTCGTCGAACCGCCATTTGATCAACCGTCTACCTCATATGCCGCACCTTCACCGACCAACAAAGGAAGAGTTATTAGCGGCGGCGACTGGTTTTTGGTCTAGACTCAAGGTCCGGTTCAAATGGTTTTCGATTCGGAGCGTTCGTCCATTTAATCTCGATGAGATAACCGCTCTTTTTTCGTGGGTTCTTCTAGGGCATGTTGTATGGATTGTTCTGGGGACCACGACATTTTTCTCGCTATTGATCATCGCGATCAATACTGTGTTTGCGCAGGGTTAGTCACACATGCTATTTGGTCGGTAGTTTTCTTGCTGAATCAAACAGAAACTCTCGCCCGGTGGGTTGGCAATTACCTAACCAGGTCTTCTGGTGTGAAGGTTGTCTTCGAGTCTGCCATTGTTCCCAGATGGAGGGGGGGTGTGATCACTTTCAAAAATGTGTTCGTCTCAAGGCGACCCGGTCAGGGAACGGGCAATGTCAGCAAAGGGTCTTCAAAGACAGCGGCGGCGGCTGCAGCGGCGGCGGCTTTGAGTGACCAGCCCACCGCCGAACTATACGACCAACGAGTTCATTTGGAGGAGGAAGAAGATACCAACTACACGCAATTCGATCTTTCAATCGAGACGGTTAATGTTACATTGTCGTTTACACGCTGGTTGAACGGCAAGGGGCTCCTTCGCGATGTTGAGGTGCAAGGTGTACGAGGAGTGGTCGATCGTAGATCGGTATATTGGTCGGACGACACTCTCGACCCCAAGTCATATCGCCATGAGCACAATCCGGGAGATTTCGAAATCGATTCTTTTAAAATGAGCGATTTGCTCGTCACAGTGTACCAACCGGATGACTTTCGGCCGTTTTCTGTCAGCATATTCTCATGCGATCTACCACAATTACGAAAACAATGGCTGTTTTACGATTTCCTATCGGCGAACATGATGTCGGGATCTTTCGACAATTCCTTATTCACAATCCATCCGCGCCAGACCCATAACTTCACCGGCGCCCAGCTTGATAACGGCGCAGAAGAGGATGGAAAAGCGAGCCCTTGGAAGAAACACAGCAGGATACGTATCGATGCCTTGAATATTGATCATCTAAATCGCGGAGTCCAGGGTCCATTTGGTTGGATCCACGAAGGTAATGTCGACATTATTGCCGACATCATGTTCCCCGCCGAAAATGATGAAAGTCTCGCAAAGGTAATGGCCGATTTCTACGATCGATTAGAAGCAACAGTCACTTCGAACCGGTACGTCGAAGACACGGGGTCGCCTGAATCACCTGGCTCCGACGAAGCTGGGTCCATGCACGAAAGGCGTTTCCTTGTGACAGATCTGAGGCTGCAGATGAATAACGTCAGAGCTGTTGTCCCCATATTTACGCGAGACCTCTCCTATATCAATAATGCTCTTATACGTCCCATTGTCGCATATATCAATTCTCGACGTACATTTATTCCTGTTAATTGTCGCCTCGTTAAAAGAGTGGGAGATTTTGATGGGAGTTGGACTACCTTTGACAGCGGCCTTATGGACGATCTCTCAGCATCTGTAAGTGTCGATTCTTACGATGGGATTACTTGCTCCAGTTTCTAATTTAGTCCTAGGTATACGATGCCTTTGCCCGTGATGTTGTCGATGAGCAAGCACGTAAACGGCGCTTCAAGAAGGTTGGCTTCTGGTCACTTCAATTGGCTGCACAGGCGATCTTTATGGGTATGGCTGGAAATATAGCCTAATAACACTGTACACTTATGTATATTTTATAATAGCATTGGGCCAAGTGGCGTTGAGGGATACAGGCGTTGCAATAAAGACATTACTCTTCCCTTCACAATTTCGCAGTAATCAAGCTATACTAGTATTGGTAGAAGGTGTAAGTATTCAGTGAATACTCTCTCCAACAATGCATTTGAGAAAGTGTGACAAGCAAGTTCGCTAGGGCTATGTGAACGTTAGGCAATGATATTGCTTTTTTCTTTTAAAATGTGCGTTGGGATATCCCAGCAAGTCTGGAATCACAGCGCTGGCCGTCAAGTAACAGAGGATCATCGCTGTAATTATACTTAGATCATCCCTATTTCAGGGAATTGTCACCCTCCCCGCTCTAGCTTTGCTGTACCAAACTTTATTCACTGTCATTCCCCTTTTCCCGCAAGTTGGGTCGGTTGTGCCTGAAGAACACCGAAATACAATTCAAAATCCCCGAGGCGCCTCCGACCTCTTGTTCTTATACTTCTGCTGCATAGTAACCCCTGAGCACTGGTGCAAGACCCCAGTCAAACCGGCTCACGGCTAGCGCCCACGACGAGCAAGCGCCCCCGTTTGGCTCGACTCTCCATGCCTGTCTCGTCGAGCCTCGACTCCTGACCAAGTCATGTCGCAGGCTCAGTGGCAGGGCAGTGACCACTCCTTCAGCTCCCTGCATACAAGTTCCACCTCTTCTCCCACAGGTAAATCCCAGCCCCCTTTGAAATCCCCTCGGTCAGGCAATCTAATCTCGGGCAATTTTGTTCAGCACTGCGATCGGGCGCGCAGGCCCTCCGTTCAGGATCGGCTGTCACTGCGTCCCCCCGCAGGCATACTCCCTCTCCCCTGCATACGAGCGCACGAACCCTGTCGCCTCAGCGGACCGATTCGAGTCTGTCACAGCGGACTGCGTCACCAAGCTCCTCAGTAACTACGTCGCCGCTCGAAAGTTTGTCCACTATTAGCGAGATAGCCCATGCCGTGTTTCCCGCGCCGCCAACGAGAACCAGCCCAATTCCACCAAACCCGTCACACAAGTTGAGGGAAAAGTCACTTGGAAAAGTCGGCCAGAATGATAGGAAAATGACTGGGCAGACAAAGGATATTAGTAATCTTCCCAAAGATTCTGATGCTGCAGAATCGACTCATTCAATGTCGCCTATCATGTCGCCCATCGGCTCTCTGCAGTCTAACGCGAAGCCCGGTCATCGTGCGATGCCGCGTACTTCGTCGATTGATTCTGCAATCTCGTCTCTTTCCTCTGCCTCGCAATCGCACAAGTCACCATTCAATGCCAACGCAGTAACCCAGGCCGACATTGACAACTTGATCACCGCAGCTGGGTCACCAGAGGCTGTTATTATACACCTGCTAAAGGAGAAACACCATGCCGCCTCCCAGAACTCCCAGTTATGGAAACTTGTCGATAAGCAGCGTACCCTTATAATGGGCCTGAATAAGGATCTGGAGCGTGCGTTAAAGGACAAGGAGCGGTACAAAAAGAGGGCCAAAGACCTCCAGACCGCAACACCGTCGCTTCTCGTAGCCGAAGGTCATTCCGTGTACCCTTTTACAACTGGAGGCAAAGGAGCTTTAAATGGCCAGTCACAGGCGTCCGGTGATCTTCCATCAATCAATAGCAGCGGAACTGCTGGACAGTCACCGGGCCCCGACACCGCTGTGGAAAGTCAGGAGACGTACAGCACAACCCCTAGTCTAAAACAGATGATTGAGACCGAGCTGCTTACAGAAGAGCCTGATTTGCGCTTCGACTCGCAGAGTTCCCAGCAGCTAGCCTCGATACAAGAAGCGTCAGTTACGAGCCCAACTCCTCCAACGTCTCTAGCCAGCCCAAGCTCTGCAACTCGAGAGTTCCCTTTTGGGGCAAACAAGGGCCAAAGGTCACCGAATCCGGCGCGGAAGCCTCCTCCTGCGCCATTGAATCTCGGGCACGTGGACCGCGCAGCTACGCACCACCGAGAAGTATCCGACTCTGACTCCGAGTATGAGGATATCCTCGCCGTCGAAGAGTCACCGATTGAGCGTGGAAGGAGAAAAACCAGAGCTGACGATGACAGAGAGCGTGAAGCAGCCCTTAGCCGTGAACCGCAGAATTTCAATTCCGTAGGACAGCATCGAGCCGTTGAGAACCCAGTGTCTGTTGTCCCTCCGCCACTGGAAACACACCGAGCGGCTCCTCCAGAGCCTTTGGCATCTGCGCTGAGCCCCCGTATGGTGCCGCCATCACTGGGAGATCGACACATGATGAACGGCCCAAAAAGCCCAGGTCTACCGCTTAGCCCAAGGCCTGAGGATCGGCCTCTTGGATCTCCGATGCCTCGGCTGCCAAGGGAAATGCAAAGCCCATTTTCCTCCCTAAACATGTCCTCGGGGAGCAATCTTCCAGGGCTTCCGCTATCTCCTCGCCTAGGCAAGCAGCAAGCCCCGTTCACTCCTCGAATTGTCACCAACGCTCCGAATCCCGCCGACGTGTTCAACCGCCCAATCCCCTCCATTGATGCAGCTGTGAGAATTGACAGCCCGCAAACTCCGTCACCAAAACTCAGTGGTATCTACCAAGGATTGAGATCCGACGACTACCCAAAGCTTCTCCTACCACCAAACGCGCTTCCCCTCATCCAAGTCAAAGTATCGTCGTCTAGATTACGGCCATCTAGGAATAGTTACATGGTTTCAAAGCCGCTGGATGAGGAACCAGTCTTTACTCTGAGCGTTTTCTCACGCTCCGAGCTTTCGGAACTCTGGCGAGTTGAAAAGATCATTGGGGCGTTACCGCAACTTGACCACCAAATACGACAGCTTTGTGCATTCCAGGGAAGGCTACCCGATAGGTCTATATTTGGTGGTCACTCCCCTGCAAAAGTAGATGCCAGGCGCGTCGCCTTGAATTTGTATTTCGATACCCTCCTCGACACGCCTATGGATGAAAAGGCAGCCTTGGTCATTTGTCAATTCCTTACTTCCGATGCAATTGAGCCTCGAGATGACGAAACAAGCTTGCTGAAGGGTAGTCACCAAGCAGGCTCTGAACTACTGCGCGGTCCGGATGGGAAGCCCAGGAAGGAGGGCTATTTGACCAAACGTGGAAAGAACTTTGGGGGCTGGAAAGCACGGTACTTTGTTTTACATGGGCCTGAGCTCAGATACTTTGAAGCGCCGGGTGGCGCCCATATGGGGACAATCAAAATTCCCAATGCGCAAATTGGCAAACAGTCGCAGCCGGCAGTCAGCCAGAACGGCTCTTCTCAGGCCGATGACGATTCCGACAACCAATATCGTCACGCCTTTCTCATCCTAGAGCCAAAGAAAAAGGACTCGTCCGCGCTCGTACGTCATGTCCTATGCGCCGAAAGTGACGAAGAGCGTGATACATGGGTAGAAGCACTTTTAGAATATGTTGAAGGCCCATCAGAAACTGAGCCGTCTACTCAAAACGCCGCTACAGCCCCCCCGAGGAACAAACTGCTCCCGAACGGGAGTAGAGGGGGTAGCAAGGGCACCGACAGTCCAGACTTGGATACCTCCGATACAGTTCAGGGATTTAGCTACGAGGACGCCGTTCCGGCCGAACCGCCTGTTCTTGGGCTGCCCTCTGATCCAAAAACACCTCGCTCGCCCATGTTCTCGTCCATTCCGCTCCAGGACTTCGATGGCCAAGCGGATCAGGGCCAGATCTCATCTAAAATGATATCTGCTCCAACCAACGGTGCCGTGATTCAAGACGCCGGTGCTTGGGGTAATAAGACGACGTCCAGCACCAAGGAAAAGAAACGAAGTATCTGGGGTTTCCGCACTCGATCTTCGATTGACCTTGCTTCTCAGCTCCAGTCGGTTTCCGAGGGTCCTGCAATTCAGATCCATGGAGCTCCTGCTGGAGATAAGAGAGATCTTATCAAGCCCGTCTTTGGGATACCCTTGGTGGAAGCAGTCAGGGACTGCGCTCCATTCGACATTGACGTAGACTTACCTGCTGTTGTTTATCGCTGCTTGGAGTACCTTAGAGCAAAGGGCGCAGAGTCCGAGGAAGGTATTTTCCGGCTAAGTGGCTCAAACGTGGTCGTCAAAGCGTTGAGGGAACGTTTCAACACTGAAGGCGATGTTGACTTCCTAGCCGGAGACCAGTACTACGATGTCCATGCCGTGGCTTCGCTTTTCAAGCAGTACCTTCGAGAACTACCATCCACTGTCCTCACGCGTGAGCTTCATATCGAGTTCTTGCGCGTTCTTGGTTAGTACCTATCTTTGATTCAAGCAAACTTACGCTCATACAAATTCTAGACTTCAACGAGAAGCACAAGAAGATCGCATCCTTTAATTCTCTTGTTTGCAGACTTCCAAAACCGAATTTGGCCTTGCTGCGCGCATTGGTCCAATTTCTGATTGTCATCGTCAACAACTCCGATGTCAACAAGATGACTGTCAGAAACGTGGGCATCGTCTTTGCTCCCACGCTGAATATACCCGCTCCGGTGTTCTCGATGTTCCTCACCGACTTCGAAGAGATTTTCGACGATGCACCAGAATCCTATGATGAGAAAGCAATGGAGCTAACTGTCGACAACTCGCTCACTCCAGAAGACATACGATCTCCGCGACGTCAGATGTTCTCTGATATTCCGACGCCTGCGCACAACCAGATGACTTTCCCGAGACCCGGGGATCGTTCTGACGACTATAGTATGCAGCAGGATATCGGCTTCATCCCCATGCAGCCGAGCTATGAAGCTTTTGGCGAAGGCAGGCCAGAGAAATACGCCCAAACCCCGGCGGCCGTAAGCAGAATGCTGGCCCCAGAGTCAGACAACGCTCGCTCAGCCAAGGCAAAACGGAGGGAGAGCAATATCCTATTTATGGATTTCAATGATGATGCCCCTCCGCCCTCTTATGGTCAATGAGGTGAGGATATCGCACTAACCTTCTTTTTCTAAAGACAATTGCACTAACTCCTCTAAGCATGATGCCGTTTTACCAAGCGGGTTTGTTGAGGCGCAGGGGCAATTCTACGGCCCACCCTCGACGATTACGCTCATTTCGCTGTCTATCCATGAAGCCCCCTTCCATGGCTAGGCACAACGACTCGAACGAATTTGCAACTCAACGACATATATAAATGCATGACTTCAGAGTACATCAAACGAGAGCCTGAGGAATGTTTAATTCTAATGATAATCCGAAGTCTCGATGTCTATTCCTGCGTCGTTTAAGGTTAACCCTCCTCTTGATTTCTCTTCTACGTTTATTATCCGAATGTGAGTTATGGATTTATGTCTCTCCATTCCTGGTGGCTGCCTTTGTCGTCTATCCTTTTGTATAACTGTCTTTTTGCGCCTGTGCTTGCTTTGGCAGACGCAGGGTTCTATACCCCTTTCTTTTCTTTTCTTTTCTTTTTTTCCAGATAGGTTCCATGGTTATGATTCCTTCGACGTTTCTTACCGTTGACCGGTAGTCTCGTTTTCTTGTTTCTAGGTTGGTAGAGTATATGCCGGGGATCGTTGAAGTGGGTCGGTCTTTTCAAAGATTGCGTTACTCCCGTGGTAAACATTCATTGCGGGCTGAGAACTTCATCAGAAATCAAGACGTTCCACAATATCGTACAAATCATATATAACATAGCAAAGCTCTAGAACCGTTTCGCCCGATCCCCTTTCCAGAAACCCATCAGCTCCCCGTTCTCACTAACCCACTCTCTGACACCGTCAACCAATGCCTTGGCCAAACCCTTGTTCTTGTTCTTTCCATCCACAGCCCCCAACGAACCCTGACTCAGCCCAGCCGTCGGCACCGGCTCACCAGTCGCATACTCAGACCCCATAGTCGGTAGCACGTTCTCCCCAGCACTCAAACTAACAAACAGAGCAAATGGTACCAGCCACACACACAACCCGAAATATGATGCGACCTCGGTGAACGTCGGCATGTCCCCCGAGTTCACCTGGTACGGCTGGCGCCAGCTTGTCGAGCTTCGTGGGGGCGCAATGGGCTTTGAGAAATGGCGGAACCAGAGCCAGTGGTTTAGGCCAACGAGGAAGCATGAGAGGATGAAGAGGGGGTCGGAAAGTTTGACAATCGGGAAGCGTCGCAGGTTACTTGCGTATACAAGGTGGGAAGCGACACTGAGGAGTGAGAGGAAGAAGGGGAACTTGTCGAAGAGGATAAGCAGGATTTGAATGGTGATTATAGCGTATATTAGCCTGGTTAGCAGGCGGCGAGCCAGAACGGTGTGTTCTTCGACGAGCTCGGAGAGGTAATAGAGGCCGGAGGCTGGTATTGAATTAGAACCGGTTGAACCGCCGGTCTACATGGCAATGACTGCCTTACCTATAGCTAGGGTGAGGAAGCAGAATCCAACAATCACCCCGAGATATCCTACCAATGGTAGAATCCACATGATGTAAGGCACAAGGATAGCAGAGCGGGAAGTCGACGTGCCAAAAAAAATCGGAGATTGTAGGCGTGTTCTAGATTAGGCGGGTATACTATGTGAAGAAAAGAGCATATAAGCAAGCACCAGCGTGAAGTAAACAGGATCGAGTGGAGTGTCTCGAAGTTTGACCATCAGACCGTTTGCGTTGGTACACATAATTGCGTCGATCTGCTAGATGGCTTTATGCCTCAGGCCACGGCCCGCCTTCCGTACCCACCAGCCGCCAAGGCGAGCCGTCTGGCAAAAAAAAATGTCGTACTGATAAGGAATTAAAAACATTACTCCGTACGGAGTATCTCAAGATCACTATTAAACATCCTGTGTCCCTGTTTACATCACTGCAGAATACCCGTCAGTTGCTACAAATAATTAGACCTGCTATTCACTTGGATTTGCAAAATGTCGCGTCCCGAGGATATCTTGTAAGTGCATCTCTTCTATATGCGGCCTCTGGGATAGCCCTAACAGTAATATTAAGACCTCCGGATTTATTCTACGACGACAATGAGTCTCGAAAGTATACCACTTCATCACGCATTCGCAATATCCAGGCGGACATGACACATCGAGCCTTGGAGCTCCTCGACCTCAAATCACCGTCTCTAATTCTAGATCTTGGTTGTGGCTCAGGACTTTCCGGCGAAATTCTCTCACAAGAGTCACCCGAGCAGGGTGGGCCCCACACATGGATTGGAATGGACATCTCACCGAGCATGCTTGATATTGCGCTTCAGAGAGGTACAGACGGAGACTTGTTTCTCGCGGACATCGGGCAGGGCGTACCATTTCGACCGGGAACATTCGACGCGGCGATCAGTATCAGTGCAATTCAGTGGCTATGCAATGCAGAGTCGAGCGATGTCAGTCCTGAGGGTCGCCTACGAAGATTCTTCGAAGGTCTCTTTGCGAGCCTCCGACGTGGCGGACGTGCTGTTTGCCAATTCTACCCGAAGAATGACGCCCAGCGAACGATGATTAGCGGTGCCGCGATCAAAGCCGGGTTTGGCGCCGGTATCCTAGAAGACGATCCCGGCACCAAGAACAGCAAGCTATACCTTGTTCTGACGGTGGGTGGGGGTGGCCTGCAGGGCGATATCACTGGTGTTGTGGACGGTATGAGCGATGTTGATGTTCTAGATGCTAGGAGAAAGGCTATGGAGCGCAGCCATGCTCCATCTTCTAGGAAGGGTGACAAGGCTTGGATCATGCGGAAGAAGGAGCAGATGACCAAGAAGGGCAAGGTCGTCAAGGCGAACTCGAAATATACTGGGCGCAAGAGGCGGCCGGCCTTTTGAATTGCTACCGTATTACTGCCTGACGGTCTTCATACTCTAAATGAGGGACTGCGGCAATTACTACTACTATTAATCGCGAACAGAAAACGGTTTTTCTATCGCGACTACCGAGGTACTCTCCGTACACCAACACGGATCCCGATTGAACGTGTCGCCTCCATTCTGTGAAGTATGGAGCTCCCAAGGTGGAGGCTATGCGCGGTGATTGATGGTCGCTTATGAGGTTATGTGGGTGACTAGATCCGGTGTAGATCCGGCGGTTCAGATTGCAGATGCCTCTCGGCGACCTCACCTATGTGATTTGTCTCTAAGAGAATTAACGAGTTATGGTGCATGAACATACTTCTATTTGAATCACAAATTGTTGACTGGCTCGAAACGCCCTGATATCTCCTATTTCTGGGAACGGGAAGCGAGAGAAGACAACGTGGTGTAGCACCACGTGACTTCGGCCGCCGCTGACTAAGGCTACCGCCAACACAAATGTATACATCTTTACACATTCAAATGCACAAGACGCCTTTCGTGATATTTCAGGTTACAGAGGTAAGATACAGCAATAACATCCAATCCCACAAGATGACGTCTAGAATCAATCTTGGCCTGTCCAGGACGTCGCGGCCGAGTCGACGGTAAAAATAGCTTCAACTTGTCTCCCCAGGTAAAATTTACAGAGCAGCCTCCATCTTGTCGAGAACAGCACGGGTGAACTCGTGGGTAGTAGCGTTTCCGCCCATGTCACGGGTTCTTGTTTGACTGGAACAAGATGGAAGTTAGCAACCTGAACCAGGCGGGGAACAAGAGCGTACATACCCTTCACCAATAACATCATAGACAGCTTTGGAAATACGGTTTGCGTGATCATCAAGGCCGAGGTGACGGAGGAGCATAGATCCAGACAGAATCATGGCGCTGGGGTTGGCCTGGTCTTTTCCTTTGATGTCGAGACCAACGTGACGGCAGCCGGGTTCGAAAACAGCAACCTCACGTCCCATGTTGCAGCCAGGAACGACACCAGGCCCACCAACAAGGGCGGCGCCGATGTTGGAGAGGATACCACCGTACAGGTTAGGCATGACCATCACATCGAACTGCTGGGGACGGGAAACGGCCTGCATGGACGCGTTGTCCACAATCATATCGTTGACCTCCAGCGTAGGATAGTTCTCGGCGGTCTTGTGGAAAGTGCTGCGGAAAAGACCATCGGCGAGCTTCATGATGTTGGCCTTGTGAATGCAAGTGACCTTCTTTCTGTTGTTGGCAAGGGCGAAGCTGAAAGCGAACTTGGCGATACGCTCAGACTTGGCACGGGTGATGATCTTGAGCGACTCAACGACACCTTGAACGGACTGGTGCTCGAGGCCAGAATATTCACCCTCAGTGTTTTCACGAATGATGCAAAGGTCGACGTTGTCGTGGCGGGTCTTGTAGCCGGGAATGTTCTTGATGAGGACGACGGAAGCGAAGATATCAAGTTCCTGACGAAGAGCTACGTTGAAGGACTGGTGGCCAGAGCGCTCGACCGGGGTGAAGAGGATACCCTTCAGACCGAGCTTGTTTCGTCGCAGAGAGGCAATCGATTCCTTGAACAGCTCTTCAGAGTGCTTGTTTCCGGTGTCCACACCGCTAACATCCACCTGCTCCCACTCAATCGGCACATTGTCGGCCTTGAAGATAGTTTTGACGGACTCCGCAACTTCAGCACCAATACCATCACCTGTTTGCGCAGTGGTGATTAGCTGTCCGTAAAGTTGGATGTTTAAGCACGCGATGCGGCGGGGTTTGGGCGAGGTACGGGAGGTCACGGTTGACTGTACCTGGGATGAGCGTCACTGTGTATTTGCCACCATACTTGGTAGGCTTAAAGATATCCTGTTGAACGGTCGCAAATGCTGAATTTCGGTCAATAACAGATTCCTCCGGTTTTCGGATGTATTAGGAGACCACGCACATCTTGCGGCAAGGGGAGCGCGCACAAAGGATGACTGTGTGGTAGCGCGTCGAAAGAGCGACTGATAGATAATGTTGAGTTAGCAAGGTGATTCAGACTAGATTCATGGTAAAGAGAGCGCATGTTGAAGGGGATTGAAGTTGATGTAGAGTTTGTGCGCCGCATCGCCGGACAGAAGGAAAGTGATAAGAAAACAAAAAGAGCGAAAATGCAATATCAAACACTGGAAAAGTTTGTTGGCGTACCTGCGCGGGCTGGACTGTCCTCGGGGAAAACATGTTGAATGGACAAGGAAATCAGCGTACAATTGAGGGGAGATACACTGGAGAGCAAGTCCTAACGGAGAGAGAAGAGAATGGCGGACGGGAGGAGGCAGGAAGAAGATCGGAAACGACCAAACCGCCGCAAGCCGCACGAGGCGCCGGAAAAAACGCCGGATCGTCTCGGCATCCAATTGCCAAATAGCATCGCACGGGCCGATCTTATCTAACAATCTCAATCAGTCAGTCTCCGCCTCCAACCCCATCTCCAATGTGTGCAAAACATCTCTCAAGGGCTGCAGGCAGGCCTCTGCCTTAGTGTTCAGCAAGCAATTATTCAGGAACCCGGACCTAAAAGTCATGGCGGCGCTTACTTTGCTATAACACTCCCGGGCCTTTCCTATTCAGTGTATCAATAAGCTCACCTCCCCAATATGCTCAATAGCAATTAACATTATTTCTAGAGATAAACACTGCCTATTGAGCATGTTAACAGCGGCTAGCTCTATTGAGCTACAAATTCAGCCAATTCGGAGTCTTCTGGTCCTCAACTAAATGAGCCTCTAGTTTCGGCATGATTAGTCTGCATTGACCACATGGAGCCGATGCCGATTGACTTGCTGGTCACTTGCCAATCCAAGTGTTCCATACCAGCTATGGGTCTTCGTACAATGTTTGTTGTCATGGGCACAGCCAATCCCAAGGGCGCCTTGGCTGTCCCTTGAGTTTCAAGGTCCTTTATTCAAGGTCACTCAACTCCAAGCGGACATGCGGGGATTGCTATCGAATGACACCCTTATCCTCCTATTCAGCCATAACAGGAATGAGCACTATTGAGAGTATCAATTTCTTTTCTTTCTCCTGAGCCAATAGAAACTCACTCACAGATAGCGTGGCAAATCTCTTTCAGAGGAGCCTTGTGCAAGCTGTGGTGGTTCTTTGATACTGTGGAGTGAGAAGAGTCAATCTGCGCAATTAAATCTTTGCTAACATGTACTTAAGTCTTTTAAATCCCACAACAATTTTTACTCCTAAACACTCCTCCCACAGACTACAACTTCCTTTCAGACACTTGCATACATACACATACTCTTTTACAGGGAAGCAAGTCCTTCTTTTGTTATTCCAGCCCCAAGTTCTTACTTTAACCACAACCATCATGAAGCTCATCTCGATTGTTGCCGCCGCCCTGGCCGCCACCTCTGTGCAGGGCGCAGCTTTGCAGAGATGGTGCAGTTTCCCAGGCCAGGGCTGCTACCTTGTCAAGCGTGCTGCCGAGACCACCCAGGAAGTCAAACGCACTGCCGACGCCATGACCGATGCCATGGCTGAGGCCACCACCACCCTCAACAGATGGTGCCACTTCCCCGGTCAGGGATGCACTAAGGCCAAGAGAGCCATCGACGCCGTTGGTGATGTCAAACGTTCCGCCGATGCGCTTGCCGAGGCCATGGCCATCCTTGACGAACTCCAGCCCGAGGATTTCGTGGAGGTTGAGGAGTAAACATGGTTAGTACAGCCCTATCAGCATGACTTGTGTTACGCCTGGACTGTTTATTAAAGTTGAATTGGTAGGGGTTCCATCTCTTATGTACCACGTCTCTGATATCATGAAACCGAAGTAAGGGCAACACAAACGAGACGGTGGCCTTACGAACCCACTTCTCGATTCTCATGCTCATCAACAGCCGCCAATTCCAATCCACATAAAAAAATGACTTAGACGCTTAGTCTGTTTCTTTCCCTGCTTTTGCGAATGAGGCCTAGGATCAGAAGGGATAACGGTCAAGAGCAGAAGGGAAAATTTAAAAAAAAAAAAAAAAATTAGCCATGGAATGGTATTATGGCCACGCGGCAGGCTTATGGCCGGTATGTATCTAGTTTCAGGGCGAGTTTGACTTGTAGTTTGGTTTCTTACTTCTACATTCGCTTCTCCAATAAATCCATAGCTACTTGTACCGTTTTAGTTAAGACAAGACTCGACCCATCAATGCCGCCACGAATGGTTTTTCGGTCTTTACAGATATTAATCAATTGTTCGAAAGGCATTCCATCAGTAGCATATCTAAAACATCACCCGTGAATCATAAAATACTGCCTGCCCACTCCACCACCTGCAAGTGAATATTCCCCAACTAATCATCCTAATATTCCATTGCCGTTGCGCATGTTCGTTCCCACCACCTTTGCCCTCCCCCTTGGTATATTGGATCGCTCGAAAGCCTGTACGGAGAGCCAGTGGTAGGCTCATTAGCCAAAGGGGCGACTTGGCCATTGAGGTCATACCCAGCCAGCATGTATGGCTCAGCAAGCCCCTGCAAATTATCGGATTTGTCCTGACCCTGAGCAGAACCGTTCATTTCAAGCTGCAAGGAGCCGGGTGCACTTTTTCTGGGTTCGGGACAAATCTGCCACATCTGAACCAAGCGGGATTTCTGTTCTGGCATCGCATTTGCGAACAACTCAAGTTGACTTGTGGACAGGGATGAGGGGTCAATGTTGTGCTGTCTGAGCGTCTCGAATACCCAGTTTGCGAGCTCATTGGCCACCAGTGGCGAGCGCCCCTGCATTGTTTCCGAAGGTTCGGTTCTTTGTGCTACATGTGCTGAGTGATGATAATGCTGCGTGATACTATACGTGATCTGGGGTCCAGGGCCTTGAATTTCCTTCTTCTCAGGGAGTGGAGTTTCCATGTTCATATGCGTGTTGAAGAGAGCAATGAGGTCATCCTGAGCTTTAAGGTTGCCCTCGGACGCTGATAAACCGCACTGCATGTTCCTTTTGTAAGATACCAAGTAGGGTCCGCGGAAGCAGATGGATCTACCTGAGTACAATGTGGATTTCCCACAAAATCAGCCAATCTTTCAGAGATGTCGGTAATATGTCCGCAGAATGGGCAACTATGCAAGATAGACGATGACATTGTGCGAAATGGACGCGGACACATAAAGGAAGATGAGAGAGAGTAAGGCGAAGAGGAAATAACTCGGTTGTATTCACTAGATCTAGGGTCGACAGTTCAAATCATAGTATACTGAACATGCAGATTTGACGGACGGGCAGTTGCAAGGAGATACGAGGTTGGTATTCCACAATGAATTGGGTACAGGGAGGTTAACAGGAGCGCTAAGCTCGAGGGTCGGATATTGGTGATATATGTTAAAGAGGTGCTGTGAAAAAGCACTTGGGAGAATGTTCAGAGCACAATATAAGCAAGGAGCGCTGTGAATTGGCTGATTCAAGTTGTCGATGCCCAAGCGTTGGGCAGGAGGCTGCGGGTCCAATAGTAATACTGGAAGAGAAGACCTAGAAAAGTAAGTACTCAATGCTTGGGGTATTCTTATTATGATATTAACAGCAAGTCTATTCCAAAGGGAAAAAAAGAAAACTGATGGGACAGTGCATGTCTTGAATCTAAAGGTTTGGGATGGACCTTTGGTTGACAAGGAAATGTCATGTGACAGGTCAATGCTGGCAACGTGACGCGACGACGCTGGGAACCTACAGGGACCTTCCGAAGCTAGCTCCAGCATCTACGTACCGTCGCTGACTGGAGATATCACCTTCAAAGCTTCCCCAACCCTTTGCACTCCCTTTCACCGCATTGTCTCTACCTCACTTTCCTAAATACCTCTAGGTGACAAAATCATTACTACAACTATCCTACGCTCTGTAATTGATACAATTTGCAGCCATGGTTTGTTTGTCAGCCTCATCTAGCCAACAGTCCTAGCTCACACTCATTATCCAGACGTCTATCGGCACCGGTTACGACCTTTCCAACTCAGTCTTCTCCCCCGATGGCCGAAATTTCCAGGTATTGCGGACTTGTATCCTCTATCACGCGCGATCTAGCTAACCAGGTGTGGTAGGTCGAATATGCTGTCAAAGCTGTTGAGAACGGCGGAACCGCCGTAGGTATCAGGTGTAAAGACGGTGTTGTTTTGGCTGTCGAGAAGATTATCACCAGCAAGCTCCTGAAGCCGGGCGCGAACAAGAGGATATCAACCGTGGACCGCCATGTCGGCATCGTAAGCGGCCATATACCCTGCTCCCCAAGGTTCGCATTAGTTCGTGCTGATTCAGATCTGTTAGGTCTCTGCCGGATTAGCCCCCGATGGTCGTCATTTCGTCTCCCGCGCTCGTGATGAAGCTTCCTCGTGGCGAAGCGTCTACAAGGGACCCATTCCCATTTCCGCTCTAGCGAACCGTCTCGGCAGCTACGTACAAGCCTACACACTATACTCTAGTGTGCGGCCATTCGGAGTAACATCTATCGTCGGAGGCTGGGATTCTGAAGCCGAGCTTGCGGTGGACGGCCAGGTAGGGAGCGGTCCTCAGTCGGGCGCTGGTGGTAAGGTCAAGGGAGCAAAGTCTGGAGGACCCGGCTTATATATGATCGAACCGAGCGGTCTGTATTGGGTATGTTATTCCGTGACGGATACCCTTGTGTTGTAAAGGGCTGTGTACTGACGCTATATTTCGTCCCAAGGGATACTACGGTGCTGCGACCGGCAAAGGAAGACAGGCGGCCAAAGCCGAACTTGAAAAGCTAGACCTCGCCTCGGAGAAACTCAGCCTGCATGACGCTGTGAAGGAGGCAGCTAGGATCATCTATGTTGCCCACGAGGACAATAAAGATAAGGAGTTCGAGCTAGAGATGAGCTGGATTAGTTCAGTAGAAGGCCCCACGGAAGGCAGGCACGAGGAGGTACCGAAAGAGCTTCTCGAGGAAGCAGAGCGGGCTGCTAGGCGGGCTCTGGAAGGAGATGACGAGGATGAGGAAGATGGAGCGAAGGGAAATGAGCGGATGGAAGAGTGAAACTAGCAACGTACTTCAATTACTCTGGACATGTCAACAAGCGAAGATCTCATTTCATCAGGATTTCTAGACTACAACAACCTGTATAGCCCTCGGCTCGAAGCTTGATATCTGGGATTATCTTCGCTTCGCCATAGTCCAATTTGTTCAATTGAGCACGCCCTCTGCCCACCCCCTTCTCCTAACACCCAACTCAACCGCGGCATTACCCCAATCTTCTCCATGGTTGTGCATCTTTCCACTTCCCAGTCCCGCTCTCTCGAGACCCTGCTCTTCAGTCAAAAGCGTAAGAACTCCGAAAATCACAGGTACCCCGGTGTCGAGCTGGACACGCATCAACCCGTGGGTGACCGCTTCCGAAATGTACTCGAAATGCATAGTCTCCCCCTTGATCAGAACGCCAATGGCAATGATAGCATCATAGGGCTTAGAAGATGCCGCCGATGTCGATGACCCCGTCTTGCTTAGGTCCGTTGTGGAAGAAGAGAGCAAATCCGTTGCGCTGATGCCTTCCCCCGATGACCCCGCTTTAGCGGCCTGTATCTGCGAGGCCGAGTAGAGGCTACGGGCAAGAGGAAGGAAGTTAGCTTAGTTACCTCAAGACACAAAGCAATGCGTATAAAACCTTGCCTCGGGCCATTTTAACAGGGTAAGTCTCTGAACTCAATGGTGTGGGTGCTTACCGCTGGACCGTGTATGGCAGCTCATAGCTTCCCGGAACAGTGTAGGTTTCAATATGGTCCTCGGCCACGCCAGATGCTAAAAGTGTCTTCTTAGCGCCCTCGACAAGAGGTCCAATAATTCCCATGTTCCATCTTGCGTGGACAATCGCGATACGTAATCCGGCTCCTGCACATCGTTAGACGGCACTTGATAATACCGCTGGAGGGGTAAGAGGGGTCCGACCATCATGTGCCAGAGGTGTCCCGGGACCTTTGACGGATTGCATCGCTATATTTCGTTATTCGAGATTGAAGTGAGGAACAGACCTGTAGGTTAAGTTAGAAGGAAGATAGTGAGCACAAGCTTAATTGGAGGTAAGCACCTGTTGACATGGAGTATTACAAGTCCTGCGCATCTGTTCCTTGCATCCATAATTCCGACACTAAGCACGATGTGGGGAAATCCAATCACATCCTTCGATCCCGACTGAGCACTCCAAAAACACAACTCGAACTAACTGCGCAACACGAAACCGAAACCGAGAACTTTTACCGAGTACTGGCCCTAGGTAAAATTAGGGCTGGATAGTAGACTGGATTTTGCGAAGGCGATCGTTACCATTATTAAACTTAGCTAACTATAACTATAGGATGCAATGCCCAACAACAGCGCAAGCCCTAAAAAATATGTCTAAAGACAACAGCGCCGATCACATACTCTGCCAGAGACCACGTGAAGATAACCCAGTTGAAGGCATTGACACCGTGAAGTTCGGATACCCTCGGTCCCGAATGATTCTAAACTTTTCAGCTTCTCCAATCGTCTACTCGACAGTGACGGATTTGGCGAGATTGCGGGGGAAGTCAACATTCAGGCCTTCCCCAACAGCCAACCAGTAGGAAATCAGCTGAAGAGGGATGACATTGAGAAGACCTTGGAGGCAATCCACAGTCTTAGGTACCTCAATCTTCTCGGTCTGAGTAGACGAGAATTCAGGGTCATCGTTGTTGCAGATCACGATTGGACGGCCACCGCGAGCAATGACTGTGATATCATTAGAAACTTCATGTGAAGAGAGGGGAGGGGCGCGGGGCGGCGAAAGTTGGCTGGAAACTAACCTTGCTGGTAGGCATTGAGCGACTTGGTAAAGAGGCCATCCCTAGTCAGAATCATAATGATGGGCAGGTTCTCGTCGACGAGGGCGAGAACGCCGTGCTTCAGTTCACCCGACATGACAGCTTCGCAGTGTAGGTACGAGATTTCTTTAATTTTAAGGGCACCTATCCTTATAATCAGCATCGCGCTCTCAAAGCGTCATGATCGGAAGTTGAATACTAACCTTCAAGAGCAGTAGGGAATTGACCGCCTCTGCCCAGCAGAAGCAAGCTCTTTTGGTTCTTGAAAAAGCGTTCGCACATTTGTTTGATGGGCTCATTGAGCTTCAGAATCTCCCTAAACTGATCGGAAACCTGGGCAAGTCCTTCCATGATCTCTTCACGTCTCTTTTGCTTCGAAGCACGGTCTTCGCTGAGAGAAAGGGCGAACATGACCATAGCAACAAACTGGGAGGTGTACGCCTTAGTCGATGCGACGCCTATCTCAGGACCAGCGTTGATATGTACACCACAATGAGTAAGGAGAGAAATCGAGGATCCGACAACGTTGACAATACCGACAGTTAAAGCTCCACGTTCGAGACAGTAGCGGAGAGCCATGAGTGAGTCTGCAGTCTCACCAGACTGTGAAACAAAGACGCAAGTATCATCACGGAAAACGGGTGCCTGTCTATCCAAGAAGTCGGATGCAAGTTCCACTGCAATGGGGATCTCGGTAAGCTCTTCGAATACTCCACGAACCGCCATGCAAGAGTGGTAACTGGTACCACAGGCAATGAAGATGATTCGCCGACACCGACGAATAGTTGAGATATACTGTCGAAGTCCACCAAGGGTGACTTGCTTGTTAGCGACATCTAGGCGTCCTCTCATTGTGTTGACAACAGACTCGGGTTGTTCGAAGATCTCCTTTTGCATGAAGTGGTCGAATTTACCCTTCATGATTTCCTGCAGTTCAAGTTCAAGGGTCTGGATAGCCCGAACATTGGATGTGCCGTCATCCTTGGTCAACCGGTGAATGTTCAATTGACCCTCGTGAATGTGCGCGATATCGTCGTCTTCGAGATACAAGACCTTTTTGGTGTGCTCCACAATGGCAGAGGGATCAGACGACAGGAAAAATTCAGCCGGTTGAGGGATTCCATCATCGGACAGGAACGCACGAGACTGAGACCGGTGAAGGAGAGATTTATCAGGAGGAGCAAGGAGGCCGGTGGCGGATTTCTTAATGGCGACATTCTGGGAAGCCTGCTCCGCAGGAAGGGCGACATCTTCCGAATACTCCACATCCACAAAGTCCACCTTCATCTTTCTGGAGGTTCTCACACCAATCACAAGAGGGGAGCCCTTACGAGCGGCGATCACTTCGTGGGGATAATGCACTGACTTGATCAAGAGACCAAAGGCACCAGCTAGCTCCTTAATGACAGCCTTGGCCAGCACAGTGAAATCGATGTCTGGCTGTTGGTCATACAGATATTTGGCGAGTTTAGCAATGCACTCGGTATCTGTCTCAGTCTCGAAACGGAATCCCTTGCTTTCCAAGAGAGCCTTAAGCTCCTTGTAGTTGGTGATAATACCATTGTGGACAACGGAGAATTCCCAGTTGGGGTCAGACCTATAGTGAGCCACTCTGTTAGCCTTGCAACCCTAGCTGTACCTATGATGGTACGGCTTTGGCTTAAATGGTCAGCGTACCTGTGAGGATGGCAGTTTCGGCGGGAGGGCGTTCCGTGGGTGGCCCAACGAGTGTGAGAGATACCCGCATGTGATTCGAAAGACTTGGTCAAATCAGGTTTGGATTCTTCAATGAGCTCCTTCAACTTGGCGACCTTTCCGACTTCCTTGAAAGCGCAGACTTCGTTCTTCTTATCGCCATCGACAGCAAGTCCGGCGGAATCGTATCCGCGGTATTCAAGCCGCGAGAGACCTGGTGATTCATTTAGGTAAGTAAGGGGCGAGTACCCGGGGAAACAAAGCAATCGATGCCAAAAACTGAAGGGTAATAATTGCGAGGGAGAAATATTGGAATAGCGATGAGTCTCATACCATTGAGCAACGTGTCAAGGATGTATTTGCGGTCCCTCTCCACGAGGTAGTTGATGTAACCGAAAATACCACTTGGCGGTGTTAGTCTACAACTCAGGGACAGAAGAGCGGGGATGTAAATAAACTAACCACATGTTGGGGAATTGGGTGAAAAATGAGGAACTGGGGGGCGGATGAGATAGATTCTCCCGTTTCGAATGCTAGAATGTCGGATGTAGAAGCGGAGGAAACGTGTATTGATGGAGATCTTCTAGCGGGCGATGGCTGACCGTTAGTGAGGGGAAACCAGCCAGGATGGGAGCTGGCAGCACCGAACGTACAGGAGCGAAGGTGAGTTGTCAGATTGGGTTAACGAAAGACCTAATGGGGCGAGGAGCAGAGTTGATGATAATGCGGAGGGAGGAGCAAGCAGGATAATTGACTGATGATTGAGAACAAAGGGCTGTGGAAGGAGGGGGGAGGAGCTGTTGTTATGAAGGTTTTATGTTGTGAGATCGGCCCAGGGCCCACCTTGGCTTCCAAACCAGGGAAGCTGCTCTGGACAGTGGACACCGACTCTTCCACGGCTAGTGGCCAATAACTCGCCTCTGCGCCTCACACAACCAACGGTAATGTCTCACTTTCTCGCCCAGGGCTGGATTTAGGACAAGAGGAGTAATAATTCAATTTTCCGGCTGTCGTTCCCATGCAGAGAACAGCAGTAGCAACCCCACCATGGGTGGTTATTCTTAGAAGTTAGTTCTTGCTGGGGAATCGGGTGGTCAACAAGATAGTAATTCCTTTCGGTACTCCGAGCGGGGGACTCAAGATGGCACTTTGTTGCTAAGAATAACACACCCAAATTTTTATACATCCCCACTCCTTTCTCGCTTGATCATTATTATTCCTAAGGACAGATTGAATTTCTTGGGTGACACGGCCAAGACGATACATTCCTCCCATATCCCTGACAAGGAGAGCTACTACTTACTCAAGTGCATTTACGTGTCGTCATTGGGTAAGGCCCCCCTTGTGAAGTGTTGGCTCATCGAGTCGTCAAGATGATTACCGACATGCCACAGGTCGAAAGATCAGCCGCATTTGGTTTGTCTCGTTCAAACGCCCCAAGTCGACACTTGAAACGCCTTAGCCAAGTTTCTCAGGAGGGCATCCCCAGTAGGACTTGGTATTATGTAGATAACCACGGGGGAGCTCTTCTTCAATATCAACAAGCCTTTGGTTATTTACTTGGGAAACCGATCAATTGAATGGGAGCGCACTGTCTAACCACAGGCTAAAATTACATGACTGATAGTATGACTTCTTCGCTAGTATTATATATTTTTAGACAGGTGGCAGGAGCAAACTCCTACGGAGGCTATAGTCTCTCCAATTCGAATGTTGAGCTCTCAGCTGAGGTTGCGAACTTGCGATAGCAAAGACAGTGAGCTTGAGGTTGCTATTTTTAAACCTAGAGTATCTTGTGCATTTAGCGGATTAGTTAGGTAGTTGGTTAACTAACTACAGAGAACTCCATAGTTACTTAGGTAGCTATTGGACTATCTTGACTAAGCCTCAGGCTATTGACTGGCTCACTCGCGGACTGTATGGAGCAAGCTCAAGAGAGTAGAGACAAGTGTACCAAAGGGTATGTTGTACTCTGTACCTAGGTCAAGGCTTAGTCACTTAAAAAAAATCTGGGAGAAAAAAAAAGTTGGGGGCTTTGGACGCCGCCCCTGTCCCAATAAAAGTCTCCCACAACCATTTTGCAATGAATGATGCAATCTGATGAACCAGGGGGTAAGATACCTCAAGGTTAATATGTACCTGATTCACATATAGTTTAAGTTTCCAAGCAAAATCAAAAATATTCTCGATATCTTCCTGTTAATAACTATTGTAGTAAAGTATTTAATCCAAGGAAGTATTAGTATACTAAATATAAATACAAAACTAAGAATCCATTATAAGAGAACTATGATGTTAACCAGATTATCTATATAATGTAACAAGCTAGGGAGTGCATAAATTTGCATTATATTTTGTTACACAAATTGTTATAGACCTGCAAATAATTAACCAACATACTTTTGTATACACTAAATAAAATAAAGTCTTGAAGGGACAAGCCTCATGCCCTGACCCAATGTACAATGTTATAGGAGGTGATGTTATTAATATCCCACCTGCATGCACTCTCCTGTTTTGTGGCAGCTTTAAGCCTGCTGGCATCTCAATATACTTTTATAGAAGATGGTAAGTGAATTATGCTCTCATGTAAGGCATTCTTAGATGTTACTGATATACTATGGAAGAGGTACTTGGTCTACTATACCACCCCATCTCCATCCGGGAGGGTACACACAAGAATAGCACTGGCGACCAGGAAATCTCACAATATAATTTGTCATGATGGAGTGTATTAGGGGGCACTGCAGCTTCTGAGCCAAGTTGACTCTGATTTATACGAGGTAAAAAAGCCTATGTATTCTTGGTGGTTGGAAACTTGAACAGGGCCTCTGGACAGTACTGGTACAGGTCAGTAGTTCGTGATGAGACTTATTAAGGGCCCGTGTTTATTGCCAACCAATACCATACCTGACCCATACATTATGTGATAAAGAGCAGAGCCGTTATTGTGAACCAAGAGTGTGACAGTAGAATAGGTATAGTATGTTGCCTGAAGGCGTAGAAAGGGGTCTTTGTCTTTGGCACGCCTAAAGGTGGTTGATGCTAGCCAGACATAATCATATTGTCAGGTTATACAAAATTCTGTATTAGAATTATGAATGAGAGGTACGCATGTCTGCTTGTTCACATGGATTCCTTTGCTGAAGTTGACGTGCTTCATTTGTTGTCACAAAAGTCAGCGCTGAATCTGGAAATGCAGGGACAAGAAACCGAACAACTCTCGTCTCCTGCCGACCGCCTAACTTTTCCTTTCCCTTTCCAATTTTGCCCTGTCACTGGCAATCCTCCCCCGTCATTCCTTGATAGCATAAAAGCGAAGTGCTACATCATCTACGCCATAATCTTCTCTGCAAGTTTTCATCGAACAACTTCTGCTGTGGCCTCAGGAACCCGTCACCCCCGCTACCTCACTCTTTTGTGAGCCGCCTTGTTCGCGTCTTGGTCGCGTTGGAAGGGCCCAGGACGGATGCGAGCGGTCGCTCCCACACCCGTCTCAATTGACGCCCTTCACTCTTTCTCTATCCTCTTCGAAGCGCATTGTGCTTCTTAATATCTTTCTCCGCCTTATTCCCTGTGCGAGTTATTTTCGTTTGTGGGCACATATATACCCCGAAGTCGTCGGATTCTGCCGCCTTTCCGTCAGGAGGGTTCTAGATTGTCTATCATCCGCGCATTTGCTGGTAGGGACTTCAAGGATGCTGCCAACTAGTGGCAGTGATTCCGGTTTTGGCTTCTAGCCATATCTCATTATGTCGCGCTCTTCCGCAGGTTTTGCAGACTTCTTTCCCACCGCCCCGTCAGTCATTCATCAGAAACGGTTCAAAGCCACTAAAGGGCGACAGCGGTCAAGGGTTCGACCCGACAAGGAGTACACCCATGAAGATCAGACTATCTCACCTGCGCCCAAAGCGTCTGGGGAAGCAGTCAACGGCAATGCCGCCTCAGAAACAGCACCGGCACCTACGGCTGAGCTGAGGAAATCGCGGAGTGAGTTTACGGGAGATGGTTTGGCGAGCCCCGGAGAAACGGGCAGCCCAGCGGTCAACTCGTCTGGGCCCGGGACAGGATCTTCGAATGAAACTCGTTTAGATACCCTGACCCCTCTCACAAATGCAGAGTCTTCACCACATCAGAAGTCTAGTCCGTCTCAAGCGAAGGTCTCAAATGGTACTGCAAGTAACACTTTTGAGGGATCCAAAGCGGAAGACTCCAAAGATACCATGACCCCCGTTCGCACACCTCCGACGCCAACGCCACATTCGCAAAATAGTCGCTCTGGCCTTGTTAGGGGTTGTAAGCTGGTTTATGATCCCGACAAAGCCTCATCAAAGGACAAACGCAGGAAGCCTTGCTACGTGGATATTGTTACAAATGAACAGGAGGAAAGTGTTCCGGACCCTCGTCTGAGTATACACAACTATTCTCGTGGTGCCGCATGCAGGCAAAAGACGAAATATCGACCGGCTCCATATGTGTTGAAGCATTGGCCCTACGACCCAGCCACTACAGTGGGACCTGGACCTCCCGTGCAGATAGTTGTCACCGGCTTTGATCCGCTGACCCCTCTGGCGCCGATTACTGCTCTTTTCTCAAGTTTCGGAGATATTTCGGAAATCAACAACCGTACAGATCCTATAACGGGCAGGTTTCTTGGAATTTGCTCTATCAAGTATAAGGATAGCTCTTCATTCCACGGCGGTGTTCCAGCTTCAGCAGCAGGCGCAGCGAGGCGCGCTTATTTCGAATGCAAGAAAGGGCAGCGTATTGGCAATCATCGCGTCAGGGTTGAACTGGATCGCGATGGAGTGATTTCGGGGAAACTAGTCTCGAGAGCAATAGAGGCTCAGAGGATGGGGTCCCAAAACGATTTACAAACGGCGGATGAAGTCAAATCCGAAGTTGAAGTGCAAAAGAACGAACCTCCGCCCGAGGCGCCAAAAGGCCCTTCTGGGAGGTCCTCCGCGCGTCCCCTGCCCCTCGTTCCGGAGGGCCCAAGGGCAATTTTTGCAAAACCAGCAGTGCCGTCTCTAGTGGAAGAGGTCCCCATACTGAGCCAGATAAAGCGCGATCCCTACATTTTCATCGCACATTGCTACGTCCCAGTCCTAAGCCATACTGTGCCGCACCTGAAGAAGCGGCTCAAAGTATTCGGATGGAAAGACATTCGTTGTGACAAGACCGGGTACTATATAGTATTCGAGAATTCTCGTCGTGGGGAAGAGGAAACGGTCAGATGCTACAAATACTCTCACATGAAGCCATTGTTCACATACATCATGAATATGGAAAGTCAACCCTATGGGAACCCACATTATGAACGCAGCCCGAGTCCTGAGCGATTAAAACGGGAGAAGCAGGCCAAAGCAGAGTCTGAACGACTAAAACGGGAAGCGGAGCTGGATATCGAGGAAGAGAAGAAACAGCGAGCCTTAGATCTGGATCCTTGCAAGGAAGTCTTGGCCATTATCATCAAGGATCTGAAAGACAAGCTTCTGGAGGATGTTAAATCACGGATAGCGGTGCCGGCTCTGTATGAGTTCCTGGATCCGGACCGACACGCAGTGCGGAGAAAGCAACTTGGAATACCTGATCCTGAGGGAATAAAGCGCCCAGTGTTCCGCCTCGACTTTGACAGCCGGGATAGCACACCTGATCCACACACAAAACTGTCCGGTAACAGGAGCGTCCCCGGTCTTAACATTCTCGCGCTTCCTCGGATCAGAAAATCGCACCGACTTGACCGTACAGATACTGCTTTCTTGGACGAGAGGAGAAAGCAGCCGTTGCGAAGGAAAGAGGTGCGCCCCCTTTACCATAGGCTGCAACAACTACATGATGAGGAAGAATCAGACGATGAGCAGCACACCCCACTTTCTAGGGACACGGATGACCAAGAGAGTCGTCCCCCCAGTCGTATGAGTTCGGGCACCGAGTCCGATGATGGCGATGATGTTGATCCATTTGACCTTGAAGCAGAAGTCCTCGACAGGAAAGATTTGGGAGATTCGGAAAATGCAGACTTGGAAGCTGCTGATCAGGGACTTTCTCCCCCACGGAAGAGAAAAGGAATCAATGATACCATCGACCAACGCAAAAAACAAAAAGGGGATGATGGAGATGCTTTGGATGTGGAACAGGAGTATTTGCAGACTGGGGACCTGCCAATCTCTCTGGAAAATACGGATAAGGATATCATCGCCCAAATGTCGTCTGGCCTGGCGGATGACACTCAGGACGACACACATCTACCGCACTTAGTGAAGCCCGATATACACTTTTCAGATCGTGATCAGCACCTGCCTAAGAATGCGGTCGACGAGGCTGGGCGTCACGGCGGATCCAGGGTAGAAGTCGAGTGGCGAACCTCTAATGATGAACCTCGGGCAGTTGTTGATGATGATGATTCGATTATCCTGGACTTGGATGGGTGGCAGAACCTAATCAAGGATGACGAGGATCTACAATTCCTTCGTAACATCCTCAAACAGCAACCGCAATCTAGCGTTGGCAACCTCTCCGCTTGGGCATGGCGACAAAAAGAGATCAAGGCTCTGAATCAACCCAGCGATACAGGACCAACGCACCAAACGGCCACCATCGATGGCTACTATCTCCCGAATACAACAGGGGCTGCTCGGGCCGAAGGAAGGAAGAGGATTCTCGAGTCAGAGAAATCAAAGTATCTTCCGCACCGTATCAAGGTTCAAAAGGCCCGCGAAGAGCGCGAGGCGAAAGCTAAGAGCGACCCGCAGAATGCCGCGGCCGAAGCCGCCCGTATCGCAGCCGCAAAGACAATCTCTAAATCAACATCTCGATCAACGAGAGTCAACAACCGCAGGCTTATCGCAGACATCAATGCCCAAAAACAAGCCTTGCCATCACAGAGCGGTGATAGCGATGCTCTTCGTTTCAACCAATTGAAAAAGCGAAAGAAGCCAGTGCGTTTCGCGCGATCTGCCATCCATAACTGGGGCCTCTATGCCGAAGTCAATATATCTGCAAACGAGATGATTATCGAGTACGTTGGAGAGAAAGTACGGCAACAGGTTGCGGACATGAGGGAAAGACGATACCTCAAGAGTGGCATTGGCAGCAGTTACCTGTTTCGCATTGATGAAAATACCGTCATTGACGCGACAAAGAGGGGCGGCATCGCTAGGTTTATCAACCATAGCTGCACACCAAACTGCACCGCCAAGATCATCAAGGTTGATGGAAGCAAGCGGATTGTTATTTACGCGTTGAGGGATATTGAAAGAGGTAAGTTCCTTTGACATTCAACGGGTTTGGCATACGTAACGGCCGCCCTTACTGACCTATTACAGACGAAGAACTGACCTACGACTACAAATTCGAGAGGGAGTGGGATAGTGATGACAGGATTCCATGCCTCTGTGGCTCGGCCGGATGCAAGGGATTTTTGAACTAGGATTCTCTGTTATCGCAGGACGTGCCAGTATTCCATTTCCACATCCGATCCCTCCCATCCCTCTTGCCACTAAATTTTGGGCTAATGAGGCCTGCTTCATGACCGACCGCATGGAAAGTCACTCTGTGATGTGGTGCATTTGCTTTGCGGCGTTATAGGCGAAGGTTCGCATTTATTGGTCGCAATTGGTTGTTCCTGTCACCGGTTTAGGGATGATTGTTGTTCGTGACAAGTTATCACTGTATAACTTGCAACTTCCGTGTATCATAGGAAATCTGGCCGCACCCTGGTTCCAGTAAAAGATGATTGAGGATTCGGATAGACTTTGCATGAATTATTGGGGGGCGCCCTCTTGAAGAGCATCCTAATCACACCTTGATTTCATGTTCCGCGACCCCTTCGGCCGTGGGTGATAAGATAGTCAAGGGACGTGGGTATTATAAACAGGCGCGATCAGACTTGGGGGGAACACATTAGTAAAGGATTTGTTAAAAACAAGAGTCAGGGAGCTCTCGCACCAAGATGGCTGGGGAGCAGAAAATTCGCTATGCCCTCTTTGATCATGTATTCGTGACCGCAGTTCCCACATATCAGCTTGCCTTCCGTCACCTGCGTCTCTAGGAGGAGCCTATGAAGGTCCTTCAAAAGTTGTTCGTTTCCAAGCGCTTGCCCCTCGGGTTTGGTCTCCGGGATGTTAGGAAAGTTGAGCTGATGAGAGCAACCGAATCAGATGGTGCGTGTTACGAGAGAGCGCAGATCAAAGCTGACCACCTACCTCATTTGCCATCTTATGAAGCCCTTCCCAATCGATACGGGTAATGATGTTTTGTATGAACTCCGGCTGGAAATCAACGTCCTGAAGCTCAAGCTCGACATCTCGGAAGTGCAGCGGAAATGCCGCGGGGGATCCTTTGCAGGCCTTGACGGCGCATGTCAGAAAATTGACAGTGAGTAATTTCATCTTGATTTGCAGCTGTCACAAAAACAAATTGTCTCGTATACAACTCCAAATGCTTATTATAGCAATGTGCTGTTGATAAACGGAAGAAAAATCGGACTTTGACGAGGCGGGGAAAGAAGTCGGGGAATTTCTTTCGCCGCCAATCCCTCTATATTATATAGAAATACTCCGTAACAATCTGCACACTGTTATCAAGACCCACCTGCCGCCGAAGGCGGTATAGCTGAAGGCCCTCCCTCATTGGTTGGCTAGCTTTCATGTGATTTCTGCATATTTTCTATATCATATAAACTTCCGCTGTATTTAAAGGACTTAAGGGGCATTAATAGGTTCTAAAAGGGGTTAAAAGGTCCTAAATCTCTATGTATGCTTACTATAATAAATGCCCGCGGAGCGCCCTAGTCTTAACTTAAATAAAAGGATTATGGAGTAAGAAGCAACGCTTCAAGCTCACCGAGCGAAGCGAGGGACCAGAGCTTGCTTTGCTTATGTATATAAGAAAAACCTTAGCGTAATCCTTTCCGAGCCTAATTGGCCAGGCTTTCCACTGCTCTGCCCTCAGTATCTTGATGTTTTATTATACTTCATTGGTAATGTGTACGCTCTTGCAGAAGATGTCCCCTGCTCAGGTGAAAAACCCGCTCGCATATTAGAATTCGAGTGCCTAAGTATATCTGGAGATCTGCCCATCAAAGTTTGTGAGCATCAGCTGCTACGGCGATAGAGAAGCGTACAGAGACATGTAGGTCAATATGTTCACCCAGGACGGAACCTGGCCTCTCGTCCCAAATGATTATATTAGTTTCTTCAGGAGAACATCGACCAAATCACCATCATCAATCTCACAGTCTGCGAGACAGGATCGGGGGTCCAAACGATCACCATCAAATGCAAGGTATACCTCAAAGTCTGTAGCTATACCCCGTGCCTCACAGAATGCTGTGACAACATGGCAGACTTGGGTCTTCGATGTCACGCAGACTTTGAAGTCATCAAATCCCGGGCATTTAAGGACGATTTGACGAGGTGTTTCCTGGTCAGCGTCTCGATCCTCGGTAAATGTGGGAGGTGTTGAGCCTGGCCCAACCATGTTCTCTGATGGCTGATACCCGGGTGCGAATGATTCTTCGGTAACAGCCTCCATATGTATTCGGACGTCCTGTGTATCGCCGAATAAATCCCCAAAGGAAGAGATACCCTTATGGAAGGCACTGTGTGTATTAATATTCAAAGATCTACAGGTTGTAACGTCGAAGAGCCGCCTGCCCTTCCAAGTCAGGAAAACGGTTGGGTGGAGCTCCTTTGGCAGGTTTTGATGAATGCACCATGCGAGACGAACACCTTTCAGAGGTTGTAACATTTTGCGATGGATAATCAAAGGTTTGGTGTTTGCAATTTTCGAGGTAATAAGAATCTGAACCACCACATTGTCAAGAGCGGAGTTGCGGTCACTACGAGATGTATTTGCCTCGACTAGAGTCTTTGTATCCTGTGAGAGGCTCGTTGCGAGACTTTCTGCTTTGCCTTCGTTTGTCGTATCAATAACTGGTGATGGGACGGTCTTCGCGCGCGAAACGAGTTGAGATGACTCGTTCCACAACATCTCTGGAAAGGGCGGGGACTTGGAAACGCTTCTGTCTATGGGCGGTGTTTCATCACCAAGGACTGAATCTCGTCGTACAGTTGATGGGGGATGAGGGGTAGTAGTATCATCCTGAACGATTTCATGAGACGGTGAATCGTCCACCGGTGTGCTTCTTTTTGCTACTGTCACCTCTCCAGTACCATCAGAGTCCTCGCTAGTAGCTCCGTCTTTCGAGAAGCTTGAAACACGGCGACGTTTCTGGGGACTGGGCTGGGAGGCGCGTGCACGTCGTTCTCGCGCGCTTTTCTTGGTCGCGATAATGTCCTTGTAAGTTTGGCCAGAGCGCCGATAGAATTCTGAGTCTCCGGTTTCATGTCCGGCGCTCGCCCAGGAGGGCTTGTTGAAAAACGAACGCATGCGCGACGCTGTGGGTATTGTCCTCTCTATCCAGATCAGGACCGCGTTTGAGAGAAATTTTATTTTGGCTGTCACTTGACACTCGAACCAAAGAGAAACAAGAGAGACACTGTTGAGAAGCTATGCGACAAAAGTTTGGCGAGGTCTTTGTTTGAACAGAAGATGCGAAGTCTGTTGGATGCAACAACACGTGCGGGTGTGTCCGCTTTCGTCGAATTCTCCTCCTGAGAACCAGCTCCCCTCCAACCTTTGAATACCTAGCATTAATCAAGAAGCAATTTCAGTTTTCGCTTTCGCACCCGAAGCGAAAGACATAACCAACAAAATATGGAGAATGGTGCATCATCTGAAGGAAAAGATCCGTCCGCGTTCTTGGGCGAGATAATTGGGGCGCCTGTGACGGTCAAACTGAACTCTGGTGTTGTATACAAAGGTTTGATTCTCCGCTTCATACAAGAAAACGCTGACGTCTAGGCTAGGCGAGCTTCAGTCTGTGGACGGCTATATGAATATCGCCTTGGAGAAGTCGCAGGAATATGTCAGTGGGCAGGTGACCCGCAGCTATGGAGATGCCTTTATTCGAGGAAACAACGGTAGGCTCGTCCCCTCTACTATACAATCAAGATGTGCTAAGAAAGCCCCGATTATCTTTAGTACTATATATCGCAGCAAACTGATGTGAACAACTCGACACCACGGAAGGGTATTTGAGATCCGATCGATAGCAGCACCCCCTCCCTTTGGACTCCTTTATCCTTCCGGCTTCGGGTGGGCTGAAGCCATGATTTCCAAGTAAGGTCTTTTGTGGCTAGCTGGGAACAACAAAACAAGCGAAGTTGCGCCGCGTTTTACCAATGTCAGGATGTTACATGATCATTCTTCCGTGGAAAGACACTAGTGTCCGCTCTATATTAGTTTTGAGAGTAGCAACACTAAAGTGGCACTCCCTGGTAAAGGACTGGCTTATTAGTTCCTGGTATATTACGCATGATCGTGTCGGTGGCTACAGGATATAGGGGAGCAGCCAGGCCTTCTTATCATTTTCTATACATACAAACTAAGGAGTGTCTCTCTTTTCTTTAATGTTTTAGGCGATGCGTTTCTAACAATGGCATCATTAGTCCTCAGCTTAGCGAAATATCCCAAGCGGTGCAGGAGGGTACGAGCATCTACTACACCACTACCATGTTACTTGAACGGAGTGGGATGACCTGCGGCCAACTGCACCATGCCGACTATAATTAGTCTGAACCCCACGGGATTGCCTTAATTGCAATTAACTTTGAGAGCTAAATCAAACCTCTCCTCTAACTACTTGGCCCTGCCACTGCAACTTTCCATAACAAGATAAATGCAAATAAGTGTCTCAGTTGAGACCTCGGTCGTCCGCCTGGTTCGAAGAAGTGTGTCATTATTGGCAACCCGCGACCCAGTGGAACCGGGGGTGGCGATTGCCCTCTGAAACTAACATGGCCGTCCCGATCAACAGGTGAGTCTCCAAGAACGGGCAGACTTTTTTTTTTCCATTTCAAAGAACGTATACAAACAAACCATTGAAGGTCTATTCTGAACGCCAAATTTGTCAATCTCAAAACAGTTCCAGGAATCGACCCCAACCTCGAATACTAAACGATCAGTGTCCACGATTGAAACTTGAAAATATGGAGGACCAGGCAGCTTCACGCATTCACCTTTGAGCCTGTCTGTTTCATTCTAGTTTCTCAATACGGGAAGTCCGCTCTGCTCCGCTTTGACAAAGGGCGCCTGCTTCAAACCCCCTTTGACGACCAATTTGCCATATCAGGAAGCACCAAAGCCGCGCAGTGTCCCAAGATCGAATTGATTGAGTCTTAAGAATAATCGTTCCTTGATAGTACACCTCCCTAACATCTCCATGTCTCATACGGGTAACAGTCCTGGCGGTGCGTCCCCCGGATTAGGCACATCTATCAAATCTAGTGCATCAGCATCCAACAGCGGGGCCGACGAGGAAAAACCACCATCCCGGTTCTCCTTTGACTCATCCGCATCCAGCTCATCAAGGAACGTTACGCCCGTGTCTCATTCGCATCAGCAAAAACCATCCAGATCTGAGTATACACCGGATGTGCAGGGTCAAAGCAGGGGTGCCCATTCCTCTGCACGGTCATCCAGTCGAGCGCCGAGAAGACTCAGCGGAAGCACTGCTGCTAGCTCAATCAGTGAGTCAGAGGCTATTCCCGGCTATCTCGGCAAGATTGGTGTTTGTGCCTTAGATGTGAAAGCTCGTAGCAAACCCAGTCAAAACATCCTCACTCGCCTTCAATCCAAGGGTGACTTTGAGGTGATTGTCTTCGGAGACAAGGTGATCCTAGACGAGGCTGTGGAGAATTGGCCTGTGTGTGATTTTCTAATTGCATTCTTCTCCGATGGATTTCCTTTGGACAAGGCCATCGCATACGCGAGACTCAGAAAGCCCTTTTGCGTCAATGACCTACCCATGCAAAAGGTCCTATGGGACCGACGTCTTTGTCTGCGCATCTTGGACCATATGGGTGTCCCAACTCCACGGAGAATTGAGGTCAACCGAGACGGCGGGCCCACTCTTGAGTCGGCAGACCTTGCGCAGCATGTATATAAGCTGACAGGTGTGAAGCTTGATGGCCCTACCGACGGCACTGGGGGTGGAGCTGCTAGAACTAAGACCGTGGCCATTTCCGATGATGGTGACTCCCTCATAGTTGACGGCAAGATCTTCAGGAAACCTTTTGTTGAGAAACCTGTGGATGGAGAAAACCACAATATACATATCTACTTCCCCAATGATCAACAGTACGGAGGTGGTGGTAGGCGACTATTCCGCAAGGTTGGAAACAAGAGCTCCGAATATGACGCCGATCTTGTAATCCCTCGATCGGTTACAGAAAAGGCCTCGAGCTATATATACGAACAATTCCTCCGAGTTGACAATGCGGAGGACGTCAAAGCTTACACTGTTGGACCCGACTTTTGTCACGCAGAAACTCGAAAATCTCCTGTGGTTGACGGTCTTGTGCGTCGCAACACCCATGGAAAGGAACTCAGGTACATCACGAAATTGAGCAAGGAAGAGGCCTCGATAGCATCGAAGATCTCATATGGATTTGGACAAAGGATTTGCGGCTTTGACATGCTTCGAGTTGGTGAGAGAAGCTGCGTGATTGACGTAAATGGCTGGAGCTTTGTGAAGGACAACAATGACTATTATGACAGATGTGCCGGTATTCTCAGGGACACCTTTATCCAAGAAAAGCGCAGGCGTGATGGCATTGTGGAAGCTCCTGAGGCACTCTCTCCCGACCCTGCTCATCATCCATGGAGACATTCGGTATCCCACCGTCAAGCATTGAAAACGCTGCTTAAATCTCCCGGTTCGGCCAAATCAAACACAAGCCAGCAGCATCACAAGACCCCAGACGCTGGCTCTACGGAGTCGCTTCAGACGGGCTTGTCGGTGTCCAACCATGACATTGCGGACTCAGGCAACGGGCAGAAGAGCACAGTCCCAAGAGATAATGCAGTGTCCCCTAGTCTTTACGTCAACCAGAACGCCAACCAGACAACTACGCCAATACATCCTTCTTCGAGCGGCACAAACCCCCCACCACCCGCGTCTAAGCATTCGTGGAAATTGAAGGGAATGGTAGCCGTCATCCGACATGCCGATCGAACGCCGAAGCAGAAATTCAAATTCACTTTCCACAGCCAACCCTTCATCGACCTACTCAAAGGACACCAAGAAGAAGTCGTGATTAAAGGCGAATCTGCCCTACGCAGCGTTTCCGATGCCGTTGCTTACGCCTTGGAGCATAGCCTTGAGGACACTGACAAATTGAACTTGCTCCGTACCTCCCTTGAGAAAAAGGGCGGCTGGCCCGGAACCAAAGTCCAGATTAAACCGATGTTCAGAAAACGAAAGCCCGAGGAAGCTCTGGGACAGCCTCCGACGCCTAGCGAGATGGTCGAGAAAGAGCCGATGTCTCCTTTGCCCAATGATGTACTACAGGATACGGATGACATAGGAAGATCACAGACACGAAGTGATTCAATCTCCGGTGCAACATTCTCGAGGTTCTCAGCCGTGGAGAACGACCTTATTCTTGATAAACTCCAGCTGGTGATCAAATGGGGAGGGGAACCAACCCATGCAGCACGATATCAGTCCCAAGACCTTGGCCTCACTATGCGAGATGATCTTAAGCTCATGAATAAGGAGGCACTCAACAATGTTCGGGTGTTCACAAGCTCTGAGAGGAGGGTTAGTACCAGTGGTAAGTTAATTTACGCTGCAGTTCAATCAGAAGACCGTCACTGACTAAGGTTCGCAGCTCAAATATGGGCTTGCTCGTTCCTTGATCAGAAAGAGATCCCAGAAGGGTTCATCCAAGTCAGAAAGGATCTACTGGACGACTCCAATGCAGCAAAGGATCTCATGGACAAGGTGAAAAAGAAGTTGAAACTGCTATTGCGAGAAGGGTCTGCGCCCTCCCAATTCACATGGCCTAAAGAAAACATCCCCGAACCCTCAGTTGTCCTGGCCACAGTTGTGGAGTTGATGAAATTTCATCGTGATGTTATGCGACACAATTTTCAAAAGTTGCACAGTCCTTTGCAGGCCCCTATCAATACAGTCGGGGATACTGTTCAGTCAACACCCTCACGCTCCGCGGTTCCGCCGAGTGGAAACCCCGCCTTATCTTCTATCCAGGGTCGATGGTGCACTGGCGAGGACCCCATGCTTTTCAAAGAAAGATGGGAGAAGCTTTTTGCAGAGTTCTGTGATACAGAAAAGGTTGACCCCAGCAAATTGTCCGAACTATATGACAGCATGAAATTCGACGCCCTCCACAATCGACAATTCCTTGAGTGGGTGTTTACGCCTCCAGATACCGAAGACAGCGATGATGAAGCACCCGAGGTTCCTCGGAGAAGGTTCTCAAGAAAAGAGACCGCCGCGGAGACCAAGGCTAGCAACCATGAGGGATCCACTCATGGGAGAACCGACGAGCAGCACATGGAAGGTCAAACCTTGGCGCATCGCTTCGGCTTGAGGAGGCGTGCCTTGGAGTCAATACCCCATTTAAGGGCACTCGATGACACTTACGACCATTACTTCAAGCTGTACCCAAGCTCTAATTCATCTAAAACTAAGCTGGATTCTCGGCTTTCCAAATTGAGAGAATTGTACAAGCTCGCCAAGGTTCTTTTTGACTACGTGACTCCACAGGAGTACGGCATTACGGACACTGAGAAACTTGAGATTGGCTTGTTGACATCCCTGCCGCTTTTACAGGAGATAGTGAGAGATTTGGAGGAAGTCCAGGCTTCATCAGATGCAAAATCTGTCTTCTACTTCACCAAAGAGTCTCACATATACACCCTTCTTAATTGCATTCTTGAGGGTGGAATTCAGACTAAAATCGCACGTTCCGCTATTCCGGAGTTGGACTACCTCTCACAGATCTGCTTCGAACTTTATGAGGCCAGGGATAGCGAATCATCAACCAGCTCTTATTCTATTAGGATCTCTCTCAGCCCTGGTTGCCATGCTTTCGATCCACTGGATGTACACCTTGATTCAAGGCATGCAATCGGCTGTGCGCCTCGGCGCAGCCTGACCGCACATCAAGATTGGAAGGAAGTAATAGAAACGCTGAAAGCAAAATTCACCACGTAAGTATAAAGGTGGCTTTTCTTGTGCCTTGATACTGATGGTGTGTTTAAGGGTCAAACTTCCGAAAACTTTTACGGCTGTAAATCTGAGCGAGAAGCTTGTTTCGCGGTCTTAATATGCTATACATCTGATTATTGCATATACGGCGGTTGTTCGTTTTGTTCCATTGCATTGGTCACCCTAGCTGCCCACTGAGATTGTTATTCTCTCTGACAGTACAACACTGGTGGTACTAACTGGGTTTCCTAGTGCCTGTTGTCCACGTGGATATAATGATATAAGCAGCTAATTCTGTCAACCTCTGTCTGGGTTAATAAAGGTGCGCAGTCTACCTGTTTAAATATGCAACCTATCATAGCCATGTCAGCGGAGGCAGGGGGTTCTTAATACCATGACCATATAATACTAGTACCATAATAGTTTAGCCCCCTATTGTAATATAGCAGTTTTTATTCATATAGCAAAATCAGTATAGGGCATTGAAAATATTTCTTTTAAAATATATAACCTTTGGGGTGTTAGATAAGTCCAACCAGTGCTTCCTAAGTCTGGATGGCTTAAGGCTATTCTGTGATTAAAAGGGAGAACAAGCTATCTGTAAGACCCTCGTGAGATAACTACTCCTCTACTAGAAGATAAGTCAGCCCTTACTAGATAACTTAGCCCATAGATAGACTTTTATCCTTATAAAAGCAGAAGTTCATACATTTAGTATTAATACACTTGCTATGAACCTCGCCTAAGGGTAGCACTAGGTGGTAGAATTACCCCAGGTTAGAGGTGTTTTACCCTGGGAAGAGATTACGTTACGCTAGGTTAAGATAAAGAAATCATAGGGTAACCTAGGATACCTTAGGGTAAGGTAAAAATAACCTAGGGCCGGAAGATACTACCCTAAGGTATAGGAAATATCAATAGGGGGATATAGTTAAACTTTATTTATTATATAATAAAGCCTACTATATAAGTGGCTATAAATTTATATATAATTACTCTAGGAGTAACTTTAAAAAGTATACATAAAATACATTAAAAGAACCCTATTATTAGATATATCTAGATATATACCTTAATAAGTATATATTAAAGTAGAAAATATGAAAATACATATTACCTAAATAATATTTAGTCTTACTTATTTGTATAATTAATAAAGTTTTTATTTAAAGAGTTACATTTAGTCCTTTACTACTTTTATTATAATATATTTTATTAATACATAATTTTATAAGCTTTTTTACTAGTAGTAAAATCTAGCCTTGTTGGATGGTGGAGGTCATA